>JALHLI010000002.1:16865969-17465969 GCA_023349425.1 Anthopleura sola
GAAAACCTTAAGATAACAAAGAGAGGAATAAGTGCTAATTGTCCTACTTTCCATACGATCGTTATCTCGTGTAACTAAAGCTTATTTTTTTCCAGGTTCTCTGTTTTTCCTCTCTCCACAAAACCTAGAAGCTAAATTCTAATTCGATCTGTGAATTAGCTGTGCCCTGACTTTAATCAGCCTGGAGGTTGCTGTTTCAGGGTAGTTCATAAACTTTGATGTCTTTTTACGTTCAAATACTGTACCATTGGAAGCCCATAATGAGTGTCCATTTCCTCAACTTTGGAGTTCGAAGAAGATCCAGGGGCGTGTACATCTCAGCATGTTTCTCTTTTTCTTCCTGGTCGATTCTTATGTCTTCGATCAGTTTTCTTAACTGAACACGGTCTATTGGTTTGTTCTTTTTCCCTCCAAATTTCATAAGGACACTTGAAGCTTCATCCAGCTGGTTGTGGGCGATCAGCCAACGAGGGGACTCGGGCATCAATCTATAGTCAACATAGCTAGAACACTGAGAATGGACGACTTGCAAGTATGGAAAGTGGTTAGCATTGAGAGTGGTCAGTTTACAATCATGAGAGTTGCGGGTTAGTATGAGGTGTAGACACTGAGGGTGGTCAGTTTACAATCATGAGAGGTGATTAGTATGAGGTGTAGACACTGGTGGTGCATGATCAGTTTAAAATCATAGTTACGACAATAGTCCCTTTCACAGTTCCCTTCGCCATCTTTGCATCGAAGCGAGACGAACGGTGAGCTTGCAATGGTAGAGACCTTTTTTTTAACGCCTTGGACAATTATTTACATGTCTCTCATGTGCAAGTTCACCGTTCATCTCGCTTTTATGCAAAGGCACGGCTACCTTTCAAGATAGCGCAGGGAACTGTGAAGGGGACTATTACTAACCTCCAGAATAAGAAAAGCAAGACGTTAGGTAAACAAGTAGCCGTAAGTAAAAACCTCCAGTCACGTATGAGGTAAGCAACAAGAGTAAATACAACTGAGGACCCAGACCAGTAGAAAAATGTGATGATGCCCGCTGTTGTACGTTTCTTAGGACCTGCCAGTTCCACACCGTAAATATAAGAGGTAAGCATCACTCCTGTCATGGAAAATCCCACCATGAAACGAAGAAAGGCGAAAAATGAGATGCAGTCAACGAAAGCTGAGGCAATGTTGGATAAAATCTGTAAGCAGATATCCAAAATATAAGGCGAGTCACGAAAGTTATATTAGTAATGTTATCCAGCGGGTTTTCAACGACATAGTGAGCACAATTGCTCCGCTTTCGCTCACAATTGGGGTTGATAGAACAAGGAATCGAGAGCAATCTTTTGCTAGATAAACTGGTAAAATAGACCTCTTTACCTTCGTTGTTTGTTGTGCACATTTCAGACCACGTGATGCCACTCTTGGGAGTTGATTCTTTCATGTGTAAATATTTTAACAAAAGAACATTTCTCAAGGGAATGTCATGTGGTCTGAAATGGGCCATTTGCATACGAAGGTAAAGAGGTCTATTGGACTGGGTACAATTAGAGACGATTTTGTATGAGTGTGAAAAGTCACGGCGCGGCGTGGACACGGCACGGAATGTCGATTTTTTTTCCAACAACGGCACGGCACTGACACGGTCACGGCAAGGCGCGTTCCGTGCCGTAAGTTTTTCATAGTCATACAAAAACTGCTGTAAGATATACAAACACTTACGAACAACGCGTTACAGAAGAAAATACACTTCTTTCTTCCCCAGGCGTCTGACACCATCCCAGTCACAAACGAGCCAAGCAGCATCCCAACAAAGAAACACGACTGGATAGCAGCACTCAGGTACGCGCGGTCACAAATGAGATTCCACTGAAACATTAAAAAAATACAATGTGAATCGGTAACAATGTCGGGACCATCAAGCACTTGTAATGTTGTGTTATAACTGTACTGTACTCAGTACTATATTGCAGCCTTTGGAATGTAGCTCAATTTGGAGGAACAAATAAGGTACATTATCTGTACTCACCTGGGAGACGCTATAAACAGTTTAGGCAAGGGCGGATCCAGCCAACAAAAAAAAGTATCTGCTGAAGAGGGGGGCTACAGCCCCCCTTTCCCCCCCCTGGATCCGCCCTTGTTAGGTACCATCAATGAAGTACCTACGATGCATACACAAGGCACATTATCTTTACTCACCTGAGAGACACTACTAGTAAAAGTATCATCAAAGACGTACGAGGTGCATTCGTCGCAGCATTTGTTTGGCTCACACGTGGCATTCCCCTTAGTGTTGGAGCAGTAGAAACCAGGAGAACTGAGCGCGAAAACGATTGCACCGAATTGAGAAGTCAAGGAAAATACCAGCAGGTTTATGCTTAAGTACACAATGACTTGGTATCTACCAAAGGATTTCACGTGACGAAACACGTCATCAAACTCGTGTAGATCTGAATGTTCAGCCATTCTCTCTATATGGAAAAGAAAGAATGTGAATAATTTTCATATGGAGTCCGTTCTACGTCATCATCGTCATCATGATGTATCATCACCAGCATCTTCATCATCATCATTAACATCACCACCAGCATTATCATTATCATCATCATCATATGTCATCATCATCATTATCATTATCATCATCATCATATGTCATCATCATCATTGTCATTATCATCATCATCATATGTCATCATCATCATTATCATCATCATCATATGTCATCATCATCATCATCATTATCATCATCATCATATGTCATCATCATCATTATCATTATCATCATCATATGTCATCATTATCATTATCATTATCATCATATGTCATCATCATCATTATCATTATCATCATCATCATATGTCATCATCATCATCATCATTATCATTATCATCATATGTCATCATCATCATTATCATTATCATCATCATCATATGTCATCATCATCATTATCATCATCATCATCATATGTCATCATCATCATTATCATTATCATCATCATCATATGTCATCATCATCATTATCATCATCATCATCATCATATGTCATTATCATCATCATCATCATTAACATCAATTAATTATTTTTGGAAAGTTTAATTGCTATAAGTTGAATTCAAGTGAAGCTATTTGGAATCAAAATTACAGAGATTTGTATGTGTTCAGTGATCGTTCAAGCCTTTGACGCTTGAGATATCTCATTTGTGTACCATGGAGAGGAAGGGCGTAAAGTAATGATGCGTTTTTAGCAGGTGCATGAGAGTCAAGTAAAAAGGATAAGACAGACTCATATTGTTGGATAAGGCCAACAAAGTCATTAGCAGGTGAGGTTACTAAAGAGGAATTAGTACGGTCATTTTTAAAAGAAAAGCCGATGGAGCTTAGGGGGTACGCTTGAGCCGTTTTGACTGGATTCATTATTCCTTTCTACTTAGTTCAGAAACTGTGAATTCCACTTGCACCAACCATATTAAGTAGTCTTGTGACTGTAGCTTATACAGTACGTTTGTCACAATTAAACCCACATTGACGACCTACTCGCCATTAGAGTTTCCAGCAGCTCAGCGGTAGAGCGTCCGACTAGCATACGGAGGGTCGTGGGTTCGATTCCCATCTGGGGCTCAGAATTTTTTCTGAGTCCATTCAGTATGGTACGATCACATATACATTTCATATTCCATCATCATACGCAAACCAACATTATCATTAGTAGACCTTTTTGCTATAACGAACATTTTCGACATTTTCGAAATCTCGTGCTGTTGGAACAAAAGATGTGCGAATTAATTCTTTTGTAATTTTTTTGTTTAGAAATAATAGTAGTATTAGTAATGATAATTAGAGTGAATCAGCGTTTCACACAAACAATCCACATTTACTAATAGTCTAATCACCATTACCAATGCTACTATTATTCCTAAACAACAAAATTACAAAATAATTCGTACATCTTTTGTTCGCAAAATCGTCTATTTAGTGCGAGAAGCGAATATTTAATAAGACAAGTGACATTTGGAATAGTCGAAATGTCTATTTATCTGGACAACGTTGATGGGAATGGCTGTATGTAAAAAAATATTTTTTATTGGTTGCCACAGACAAGCTAGGAAAGAAAAACTTCTTTCAAATCTTAATCTACACTTATCTAAGAAAAATGACTCGCGTTACGTAATGCATAGCCATGAGAAAAGGCTCTGTATTAGATAAAGTATTGAAAAGTTCCGAGGGAAATGTCTTGGAAGGTCCCTTTTTATCCAGTTAAATTTAAGGTAGTGTTTGAACGTAAGGTTCGAGGAATTTTGGTCAATGTTGCGAGTAAAAAGCTTTATGAGTGCATGGTTTTCAATAATTTAAAATCTCTGCGTTCACGCACTGGTGGCCAACCAAACCTCAATAGACTCAATACTATACTCAATTGATTCAATGAATAGAGTTAACGTAGTTTCTAGTTTCGAAGATAGCTAATGAAAACTGAATTATTTGTAGCCTTTTTAGAAGGCAGTCGGGTAACTGAGGATTAAAGACCAGATCACCGTGGTCCAATTTTTAACACTAAACGAAAGCGCAACAGTGTAGCCTAAGGTTCGGTACGAAGCAATCCCAGTGGGGTTGACTAGATTAAGGTACGGTTGACCCACTCAAGTCAGGTTTATTCTATACAGTTAGAATATACTATGATGGTCTTCTATTACCTTTAAGGGCCATGAAACGTCTGGGCGAGACTGGGCGAGACTGAAGACTTTTTGAGGCCTTACTTTCTGCACCTAAATATCATGAGCAGTTGACTGTGTCATTTCTTGCAAAAATCTGCAATTCTAATAACTATGGGAAAACAGTCCGCCGGAACGCCGTTACACAACCATGCAAATAGCTGGGTTTCAATCAGCTGATAAAAGTCTTTGAATCTCATTATCTGCTTCAAATGGTGGTCATGATCAAAGCATCTCAATTTGGAGGACAAAACAAATTCTCAATCTCCTGAGAATTGGAACCTATTGTTTTGTCCTCCAAATTGATCTGCATTCCTACGTGCTACAAAGAGGGGTCTATAATATGAATATGGATACAACTCAGATAAAGAATCTTGTTCTCAAGAGAATGACACGTACGTGGACTGAAATGGGAAAACTATACGCTTAAGGTAATCAAAGAGGTAACCGCTAAAGATATCTGACAATACCAGACTAACATATGGAGGTTACGAGAACAGCACTAAGAGTGTGTTCTTAATTCTTTATTAAGAGTGTGTTCTTAATTCTTTATTAAAAACAAATCATCTTCATCATCATACTTATCATCATCATTATCATCATTATCATTATCATTATCATTATCATTATCATCATCATCATCATCATCATTATCATCATCATCATCATCATTATCATTATCATTATCATCATCATCATCATTATCATCATCATCATCATCATCATCATTATCATTATCATTATCATTATCATTATCATCATCATCATCATTATCATTATCATTATCATTATCATTATCATTATCATCATCATCATCATTATCATCATACTTATCATCATCATTATCATTATCATCATCATTATCATTATCATTATCATTATCATTATCATTATCATTATCATTATCATTATCATTATCATCATCATCATCATCATCATTATCATTATCATTATCATTATCATTATCATTATCATTATCATCATCATCATCATTATCATCATACTTATCATCATCATTATCATTATCATCATCATCATCATTATCATTATCATTATCATCATCATCACTATCATCATCATCACTAAAAATACGTTATTTCCTGATTACAGTTTGCTAATTTCAATGTCACTTCCGGTAGCTTCAACCTTTTTACAAATCATCTTCATCATCATACTTATCATCATCATCATCATCATTATCATTATCATTATCATTATCATTATCATTATCATTATCATTATCATTATCATTATCATCATCATCACTATCATCATCATCACTAAAAATACGTTATTTCCTGATTACAGTTTGCTAATTTCGATGTCACTTCCGGTAGCTTCAACCTTTTTAATTTTATTCCTTGCATCACAGCAAGGTATACCAAAGTCTTCTTTTGCTCCTTCTGCCTCCTCGATAGTCTGGTGCATCGGGGCGTACAGAGTCTCTGGGATCCAGTACATCAATACCCCAGCAATCAACGCCAGTACACCAAAGATGACAACTGGCAGAGCGACTCCAAGACCGGGCAACTGACTCTGTTTAGAATCAGAGTACAAGGGTCAGTTGAAAATTGTATTCAAGAGTGCTTTTTTCCTGGAGAACTGGTGAGAATCTTTCAGTTTTAGAGTATTAGAGTTGCTTGCATGATATTGTTGGTTTTCACAGCCGCCATGTTGGATGCATTTAACGAAAGAGTTGGTTATTTGTCTCTTATCAACAAACATTTGTCTTTTGTCGTTTCATTATCTTGGGAATGTATCTTGGGAATGATTAAAAACTAGCAATAGACCCCTTGCAGCACGTAGGAATGCAGCTCAATTTGGAGGACAAAACAATAGGTTCCAATTCCCAGGAGATTCTTTTGTCCCCCCTCCCCTCCCCCCTTCAAATAGAGCTGCTTTGACGTGCAACAGGTCGACAACAGGTCTATACCCGCCCAAGGGCGGATCCAGGAATTTGTTAAAAGGGGGGGGGGGGGGGTCCAAACGTTGAAAAGAGTCGCCGAAGCAAAAAAAAAAAAAAAAAACAAAGTTGTGTGCGACGACATATAATTTTTACTACGGGCCTGGAGAGGGGGGTCCAAATGTGTTATTCGTACTAAATTTACTTAAATACAGTGCAACCCTACGTATCACAGGGAGGGTCATGACCCCCCGGACCCTCCCCCTGGATGCGCCCTTGCCGCCGTACATGATATGAATAAGGAGTTCATGTGTTATATTAGCATACATCACTGTAGTACAAACTTACCATCATAGCTACAAAAGGAGCCAAGATTCCACCTATACGAGCAATTGTGGATCCAGTTCCTTGGGCCGTGTTCCTGCACATAAATGAGGAAAGTAAAGGCTTTAGAAGACGATACGACCTAGTTTATCATGACGGTACAGCTTATTAACTTACTCGTGCATGCAGTGAATTACGGTGGATGGTTGAAGTGCACCTAACCCCTGATACAGTACCTTCAGTATTGATTCTACATGAAGTGAATAGTTGAATGGTGAAATATTTCTTCATTACATTCTTGTGTCTTGAAGTTATAAAGGTTTATACTTCCAATATGTTAATAAACGTGGCGTCATCCCGGCAGGCTTCATTAAATATACAAACTTTAACAGGAAATCCTGAAATCCTAGAACATACCTGAGTACCGTTGGAAAAAGTTCTGATGTGATAATATAGACGCCCGTCCAGTTACAGTCAATCAGGATGTATCCAAGAAGTGACAGGACTGTGGTTGCCCAAGGGTAGTCTGAAACAATATTATCCATGCATCAATAGATCAGTTAACCTCTTGGGTGCCGATGGAGGGTGTCTCCTACCCGTTTATCAACAGTCACCAGATGAAAAGCTTCCCTAGTACCAAATAAACCCTTACGTTTTTCAGCAACATTGCATGAAATATTGCACCGTGTGTTCGCGCCTTTACTTAATGAAAGATGCTCGCTAACTCTCAATGTTGGTGGGCGCAAACAGCGAGGCTGTGTTTAGAGCGAAGGGAAGGGCGGGGTGCTCAGAGGGAGTTTGACAAAGTCTAGACAACACAATGCAATCCATATTTTACCGTCGTGTACAGCAAGAACAAGAAGAAGTATGGTTCCAACGAACATGATGAAGCCTGCATGGCCGATACGACGACCAAATCTGAAATAAGATAAATAACATCATCATCCGTCATCTCGCACGATATTCGACGCATAATACTTAAATATAAACCCCTTGCAGCACGTCGGAATGCAACTCAATTTGGAGGACAAAACAATAGCTTTCCAATTCTCAGGAGATTGAAATTCTTTTGTTTTTTTCCCTCCAAATTGAGCTGCTTTGATGTCACATACAAGAGGTCTATAGGTTAAAGAACTCACTTCAAAAAGACGAAGTATGTCAAGATCACTTTGACAGCCTGGGCGGTGGTGATAATCAAGAAGTTTAGGTAGACGCTGCCAGCCAACTGAGACACAAACAACAGAATACCGAAGCTCACTAATGCAGTGACGAACCTGGTGATTAAATAAATATAAATTTGCGTAGAAGTATATATAAATATCTTTAGAAATGAGGGGAAAACCAAGAAGTTGGACTGGGAGTAAAATATTAAATAAAATAAAAAATGAAACACCAAATGCCTTGTACATGAGATGCTTTTCATCAGAGAACTAAAACCAACATTCGATGTTCAATCTGACTACTTCATCGTGCTAATGTGTTCCTTTAACTACGCCTCTTTATTGTGTACATTTAGCACAGCAACTTAGTGAACAATTCGCAGCATAATTCATTTTTATAGCCTTGAAAATGGAGTCAAGACGACTTCGAAACGTCGGTTTCTTTTGCTTGTTATTTACTTGCATAAGTATTTCAAAGGTGTTTTTGTTGCTTGGAAAATGTATTAGAAGTTGCTATGATTTTTACAAGCAAGGAGCTCGGAATTTTTTTCCGAGAAAAACTTGCTTGAAGAAACACAACAGCTTCTTATATTTCAAAGTCGTTATTCGTTGAAACACCAAAGAGCAAAGTATTCAAGAGGAAGAGTTTTGTGGTATCTTGTCAATACAAAAAACGAGATAGTAGACCATTTTTGAAGTTGTACAATACAAAGTCGTTCGAGGTGTTCCTGGCTTTTTCACAGACTCATTTACTCAGTGTTACCCTCATTTCAGGGTCACAATATTTACGAATACATTATGCCCAACGTAAAGAAGTCTATTGTTATAGGAAATAAGGTAAAAGATTACTAACCATTGATAACACATGATGATAGTCCATTTCCTCATCTTTGCAGTGCGTACAAGGTCCAGTGGTGTGTATCTCTTAGTACGTGTTTCCTTCATTACCTGATGTTTTCTTATGTCATCAATCAGTTGCCTTAAGTGACTGCGGTCTATTGGTTTGCCCTTTTTCCCTCCAAACTTCATGAGGATTTCTTCAGCTTCGTCCAGCTTGTTGTTGGCGATCAGCCAACGAGGGGACTCGGGCATCACTCTGTAATTGTTTTCAAAAAAGGACCATGTTACGCAGGCCTAAAGACTAGATACCATCCTGGAGGGAGATGGAGGAGGAAAATGGCGTGGTGGATCGATGGATGGAAAGAAGAATGCAAAAAAGGATGGACGGACAGACTGACACACGGATAGAGGGTTGGATGGATGGATGGAAGCAAGCAAGGAAGGACGCAGACAAACAAACAAGCAACCAAGCAAGCAGGCAGGCAAGCAAGTAATTAAGCAGGTAAGCAAGCAGGCAAGCAAGCAGGCAAGCAAGCAGGCAAGCAAGCAGACAGGTAGGCAGGTAGGCAGGTAGGCAGGTAGGCAGGTAGGCAGGTAGGCAGGTAGGCAGGTAGGCAGGCAAGCAGGCAAGCAAGCACTGAAGCACTGAAGCAAGCAATGAAGCACTGAAGCAAGCAAGCAATGAGGTATTGCATGAAGCAAGCAAGCAAGGAAGGAAGAAAGGACTAATTATCAGTAAAACCGACAAACAAACCTCCAGAATGGAAACAGCAGCACAGCAGGAAGTGTGAGAGCCAAAATTAACATCCTCCATTCACGAATAAAATATGCAAAGAAGACGCAGCCTATTCCAAAGCCACTGAAGTAAATGAAGGTAATATTTCCGGCGAGTGTACGTCGTTTGGGGCCAACTAACTCCACGCCATAGATATAAACAGCGAGCATGGCTCCACTCAAACCAAAGCCGACAACAAACCGAAGAAAGCCGAGAAAGGAGATGCAGTCCACAACAGAAGACCCAATACCACCTAAAAGCTACACAATGATAAGAATTAACATTAAGACGCGGAAATACGAGCAACATAATCGTGAAACTTGTCGCTCATTGTCGCACAACATTGCTGCATTGCAAGTTGCATAGCGAATGTTGTTCGTATTTTTACCCCGTGCGCGACAAATTTTCATCGTCGCACAGAGTAGAAAGAGTTTCTACTTCTGCAACAAAGTTTGCACAGGGTGGTAATACGAACATCATTCAACAATGTTGCGCGACAAGTTGCACGATTTTGTTGCTGGTATTTTCTTGTCTTTACTCAAACCATATCTTTTGGTTTGAAGTGCTGCAGAATGCCATCCTAAGTTTACACGAGCTACAATGCATTATGCAACATTGTTTAAACAGAGTTCTTAATATGCAAAAAAAATTCCACTTTACGGGGTAACTGTGCAGTGACCGTGACGACACCGTGTCACAGCATTCTTACGTTGCGTGACCATGCCCTGGGCTAACATTTGACGTACGTACCATGATGGCGGTCGACGAGAAGATACACTTCTTTCGGCCCCAGGTGTCGGATACCATCCCGGTCACAAATGAACCAATCATCATCCCGGCAAAGAAACAAGATTGTATAATGGCGCCCAGGTACGCGCGGTCACAAACCAAGTTCCACTGAAAATAGAAGGTAAGATGATCAGGGAAATTAATAACTCGCTGCATGATTTGCTTCATTGGCCGTGTGTTTTATAGGGGCTAGAATAACTTATCACAAAGTAACCACTCTTATTTTTCTGAGAAAAATGGGTACACGAATAGACCATTTTCGAGATGTACGAGGCATTTTCGGGCAAGATCACGTGCGCTATTGAAGCTGCCCGCTATTGATATAAGATATTTTTGAAAGCGCTCGTGCATCTTGAAAATGGTCTATTATCACACGAGTGGTCAACTTATTCACTCGCAGGATTCTACTGAGTTACGTTTCGTTGATTGTTATAATTTATTCACTGACAGAAAAAAGCGGTCAGTAAATTCTGCGCGAAGTGAGCAGAGATGAAAAATACCTCAGCTTCGCCAGGAAAAAAACCTAGAATGAAGAGAGCTTTATGCCTCTGGACCCTGGTATTTTATTAACTCCAACCCAGTCCAATCATAGAAATTCCCGATTCCTTTTCCCATTTCTGAACCCACATTTTAGTCCCATTGCATCAATCATCATTTTTTTCAAAATGAAATACGAAAGTCCAAATTTCATTTTTAAACCCTTAATATAGCCTCCTTTGCAACCGTTCTTAGGGTCGTCACGTCGTCACGCAACGTTTCTCTCCCCACTAACATGCACGTTCGTGGAGAGAAAAGTATTGCGTGACGACCCTAAGAGCGTCTGCGTAGGAGGCTACCCTTTATAAACTCAGTTCAAACGTCGAACTTCACATGAGCCGTACGCATTGAAAACAATGGATATTTTTTATGTCACCAGTTAGGTTGGCCTCATGTAAAGTTCGAAGTTTGACCTTAGGCTAAGAGTAGAACGAGCGTTTGCGCTCAAGATAAAGAAACAAAACTCAATCACTAACCTCAGACACGGTGCTGTTAAAAGGCCCGTCAAAAGCATATGAAGTACATCCATCACAACATTTCTTTGGAGGGCACGTGACATTGGCTGTCTCGCAATGAAAGTCGGGCGTACTGAAGGCAAATACTAGTGAGTCAAACTGCGTGGTGATGGGGAAAATGAGCATATGCAGAGAGAAGTACACGATTTTTTGGTATCTGCCAAAGGATTTCACATGATTGAAGACATCATCGAACTCTAGGCCTTCGCTGTCTTCATCTGCAGATTCAGGTGAGTATCCTCTTGATTGAAGTTTCTCGTCCATTTTTGACTCAGAGAAACTGGGTTAGAATAATATTCCGTTGATATTTTACTTGGGAAAAAAAAGAAAGAATAGTAAAGGTATGAAACATAATCGACTCGCAAGCTATTATAACACAGGGAGCCCAATTCAGATAAAAGGGGAAGGAAATTATTTTCAGTCTCTCATTTACCGCACCAAAACTAGATCACTTCTCTATATTTATAGTAGGGCTCCTATTGAATGGATCAACCCTGTTTAAATAAAGGTTATTATTATTATATCATTATTATTTATAGCATCACTAGGCTCCATTATTGATTTTATTATTCAAATATTGAGTTGATTATTCACTTTGAATTTTCATTGATAAATCTCCAAACTCCACATTCATTTCCATGACAACTAAAATTCTAAGGGATGGCTTATCTTTCTGGGGAGTTTTTATACCTTGGCATAGCAATTGTTGAAGAATCAAATCAAAACTCAAGTAGATAATTTATTTTCAAGTTTGGGGTCAGAGTGAATATTTGAATAATGAATTCATTAATGGATTCTAGACGGGTACGCTTGAGCCGTTTTGACTGTAATAGCCACGATCACGATGGCTTTGCGTGGCAAGAAAGATTACTAGATAAACATTAGCCTGCATTGCAGGCGTTCTTCGTTGGTTCTTTCCGGGATGGGGAGGATTGGGGAGAGGAAGGGGGAGAGGAGAAGGGAAACGAAGAACGCCTGCAATGCAGGCTAGATAAACATTTAATGCCTGAAGTTGATCTCAGAGGTATAAGCGCCCTTTCAGTTCTGTGCTTTTAAAACCTAACTTATGTGCTACGATAAACTAACAGTTAACAGTTAAGACTAAATTATAGGAACAATCTTACAATTTCTATGACGGTGAAGAGCTCCCTGATGCTGAGAAATGAGGCCATCTTATTGCATTAGATCGTTTTTTAAATCTTGATTAATATAAATATGATAATGAATTTTTCTTACGGAAGATTGTCGTGTATGTGCATGTAGTTATGTTGTATCTCCTCACAACAACGTACGTGTGAAATGGGACATTTGAACTTTGGCATGCAGGATTCCTGAAGTGATGACAGCTTATCAAGGAGTTTGTACACACTCACGTCTCAGTGACATCAAAGAAACCGGTCACGTAGACCACGAGTATGAAAGCAATGCAAAAAAATCCTAGAATTAAAATTGCAATTTTGAGATTTTCTGTAGTGTAGCCGAGCAAAACTCATTCAAGAAAGAGAAAGCAAGTTTCGTGCATCTCGAACTGCATGTTCTCTTATGCATGGTGCAATAATTTGCATAACCTTAATTAGTTTATATATGATAGATACCTCTAGCCGGTTCTGTTCCCCTGCGATGCTTCAAACAGGTTTAAAGGCCAAAGGAATGTCCCGCAAAAGATGTAGGCTAGCAGATGTAGATTACGGAATTTAGAATGGAACTGCAGTTGTTTTCTTACAGACTGACAACGTAATTTGGTCTGCATATGCTAAGACCTTACGGATGGGCGAAATCTTTTGTCCGATTATCTGTCAATCACTATAAAGTTTTATTTCTTTGTTTTTCGATAACTTTTAGACTCAACAAAATTGACGAATAATCATTTGCCATCCTTCAATGAACAGAGAAACTATTGTATTATTAGTGAAAAATGCTATTTAGCAGTAATAAGACAAAACAAAATGCATAAAGTGTGCCATAAGAAAGTGGTGTTCTTGAAGCACGGTCGCCAGAGTCGCCTCCTCGTTTGGATTAAAACTAACGCTTTATTTTGTTTTCAACGGTGGAATAAATCTGCTTCGGTACGGCTGACCTTTAGTAGTGAATAAACATCTCAGTAGCTCCGATTTCAATCTCGTGTTGTTTGGCAAACGTGACGAAGCTCTCAAAAGAACCAAAACAGCGCAGGATAAAGAAAACTGTCTCGGCAAGAATGTGAGAGTGACTGGAGGTCAGGAGAAAAAAGTACAGCAAGACAGTACACAAATATTCCAAGCTGAGCTTCGGATTCTCTCTCAAATTACGAGCCGGTTACGTGTGTAGACGTGTTTTCGTGCTACAAATTTTTTTGATGCTATCTGAGGTTATTTTGCGTAACTGGTATGATGACCGGTTGCTGGGTAGCCTGAGTATCAGGCCTTCGAAGCGGGGAATCAATCCCAACAACAGAAAATAGAGGCAAAATAGATGCGACTTATTACAGTTTCCCCAATTAGTTGTATAAACTAAATACATACACACCTAAATAAAGTTATAAATAAATAAACCTAGTGTTAATCTTTTGGTTCTACTGTTCCAGCTCGTACTACGTTTCGACGAACTGGAAAATAGTATGCCCCCACAGTATGCGATGCCCTTTCGACCAGCTGGGCGCCCGCCAAAAGAATTTCCCTTGCTGTGCCGCTGTGGCCCTGCCATTGCAAAGTCGATTCTATATTCTGCACAAAACGAAAGCATTATTCGGGCTTCGTGCAACCGGCTCTTGAGAGGTTGCATTGCGTGAAGTCAAGGACAATGCTTGACTATGATTCCGTTATCATACTATTACGGCTAGCGGGATTCCTTCGAGTTTTTCAGTTCTTTCATTTTTGTCATTGACAAATGAGCTTTTCTTTCTCGGGAGAGGTCCAAGAAAAGACGAGAGGAGGCGCCATAGATTTACAAAAGCAGATAGAAAAATATAGAATTATAAATTTGCGCAAACGACCTAGTCTCTTAGGCCACGTCACGACATCAGTGGTTTATGATCCTAGAAGCAAGGACTTTTTTTGTTCGAATCCAATATTCGGCCCTGTTTGCAGAGGCCTATAGTGAGGTAGTTGAAGGATTACAGTCAGAACTCGAAACGAATCTCAATCAGACATTTGACTTAACATAGATAATAGATAGATAATTTTATTTAATGTCGATAAACATACTAATCTGCTACACGCGGCTACACGCGAATTTAATTCTACGTTCTCATAAAATTGATACTCTAAATACACGAAATTCCATTCTAGATATCAAGAGCATTTATGAATCTTTGTGTAGTAAATAACTTTCTTCAACTTACATACTAATCTGCTACACGCGGCTACACGCGAATTTAATTCTACGTTCTCATAAAATTGATACTCTAAATACACGAAATTCCATTCTAGATATCAAGAGCATTTATGAATCTTTGTGTAGTAAATAACTTTCTTCAACTTACATACTAATCTGCTACACGCGGCTACACGCGAATTTAATTATACGTTCTCATAAAATTGATACTCTAAATACACGAAATTCCATTCTAGATATCAAGAGCATTTATGAATCTTTGTGTAGTAAATAACTTTCTTCAACTTACCAGTTGTTTTGGAATGCACGGCTCTAAATTTATTGCTTTTGTCTCAAACGCTGTTAACATACACTTCAATAGTGCGTCGTCTTCGTCGTATATAAGGATAGGGGCAGAGGTGAAATGACACTTGAAGATTCGTTTTTTTAACTTTCGAGAAGGGGCTGGCACGTTCCACCAACGTCTGGTACACGTATAGTATGCTTCAACCCCTTTTCAATCCACACTATAAACCTTGATTCAAATAGTTTAAAGATTCATTGCAAGAATTTTGAACATAATCCTCATTGTCAGGATTGACTCAAGAGAAAATCTTTATACCGATATCATGATAATTAACACAAAAAATATATTCCACATCATTTTATGTATTTTTTAATGAAATTAAAAATCCCCTCCCCTCCGGCAGTTGTGCCGAGTCACCACCGTTACCACCAAACCTTTCAAGGCAACACTTGATAGGGAGAGGGTTTTTTTTTTTTTTTTGGCATTTTGCAAAATTTTACATTCGGTTGTCCAAAAAGTGAAAAAGCCAACTGATTGTTAAAAGTCCTCCTGATGGGTACCCTGTGTCAGTAATATCCGAAAGAAGAGGGGCCTCCGAATGCTAGATTTCGATATTTCAAAATTTCCCCTGAATGTGATGAAAGATTAGGACTGAAAGCTTGATTTTACTTTATAATATCTAGCTATTCATTGGCTAGGTGCTTCTTCCTATTAACTAATCATTCTTGGAACAGAACATTAAAAATCATAATTTGGGCGTCCTGTGGTACAGTGTGTTGGAGGTGTGTTGAGGTGTGTTGGTGAATCGTGGTGGTGTGCTGTGGTGTGGTGCGCAGTCAAAAGTCACTAATATATAAAGATGTTGAGCTGGTTTAAGGGCGAGGAAAAGCCCAAAATTGACCCCAGTGAGTTCCATATCCCTGAATTCTACCGTGGAGCTGACGGACCACTGATCAAAGTCCTTGAAACTTGTGAAGACTACGAGACTCGTGTTTACGACAAATCCCAATGGGTCTCGTCTAGCTCACCAGCAGGGGAATTCATGAGCTCATTTTGGAGATTATACAGTTATATCGGCGGTAAAAATGACCAAGGGAAAAAGATGGACATGAACATGCCTGTAAGAATTCATGTGAAGCTGAGCGAAGACGATGTTGATGGAACTAAAGTCGAAATTTTCAACGTGTCGTTCTTCTTGTCGTCTTCCCTTTTACCTAACCTCCCGAAACCTCTAGACGAAAAGGTCTTTCTCGAGCAAGAAGACAGTCTAGTTACTTTCGTTGCACATTTTAGTGGAATGGCTAAGGATAAAGACTGGAAAGACAGTAGATGTCGTTTAATGCAAGCCTTGGATCGTGACGGAAAAAGTTATGTAAGAAGGGAATATTTTTCTGCAGGTTATGACCCGCCGTACAAGCTCTGGAACCGACGCAATGAAATCATTCTTCTAGCAGAAGACAAGCCAGAAGAAGTAGAAGAAACGAAAGAAGAAAATAATGAAAATGAGGGAAATTAATTGTGAGATTTGTGAGATTTTTTTTAAAAGCCGATCGCAGGAAAACTGTCCAACTAACATAAGCCAAGAAGGCAATCATAAACGTATAAATTGGTTCCATGCTGACAGTCTCCTTTTCTTGGGTAACAGTGCTGAAAATAGGGGGGACAAATTCTACATATCCTAAATTTATTTTTACATTTGTAGAGCTACTAGTTGAATATTAAAGATTTTTATTGTTTTCGTAGTTGTTGTCATTGTTTACTTATTGATAATCAATTTGCAGTTATTTCGGTTATTAGTGATAGGGACTAAGGGTAGGGGCCTAATTTAGCACTAGATGTTAAAATCAATGAGAAAGATCCTGTTTTTTTTTTACGAGTACAAATTAGAAAGATTTTGATTGAAAGGGCTCTTAGTATGAATATATTTTTCATCCTTGAATGCAGACAAAATCGTGGCGTGACTACTTTACCAAATGTAAATGTCAATGTCACGCAACGCAATCAATGTCATGTTGACTCACTCGACTCACAGTGTTTACTGCATTACTACTGTCACAAAACGCTCTTGTGGAACGTCGAACTTAAGACTTTTCACCATGTTTAGCTGGCTAAAAGGAGAAGAGAAACCTAAAATCGATGTGACCGAGTTCCACCAGCCTGAATTCTACCACGGAACTCAGGGGCCGAACTTTAAAGTTCTAACAGCAGAAAGTAAAGAAGACTACGATACAAGAATTTACCAACCAACCAAATGGGTTACTTCAAAGATGGAAGTTAAAGACTACGAAGAAGGATCGAGCAAGTCTTTCTGGCAGCTTTTTAACTACATTGGGGGCAAGAATGAGACGAAATCTAAGGTTGCAATGACTTGTCCTGTCCGTTCGACAGTCGAAGTGGATGAAGACAAAGTGAAGTCTGCAAGAATGTCTTTCTTCGTTGATCCTACCAAAGACTGCCCAGCCCCGACTGAAGAAGGCCTGTTCTTTGAAGAAGAAGGAGAAAAGAAGTTCTATGTGTGCAATTTTGGAGGTTTTGCCAAACATCATCTGTATACAGAACATCTGAAAAAGCTCAAAGCTGCTTTGGATCGTGATGGGAAAGGTTACGTAACAGATACGTATTACACTGCTGGGCATGACCCTCCCTTCAGGCTATGGGGACGAAGAAATGAAGTCTATGTGGAAGCTAAGGACTAGACCCCCAAACACAATTAATAACTGAGTATCGTAGCTTTAACGAGCAACAGTTTACTCAGCATTTGAGATTTTCTCGCATGATAGCGAAGGATCAGTGAGACTCGACAACACAGTATTGGTCAGTATTCGCTAAATGATAGCAAAAAATCAATCAATTCTAATAATTGCATAGAAATAATAATAAAATGATGTGGAATATATTTTTTTGCGTTAAGATATGTTTACTTCATTAAAAATTTTGTTTTTAAAACCAATTGCCGTTCCAGGCCCCCTCATCTTTCTAAAGATCCACGCGTGACGTTGAATCGTTCGTCACGCATGCACACCTATGGCAACTAAACTCTTCATAGAGAGCACATCTCCCATACATAGATCTGTCAGGTCTGTCCCCATGAAAATTATTCAAAAATCTATTTTTAGCTCCGCGCGCAGCGTGAACTGAATCAGGAATCCCATGAATAAAATATTTCAGTTCAGCTGCGCGCAGAGCTAAAAATAGATTTTCAAATAATTATCATACAGTGCACGGAGATGTGCTCTCTAACTTCATACTCTCTTGGTTCCAGGGAATTGGGTTGGGATGGTTGCGCACCAAGTTCCATTCATGGAAAATATAGAGGGACTGGCATAAGAAATGGAAAAGCGACATTTTTTTCTTCAAAGTTGTGTGGAAAGCGTGCGATGCAGAAAAACATAAATTTTAATCTCTTCTCTGCTAAAAATGATAATAATCTAATATCTATCTAAATATCTTATCATTATTATTATTTCTTTTTATTAGAGGGGTATAAAACCATACTATGGAGGGGTGGGGTACGTAATATAAGAAACATCTAAATAGTAAAGGTGTCCCATACTACTGTACTAAAATTAAGCGTGTTGATGTTTTTTTAATTTTGTTATTATCGTTTCAACATTTTTTCTTCAAAATTGTGTGGAAAGCGTGCAATGCAGAAAATCATAAATCTTATCAACTTCTCTGCTAAAAAATGATAATCTAATATCTATTTAAATATCTTATTATTATTTTAATTAAATTTCGTGCACTGTGCTACGTAAAAACCTTCCCTATGCAGAGCAACGTTAAAAACAAGATAGCGCTACTGAGAAGCAGGGTCAAGGTTCATGCCTACTAATTGCAATGTCATTTCAAATTGGTAAAAGTTCTTTAAGAACTGTATATAATTTTTATGAATACTGTTTAAAATCGCATTTAAAATCGCTCCAACTCTCTCAACTGAGGTTTTGGCATTTCACGATGCTTATATTTATGATATAAATTCTGTTTATTAGCTTAAGTAATCTCTGTAGACTGCCATAGGGTCGTTTTCATAGTGTTTATGGAACGACACGGGTGTTTGATGAGCGAGGAGGGAAGGAACGTACTCAATGGGCCGCGCCTAGGAAAGAATGAAACTTGTTAGTAAGTAACCTCTGGCCAGGAAAAAATAACAAAGTTCTTGGAAGCAAAATTCTTAAAACACGAGAAAATGATAAATGTTTGTAATTCCTAAAGAAGTTACCATAGATCGGTATGCTAACGACCGTTTCCTACACGACCATGTTGCAGAACTAGCTTACCTGGTGCATGAAACACTGGGCTGTGTGAAGGTTGTAGAACTACACATAGAGACATTCATCGATAAATGGTTTTATAAAATTAAATTCTCAGTTTCAGAAGCATTTCCGAACAGACGTGAAGAGAAACAACGGAACTGAAACTTTTGAGCTCGTAAAGCTCATTAGTTGGTTAAGAATTCATGTAGATGAATAAATTATCTCTGTGAGTGACGTTGAAGCCTACAAAATGTTGCAAAGCTCATTTAAGATGAATATATTTTTTCTTTGTACAAAATTGCGGTTTTTTTACTCCTGAAATTCCATGGGTTTTCAAAATTTCATTCTGATTTTCTATGACATCTCCGAATGATTCGAATAAAAAGAAAATGCTGCTTTTACACTTTTGAACTAAAGATCATCGAGTCGCTTCAAAATTCATGTGAAATGAATAAATTATCTCTGTGAGTGACGTTAAAGCCATTGAAACGTTGTTCACCTCGTTTGAAGAAACGCTTGGCTATGTGGAAAAAAAACACCTAGATTCTTAAAGTAGTTCCCATGATTTGCAGGTAAGCTAGAGAAGTAGTGGCGGATACAAGGGAGGGGTGCAGGTCGTGCGCACCTTTTCTCCTGGGTCGACTTTGTGCCCCTACTGTTTGAAGATATTAAACCAATACAAAATAATGTTTCTTGGATGATATCGTGTTCTTTTTGGTTCGACGCAGCACCCCTCCCTGAAGAATATCCTGGATCCGCCCCTGAGGAGCATACGGCAGGGTAGCTTACCTGGTGAAAAGCCGGGCTATGTGTGATAGGAACACCTAGATTCCTCAAGCAGTTCCCAAGCCACATATCATCAGGGGAATTCTGCTCCCAACAGGAACAACCACTCTCAATTATTGCGTTGATTGCTGCTCTACTCAACACCATACTAATAAATAAGAAAGCAAAAAAGGATAGTTAACGGACTAGATAATGGACATTAGAGTTTACAAGGGCTTTTCCAGGGGCCAGGAAAAATTCCAGAAACATTACGAACCCTCTATTCTATTTCTAATATATTCTTGTATATTTAACGTCCTTAGTTCCTTCCTGGCTGGTATTCCAGGAAGCCGACGGTGCGCACTTTACCCCCTCTCTCCACCAAAGCTACACGGATTAGACAGAAGTCGCAACAGACGTGGAGATCCTAAGGATAGTACCATGGACCTCTAGGTCCGAAGGCCGCGCACTGACCAACTGAGCTACGCCTGCTCATAGAAACTTGCATATATTACTTGAAGGCAGCTTTTCTATTCCACTCACCCTCCACCGCCTGTGACGTACTCATATCCGAAACCTGACGTCACTCCATAACCATATCTTTCACCCAGAAGGATGATTTCATTTGGATCATAACAGGCTAAGAGACGCTGCATTCGAGGCGCGCTGTAAAGAAGAAAAAATACCTTTAACTTGATAGCTCTTTATATCTACGTCAACGTATTAGCAGTTGAGACTTAGTAATAGTTAATATCTTATCTTAATAACCCCTACCAAGCCTACCTTTTAAGTTTGTGCAAAAAATTGTTACTTATGTAAACATGATAACTTGTGTTCAACATTTCTATTTGGTTTACGGTAAATGGCAGATCAGTTTTCGTCATTCCTTGTTCTTCCCTATAGGGCAGATTTTGTACACGGTTACGGCGCGGCGCGGACACGGCAACGAATGTCGAATGTTTTCATACACAGCACGGCACTAACCCGGTAACCGGCAAGGCGCGGTCCGTGCAGTAAGTTTTACGTATAGTCATACGAAAACTGCTCTATACCTATTACAGCGCTCTCCAATCACACGCACGAAATCGTACAATTTGTTATCGTGACAAAATAAGGTTTCGGTGGACGTCAATCAAGGCGTTTCCATGGCATTCCACGTGGCACGTGCCTTGATAACTTTGTGTTTTCCGACAATGTCATGGAAACACTTTGACTGACGTCCACCAAAACCTTATTTTGTCACAACGGCGCCGACGTGTGATTGGAAAGCGCTGTGATTGGAAAGCGCTGTAATTTCCCACACCCTTCCCTAGCTGGTCAGACACAGGGAATTGTTACCTCATTATAGTATCATCATCGACCACGACAAGCCAAGGTTTCTGGGCAAATCTTTTGTCTTTTGATGATCGTTCAATAATGGCCTGCAGCTTGGCACAGTGACCTGGAAAAACAGCACAACTTGTTTCAATCTTTTTTAATGCGATTTTCCGATTGTACACGGTCTTTGCCTGCCTTCGTTTGTGACCGCACATTTGAATACGCTTATTATTTTAGAAAAAGAATAACTCGAATGTAAACTTAAAGTTTGAAAAAGGCTTCTAAATTTGGTTGTTGTGAAACAATTTACCCTTACATTCATTCTCTTAATTTCGGACTACCCGAAGGTTGATATATACCCCTTCATCATACTGTTAATGAGTTGAGTTTTACACCCATTTTCATAATTATGCAACCCAGACAACTAGAGATAATCCGTGTCGTCTGGGTTTTTGGGTTCTGTCAATCAAATTTCCAACGGTCTGAGGTAGTAAATTTCTGATCGACGGCAGCCAAAACCCAGACGTCTTGGGTTGTGTTGGTCGCGTAACTATGAAAATGGTTGTAAGAATACTAGTACTGACAAAATTCACTACTCACCCATTTCTGTATTAGGTACACCAATGTTTTCTGTAGGAACTTCGGGGTCTTCTGTCTCGCTGTAATACACTAAATGCTTTGCATGAAGACCTAGTGTGTCCTTTACGATAGGAACTGTAAAATAAGTAGTAAGTTTAGCAAGTAAACAATCAAGTGAAAAATACAAGATAATGACGATATCGTCTATGAAGGTGATGACGGTGATGATGACGATAGTGGTGGTGGTGGTGGTGCTGCTGATGAAGATGATGCTGATCATGACGACGATGATAAGGTTGATGTTATTAATGATGATGGTGATGATGATGATGATGTCGATGATGATGATGATAATACATGATGATGATGATGATGATGATTGTACCTCTGGTCTTGTGGAACTTTTTCGTAGTTTTTACAGCAAAAAATATGTCATCTAAAGAGACCTCTCCCTAATGAGGAAACATAATAAAAATACATTTAAGAGAATATAACACACATGTACTGCATGAGGCAGATCCAAGGGAGGGGGGATGTAGGGGTGCAAAGTGAGATGCTACAGAACTGGAAGATCAAAGTCAGGGATTGTAACATGATTGTACTTACACAGTCAAATGGAGTACTATTAAAAGACGTTGCACATAGTTTATTTTCTCCTGGTTTACTGGTGCAGAATTCAGGCACATCAGTTAAAGTAAGACCTTTTCCATCATTCCAGATGTACATTGCAACCTGCGAAAGACAAACAAAAAAAGCAAATTGTCAGAATACAACCAGCACACTGAATAAGAGACTTAATTGCCCACATGACACTCAACATTGAATTGGGGGAAGGGTGGGCTTTCGAATATGTTATGGGCCATGTCATAAAATTTCATAGACAATAGCAAATAGCAATAGCAAACCAATCACTGTCGTAGCAGTTTTCAAAACAGAATAAGAGTCTTGTCCCACAAAAAAACTACACAGTTTGTATGACATAGCAACGGTAACTAAGGAGACGGGAATCATGAATGTCTCACCTCATGCTGAACATCAATTGTGAAATCTGACTTCATTGGTTTCGTCTCTAATCTTGATGCCAACCTAAAATAAACAGGTGAACACAATTAGACCAAAGCTGAATGGCAAAAAAAAAAACATCTCAAAAAGACTTCAATTTCAGTGGTGGATCAAGAAACAATCCCTGTTTCAAGGAAAAACAGGAAACTCGGAAAAAATGTTCAAATTAAGAGACTAGGTGGATTTATTAAGAAATTGTTAATCAGTGCTTAATTTCCTTACTTTTTGAGAAAAGATGTACTGATGGCCCATCCAGCAGAGAAATCAGGAAATGAAAACTGTGATGGATCCTCAGCAAATGCAAAGTGGTGGATAATGGCTGGATAGTGATCATGGATGCCATGACCAAGAAACAAAGACTGGAATAGAAATAGTAAATAAATTGTGAAATTATATGTGAATAGCACTGACTTTACTGTTATTTCTAATGCTGCTACTGATGGTGCTACTGTTGCTGGTGCTGCTACTACTGCTAATATAGCTGCTGCTGCTGATACTACTACTGTTGCTGCTACTACTGCTCCTGCTGCTCCTGCTACCATTACTGTTACTGTGCTTCTGCTTCTGCTACTACTACAACTCCTGCTTTTACTGCTACAGCTCTTGCTGTTTCTACTACTGCTGCTGCTACTCCTACTGCTGCTACTTTTGCTGCTCCTGCTACTACTACTATTAAGCTGCTGCTGGTGCTGCTACTATTACTATTGCTGCTGCTGCTACTCTGCTACCATTACAGTTACTGTTCTTCTGCTTCTGCTACTACTACAACTCCTGCTGTTGCTGCTACAGCTCTTGCTATTTCTACTACTACTGCTGCTACTACTATTGCTGCTGCGGCTACTACTGCTACTTTTACTGCTGATGCTGCTGATGCTACAACTACTGCTGCTGCTACTATGACACTGATGTTGCTGCGAGCATAATTATTGATGTTGAGCAGCCAAAAACACACTTTGGCTGTTGTTATAAATTTATTACCTCACTTTTATTAAACCTTTGAAGTACCCCCAGAAGTGCTGGCAAATCAACTATCGTATCCTCTTCACAGAAAAATATCCAGGATTTTGATTCACTAAATTTTTCATTTAACCTGAAAATAAGAGGAAGACTAAGATTCTATACTTTTAAAGTCACACACATATAATATATATATTGGTAGTGTTATTGTGATAACTTCAAATTAAACTAACTTTGTTAACAAAGGAAATATTGTCCAAGCACCAAAGGGAGACCAATCCTCATGAACCATTTTGACCACCAATTTTTCCTTTAAATCAAAAAGAAATATTTTAATAATCACAACAAAAATATAATAATGTTTCTGTAAAATTTCAGACCATGTGCCATTCTCTTGAGAATAGGATTCTTTGCTTGAGTTTTTTGCATGGTGATATGTGCAACAATTAAACAAAAAAATGATATGCTAGTGAATAAAATGTGGCAGAAAAATGGAAAAACATTACATCGTAGCTAAAGAGGTCTATCTTGGGTTGGTACGTACGAGATAAATATTATTAATCTAAACAAAAAATAAAATGTTGGTACACTACCTTCTCTTCAGGCTTCAGTTGATCCTGGATATGCCTGAGGAATATTTTGGCCTTCTTTTTGTGAAATGAGTTGGATTGTGTCCTGGCGACGATGACAATATCTTCAATACCTGTTACCGGTAAATAATTTTACAAATATAGTAAAAAAACCCAAAATCCTAAATTCTGATCTGTGAGTTAGCCATATCTTGATTTAGATCAGCCCAGAGGTTGTTTCAGGGTTGGATCTGTGAGTTAGCTGTGTCCTGACTTAGATCAGCCCAGAGGTTGTTTCAGGGTTGGATCTGAGAGTAGCCATGCCCTGATTTTGACCAACCCAGAGGTTGCTTCAGGGTTGAATCTGAGAGTAGCCATGCCCTGATTTTGACCAACCCAGAGGTTGCTTCAGGGTTGGATCTGAGAGTTAGTCATGCCCTGACTTTGATCAGTCCAGAGGTTGTTTCAGGATTCATCTGTGAGTTAGCTGTGCCCTGACTTTGATCACCCCTCAGGCTGTTTCAGGATTCATCTGTAAGTTAGCTGTGCCCTGACTTTGATCACCCCTCAGGCTGTTTCAGGATTCATCTGTGAGTTAGCTGTGCCCTGACTTTGATCACCCCTCAGGCTGTTTCAGGATTCATCTGTAAGTTAGCTGTGCCCTGACTTTAATCAGCCAAGAGGTTGTTTCAGGGTCCAATAAGGTGATGTCTGTATATTTTGTACTGTCCATCACTATAAACATTTTTTAAACTTGTATCACTTGATTTTAAAGTAAAGTAACTATTATTTATCATTAACTTGTTTATTTAATTCTCACCTAATGAGTTTTGATTGGTGTAGTTCAAAGTATCAGAATTCTGCAGAATCATAAAATACCAGTATAAATGTATTGAATAATATTAAATTTAATATATTTATATAATATGAATGTAATTTATATAACATGAGTTACATTTGAATTTCATTTTGTGATTTTATTAGATAGGTACCTCTATATTGATAGGGTAGTTACCCATTTAGCCATGAGAAAGTTAAAACTAATATCAAAACGGGCCCTAAAATCAGATGTATCAACTACTCTAGCGTCAAAATGTAATTTACACCAACCTACTTTTGATTATTTACCAAAGTCTTTATACAAGATTTAATTCTGGATTTAGGTTACCAAGGCAACCAAAGTCTTCATATAAAATTTAATTCTGGATTTAGGTTACCAAGGCAACCAAAGTCTTCATATATGGCTTAACTCAGGATTAGGTTACCAAGGCAACTAAAGACTTTATATAGAGTTCAATTTACAATTTTAGAATTAATCTTAGTTTTGAGCAACTCATTCCAGCTGGTCATCAAAATAATTTCACAAGAGAAAAATCAATAGAAGTACTTAGATATATGTAATTGTATTATTAACAAACATTCACCCTGTATTGATTTAAAATTCAATAAAAAATAAAAAAAACCCACACCATCTATCTTGTTTTTTTATCTTATTCATTTATGTATTTTTTTGTTTTTACTATTTTTGCATCTTAATTCATGTAATTTAATTTTTTATTTTGGAATGAAATCAATAACTTGTTTAAATGAAAATGATAAAAGGTCTTCACAAGAATTATTTTAGGCCATTCTGTCATCACCATTTTAAATATTATCTGCAAAAGCCATCCAATATATATAAATCACACCACCACCTATAATTATGTTAATAATGTTGAAGATTGACATATATATATAATCTTTATCTGCATATTATCATATCTACTCTCAACGACACATAATAGGCTTTTTAATCATAATTTTAAAAGTATATAGCTGTTTTCTAAAATGCTCTCATTAAATCATAAACAGATAAGAAAACTAAAAGTAAACAAGTCTTAAAACTCTGATAAAATGGATAAAAAATTTAAAAATATAAATGACATAAAATTAGACCAGAAATTTTTAAACCTTATTGAAAAATAAATCCTCTTATTAAAAAATAAATATTGAAAAAAAAAAAGATTTGGACTGAAAAAGAATAACTTACAAGTCAAAAAGGATAGACAATAGTAGCACCTGATTGGCTGCACATGTTACTCAAAATCGACCAATTCCACACAATACAACCAGAACAGCCAGATCAAATAAGGTATCTCTGATTGATAAGACGTCTAATTAACACGGATATATCATAAGATTTGTTTTAGAACGAGAAATAGGACGATTTGTTTATTTTACAGCCCATAGAGTGCTATTGTTTTTTGCTATACAGCTGCTAGGAGATAACTTGTTTCCCAAATATGTTTCTCATGGAGACGTGAATTATGACTGTCATGACAAGAATTATAAAATATATTGGCTATAACCGGTAATCTTCTATGAAAAAAAACACACGTTTACTTAAGATGAATAGAAAAAAATCTACGAATTTCAAGTTGATTTGAAAATATATATATCATATTAACAGCGTAAATAGATTTAAGCTGAAACTTTATGAGTTAAAGGGTGAAAATTTCAAGAGGTGAACAAAAATTTTAATTCAATTTATGGTGATTTAGCACCTCTTCAAAAACTAAACTCAAAATATCAGTAAGCGCAAATTATCTATGCATGATTTAAGCAGTAGTTTAACTAGATAATAGTACAATATTTTAAAAAAAGATAAAAGTTCCTACCCTTAACGCACCAAATTCGAACACAGTTCGTGGATCATCTGCTTTGTATTCTTGACTTTCAAAGCTAATTTGGCCTAAAAAAAAAAGATATTGAAACTGTGTATTGTACAAGAAAGAGAGGACATAGGTGTTCAAGATAGCGTGGTAATTTAGTCCTTACATTGGAGAAAAAGGGCAATAAAAGCTAAAAATTCTTTGGCCATGTTGAGTATGTACTACTTCTTTTTTGCGAACTTTTTCTAATGTATTAACCGATGGGAAACTGGGTTCTAATATTTTTATTTTGATATCGCGGGCCCACAAACAGGCAACCCATAACAGCCACTAATCGAAAAAATCTTTTTTTTTTTATAGATTTCATACTGTTTATTTTATTGTTTTTATGATAAGATCTTTAAAACCAAGATTTTTATAATACATTTTTAAAAAAAATATTACAATGAATGTTACATTGGTAATAAGTATTTGAATGTATACTTATGGGCTTCCTGTGGTTTTGACTGTCATTTTTCAAGATGGCGGCTGAAGAAGAACTAAAAGTGATGGTTCGTAAGATTGTTATGAAAATATTTCAATCAATTCATGTAGAAACTGGTTATCAACCAATAAGAATTGTTTAGAATTACATAATTTCTTGATTTTCTTCCAGAAACTGGAGTTTGATTGGTTACTTAGGGAGCATGTTCCAAAAGTTCTGAAACACATGGATGTAATTTTACAGGTTGGTCAAGACGGAGCGAAGCTAAAACAAAAAATATTTACAACTACTCTAAGGCGCACTTTAACTAAGTATATTAAGGGTCTTATCACATCGTCATTTCCAACTTTTAAGTTACAGCACTACAAAATCTGTATATTCTTACAGAAGCAGTTGCTTTGAAATAATGACGAGTTATTTGTATTATTTTGAAGGAGTGTCTAATGTGGCTTCAGTTTTCTAGTTTATCCAACAAGGGACAAGGTAAATTTGAAGTTGTTTTCACTGTACATTTCATTCCACTTTCTGGTTGGCTTATATGTAAAAAAAATAATAATTGTGTTGCTATGGTAGCTTGTCAAAATCATGACTTACAGAAACTGAATTCATAGATCCTCCCAAGCCTCAAGACTACTTCATGTTATCAACTCCCAAGTAAGAATGAATCTTCTCTACATACTCATACTCATTCCTCATGGATTATTTTACATGATCACTTAAGAATGTAAAAGTTGTTAACGTATTTTGTTTATGCTCTAAAAATGTAGTGCCGACTTATTAAAGGGTTACGTTGCCATTGAAGGAGAAGACATCTCCAAAGCTGTAAGTAACTCCACAAAAATTTATCACAAAAAGCTTGGTCATCTCATTGACCTCTTACACAGACTGATGTCCTTATTAGTGTCATAAAATGTTGGCAGGCATCCCCACCCCCTTTTATATCAGATTCCCCCACAGGACAAGATTACGAGGAAGAAACCAGATATTGATAAATGGTCATTGTTTTTTTAAGGATATCAAGTTTAGGCTCCCAAAGGTTTCCAATTCAGGTTTCAGAGTGTTCATCAGAGATAGCCATCCATGGAAACTTCAACAGGTGTGTTTGATAATTTCCTAGAAAACCACATTGTAATCATTGCTGCAGGTGAATCAATGGTAGATACCCTGCTATCAGAGGTACCTTTTTATTTTTCTCTTTCTGCTTTGTATTTTCACTATACTGGCTTTTGTTTTTGTTTTTCTTGGTCGTTATGAAAGGTGCCTTTTGTAATGACGAAGAAGAACAACAGCAAAAAAAGGCCAGTGCTTACAGTGCCTCTATCTCTGCCAGTACCTCTGCTACGAGGGTAAATGGTAAATGATGTTGAATCAAATAAATTGTTAGAGTACTTAAAGGCACCTGGGAACAGTACTCTAATGATGAATGTGATTGATTGTAGTCTGATAGCACCAATAGTACTTCCTAGACTTAACTATTATTATTTTGCTTACCAGATTCAAGATGCTATGAACTACCTGCAACTTTCTACTGAAAAAGTGGAAGAAATGAGAAACATGAATAATTTTTCATCTGGTAGAGAAGTCAGCAAGGTACTGGTATTAATAGATAATATTGTTCTGATGACCATGATGGTATAGATATTTGAGATTACACTGTTTTCATTGCTACATGCTGATCGAGACAATAGTTGCATCAGAGAAATCAGGCAATACACTGCCGTCATTTTTTATTTTTATTATTTTATTTTAATCAATTTGCCACAGTGGCAGGGATAAAGACACAGGGCAGAGCCCCAATTGCTTGGCAATATCCCCTAAGAAATAAGATACAAATTAAATGCTATAAGAATGACAAAAAAAAAAAATCAATCAGAGTATGTAAGGTACCAAACAATTTGTTTGATTGATGGCAGTGTATTGACTGATTTCCATGTCACTGTTGTCTTGATCAGTGCAGCATAGCAATCAAAACAGTGTTAATATTGTTAATAGACGATGTTTACATCTTTATTCAAGATCGTTGATGATATAGCCAACTGTCTCACAAAAGGAAAGAATTGTTTAATGGTTCCCAAGAAGATGCCAGTTCTGGATATAATTAACTCGAGCAATCAGGTATGAAAAACAATCAATTGGTTAGTTTTTGAAGCAAGCTTTGTGATGAAAGGTTAACAAGGTTAGAGTTGAACATTCATATAAATTTGATTTTTTTTTTCAGAAATCATTCAAGCCCAACCTTCCTGAGGATGTAGTGTCCAATTTTTATATCAACTGTGACAAGCTAGTGTTATCAGTATTCACACTGATAACTCTTCCTGTGCCTCCTCAAAATCCTGTAAGAATTTTAAAATAACATCCTTAAATAATTGACTTGGTAATAGACAATGAATTTATGCTTAATTGTATGCTTTATGACCAACCGAAACATGTTGGTTGATAGTCAGCCAAGCATTGACTGACTATGAAGTGTTGATGATGTGTCATTCAAATGTTGGTCAAGTGTTGACCAACAGTCTGCCAGCTAGTGACTGACATCAGGTGACTAGTTGAAGGAATTTATCTTACAACATGGTGTAAAAAAAGTCAGGGGGTTCTTCTGTCTCGTGAATGTAAATCATGTTCCAGTAGTTATAACTTCCTTCTTTATCAACAGAAACAAGTAATGGAAGGAGATCAAGTGGGTCATACATTGTAAGAATATAGACACTGCACTTTTATCTTGCATATTCTCCAATTATGTTAGTAAGGGAGCAATGATCGAAGGTTACTATTTATTAACTTGCTATATTTTCCAATCTAAGTCCTCCCCATACACACATTCCTTAGAGGAATCTTGTCATAACTATATATTTTTTTCATGACATCTGTTTTTCAGCGAACACAATTCAAAATGGATGGAAATAAACAGTCATTTTGAGGTACTAAAGTAAACATTAAAACATGCATAAAATGCGTCATATATCATAGAATGTTTTTCTCCAGGTTCTCTGGTTTTCCTTTACCTGTAAGCTAGCCATGTCCTAGCTGACTTAGTTTATTTCACAGGTTGAGTTGATGCAATTAAAGGCCTTTCAGTAATTCATTCCTTATAAGATACTGGCTATTAAAATATCAATTATATCATATGTGATTACCAATGATATGTTGCTAGCCAATATGAATTGCAAAATGTTCAAACTTGCATTACAGGTTGACTGCAGTATTCCAAGACTTAAAGACAGTGTTGTACTATTCACAGCAGCATTACAAATCTGTCAACAGCTGAAAGACAAGGTATGTTGAATTTTGATCTACCAGTCATCACTGTTGTCATCATCATCATCATCATCATCATCATCATCATCATCATCATCATCATCATCATCATCATCATCATCATCATCATCATGTATCATTATGTATGTAATATATAATTAATGGATATTAATAATTTGTAACTCCTTTTTTTATTCAACAGATTGTTGCATTCAGTATACTTGACTCAAGATAGAACATATTAGCTAGTATTTTATTTAGATTATAGAACATTCTTCATTGTATGAGGGAAGATGGGTGGGAAATTGGGAATTAAACTACTCCAGCTGTACAAAAAACTAAGTGCAAAAAGCATTGTTGTTGTAATTAGAGTGGCCCTTGCCCAATTCTCAAAAGTCATATATCTTGAGGAATTCGAGGAGATGGAAGGCAAAGTTTTGCTTTAGTTTATTACACTACATGATTCACATACTTCAACTTTTTTCTCTAAATTTCTGGAAACATATGTTTCTTGTATTGGGAAGATGACTTTGAGCTACGGTCGCTAAGCATCAAAAATCACAACCAAACCTAATCACATTGGTTAGAAAATTAAATGATGCTCAGCTGTATGGCAAAAACGTAAGGCTCCACCCGTTATTGGTTGTCTTTTCCTCTCCTTTAAAAATATAATAAACAGTCTAATTGTAAATATAGAATAAAATATGTAACAAAAATATTAACAAAACTGGCAAAAAAGGGGTTCAGATCAGTAAAATTAGGATTTATAAGAATGAAGGGAAGAAAGGAATTATAAATAAAAAATTAGATTCTAGATGTTAGACACCTCTATCCCCAGGAAGCTTAAGACTGGTTTATATGGACATGTTTCTTTTGGAACTGTTATTTTCTTCTCGGTTATGCCCATGCCTTGCATTTACACAACATTAATTGAATATGTCTGTATTGAAACTGTGGGGTTTTGAAAATGCTGTCTGAGACTAATACTTCATTATTACCATTCTCACGTTTTGTTGTATTTAACTTTATCTCATACAATAGAAAATACAGCCAATCAGAAAGCAGGAAAGCTGTTGTATATTCGTCGGTATTTCACTCTTCCTTACCATCATGCATTGCGTGTTGAACTTTTTCGTGTTGAACGTGTTGTATTTTCTATGGTGTGGAATAAAATGGTTATATAATGGTTTCTTGTGGCGTACTGTTGATATCCTATTCGTCACTTGCATTTTCTTTGTATATACGCACTCGCCTAAAGGCTCATGTGTATAATAGAAACTACAAGTAACTTGTGGGATATTCCACTTGAAATCATTGTATAACTAAATTGTATCCTTTTTGACCACATTTTCATGCTCTAGCAAATTTGAAGGTTCCTGCAAAATCCACAGGGATCCCACTAGCATTTATTTGCAAAGAACTTTTCCTAATACTTTCAAAATATGAACACCAATGTCTTTGTATCAAAACTAATTAATTTGAAATAATAAAGAATGAATGAATGTGGAAAGAAATAGTGCTGGATAAAATTCATATTTCTTTACTAATGGGGGGGGGGGGGGGGGTAGGCAAGACCCCTTGCAGCATGCTGGAATGCAGCTCAATTTGGAAGAAAAAAAGGTTATAATTCTTAAGAGATTGAAATTCTTTTGTTTTGTCCTCCAAATTGAGCTGCTTGGACATCATGAGAAAAGGGGTCTATAGCTATTCAATCCTCTCCCATTCCTTTTCCCAATTGATTTTATGGAAAAAATGGTAATTTTAAATTCACAATTTTTGGGGGTCCAAAGGAAATTTCCCAAGTATCTAGGGAGGGGAGGGTAATATTTTGAGTCGACCCAGTCTCTTCTCTGATTTATAGCGCCCTTGTAAACAGTGAGGAAAGGGAAAGGACTTGTGGTTTGGCGAGCTGAGCCCTTTTCTCTTACTTCAAACCCCGAAATGACTTCGAATTTACTAGGAAGGCCGACTCCACAGTCTATATTAGCCCTCGGAGAAATTGTAGAGCTTGTTTTGTCGTTCCTTCCTGCCAGAGACCTCGCGAACGCGTCTCAAGTTTGTCGCCTATGGAGAGAAATGGGGAAGAGAGTTTTTCGCTTCCGAAAATCAAAATGGGCGAGTTTTGTGGTACATCATGGAAATAATACTCCATGTAGTTCAAAGGTAGGAAAACCGTATTTTATTATGCCTAATTTTATAGCTTTTTTGTTTTCTGAAACTGAGAGAATTCGAGTCGACGTGAGGCTCTGAAGGACACCACAAAGAACGTCTCAGTATAATATTCTATTTAAGTACATCATTTTAACATTTAAATTTAAATTTTAATATTTAGGTTATTTCTTAAGATCAAATGTGTTAATCGAATCATAATAATTAGAAAATACATGTGTTTGGTAAGAGGATTTTTGTGTGGTTATGTCTGCAGTACCTTGAAATTAAACTCATTTAAAATACAGCCATAAATTATCACATTCGTAGGAGAGTAATTCATTCATTTGAACTGCCTGCCCTTTGTATATTTATAATTGTATTTATTTCTGGTAAAATAAACATCTATAAACATAGTTTTAAATATAAAATACTTAAAGTTATAGATGTATTTGTCATTTTTCTTTTTATCATTCTTATTCATTTTCATTTCAGTTATCTATGGATTTGATGATAGCTCGTATCAATGAATTTTTGGAAAATCTCAGAATTTTTCCTGCTGCGGCAATAATATTTGTAAGCAGATCTCAAGAGTATTGTGAAACTAGACGAGATGAAGTTCGCAGTCTTATAACGTCAGTGAAGTCAAGACTTCCAAGAAGTTGTACAGTTGTTGGATGTGTTGGGGGTGGAATAATCGGGTGTGAAGAGGGAGAGCAGCCTAAAGAGATTGAAGTGGCAGAAGGGGTGTCTATCCTAATTATGCCAAAAGTTGATGGCATCTCTACAAGTACGTTCAACATGAGCTGCACTGATGTCCGCAACAACAGATCTTTTAAATCACGCTGGGAAACGTCTTTGAATATTCCTGCCGATAAGCAACTAAAGTTTGCCATTCTATTTGCAAAAGGAGATGTATATAATCTAGATATTATAGGCAAAGTTGCATCAGGAATATGGCAGGTAAGGGTTGAGATTAATGTGTGCATACAATATATTATGTAAAGTATGTAACGTAGAGAATAGACTCATGACATCCGGGACATGCTCAGACTCCTTGCATAGATGCCATATTTGAAAAGGGTCTATTGGGACGAGAAGCTAGATGGTTTAGTTTGAGGGAATTCATGGAAGATGACATGGGGTGGGTATGTTAGAAATTACAATAAAAATAAATACCAATGCTGCTGGGATTTCTTTCCAAATTCACCTTTTTTCAAGTTGAAAAATAGGGGATGAGAGGAAAAATGGAAACAAAAACTCTTACCACAATAGTTAAATTCTGGTTACTCCCCTCGTTTAAACCAATCCACCTCTCGCCATGGTTTTATATGCTCTTGTGTTCTCTCAGCATCTTCCATCTTCCATGTTTAGTTTTTTATAATTTTTGTATTTCTTAACTTTTGTTTCATTTCTTTTTCATAGATAAATGGATGTGAAGATGGTGAAAAGTCAAATATTGTAATAATCGGTGGCTTGGTAGATTCTCTACTATTTGTTGACAATGAAATCAAAAACACTGGTGTAATAGGGCTCGGCATAGCTGGTGAGGCAGTACAGGCAGTATCTATTGTGCACCATGGAGAAACTCCTAGTGGAGTTACCAAGAGTTTACAACAACTTCATAACTTCAATTTTTCCAGTTCAGAAAGCTGTGCATGCTTCATGGTGTCTTGCGTTGGCCGAGGAGAGAAATTTTACTCTGCCAGGAATGTAGAATCTCAAATCTTTAAGCAAGTGTTTCCTAAAGTTCCTATTGGTGGATTTTTCGGGAATGGTGAACTTGGTCTAGATTTGCAGTCAACCGAAGGGCAGCCTTTGAAAGACAGTCATTTTTTACACTCGTACTCTTCAGTATTTTGTATGTGTTCCTTGGAACCTGGAAGAAGGACAACTGAGAGTAATAATCAAAGTTTAAAAGCTGGAAATTCATCAAAACATCATGATCAAGAGGAATTTGATAAACATACAACCTCAAAAACTTCCTCATCTAGTACAAGTGTCATTAATTTCATGTAGATTTGTTTAATACTTTTTAGAGGCTTTGACCCAGAAGTATACTTACTATTTACTCAAAGCTGGTCCATAACTGTTACTTTTATGTATACCTTGAATTGGTATATTGGTATACGCTTGTCAACAACAGTTGATGGGCCTTCTTAATGATAGCTGTTTGCCAGGAGTGGATCCAGGGGAAGGGATATGGGAGTTGCAATGCCCCCTATAAAAATTTCAATTTGCCGTCTGGTAGCGAGAGAATGATTGCTGACTAGAATTATATGCCACTTTTGCTTTCATTGCTATACAACCCTGTTAAGAAATCCTGGATCTGCCTCTGTTTGTAGTTTTGGCATATAATGTGCCTTATCATCTAGTCTAGCTATCGGGATGCCATAAAATAATGAATACACCAAGAAAGATAATAATAGATTTGATGATAACTGTTATTGCTGTTCAATGTTTTCATGTTTCTGTAATCCCAGCTTTCAAGGTTTTAGTACCCTGGTGGGCAAAGGTTTTTCTTCTCTCGTCCTCTTGTAAGGCTGAACAGTACGTTCTAAGGGGCACCTAGCCTAAAGCACGTAGTCAAAATGGAATGCAAAAAAGACATTTGCAAGTTAAGCAGGGTTAAGTTGTGTTCTCATCAATCCAAGAAATTACTTCAACATTAAAAGATTCTTCATTTGACAGGCTGTTTTGGGAATTGTATGGTTCGACGAAATATGAAAAGCTGCCAGAGATACACAAAGATATATAGATGAACCAGAACAAAGTATAAACATAATAAAATAAATAATCATGAATATATAACCTTATATTTCTGCATCTTTATCAATCCTTTAGATATTAGATATAGCAAAAACTATCCATTGAAATTATAGAGTGAAGCATTAAACCAGTGAAATAAAAATTGCTTGTTAAGGTGTGATAGTCAAATAGACACAAAAGAAAATTTATCTAATAAAGTGTATTAGTCTAATATCTATTTCACAGGTTTAGTGACCTCACTCTAACTTAAAATCAAATTTAAAAGATCTGCCATATTTACTAAAGAGAAACTGTAATTATAGAATTCAAATTTCTCATGACATATACAGTAATATAAGGTACATTTTTTCATTCAAATATGAGAGTATAAAGTAAGAAAGCACATCTCCCATACACACAGTAGGTCTATACCCATGAAAATTATTTGAAAATCTATTTTTAGCTCAGTGCGCAGCTATTTTTAGCTCAGTGCGCAGCTTGAACTGAGTCAGGAATCGCATGATAAAAATATTTCAGGCTGCGTGCATACCTAAAAATAGATTTTCAAATAATTATCATAGCGCACGGAGATGTGCTCTCTTACTTCATACTCTCTCGTACAATATTATTGTGATGAGCTTACAAATTGGATATAATTTTGTTTTTGCGCCAAGGGGCTAGCCTTGTCAATGATAGACCTTTCCCTAATTCGCTAGAATAACCACAGAACAATAGATTCAAGTCGAGGCTGGGGATTTCTATTCATAAATTCACTGTATTGTCTGATTCCAGCCTTTCCTTAAAACTATTGTTCTGTGGTCATTCAAGTGAGTTTGGGAAAGGGCTATAATTTCAACAAATGATGTTTTTTTCTTGATTTTGTTTTCGTTGATTCTGATAATAATGACATTCCATGTATTTATTAAAAGATATTGGTTATAATAAAATAAATGTGATATACCAGGTATTATGCATTCTGATTGGTTGGGGGTGTGCGAGAGTCACCAATAAACTCTTCATGAGATGCCAAGTTCAGTTCCCTGGTTTTCCTCCTTCTGCAAAATCATTAATGAACTCCAGTACTAGTGTCTACTTTTCTTTCTACCTTCCATATCTGAGCTGCCAACTTTTACCATTCCATGTCCCAATAGACCTCATCGGCTTGGGTGTAATGTTGTCCCATTTCAGACCATGTGTCATTCCCCAGAGTATCATTTCATTGTTTAACGGTTGTGCATGAGAAGATACATGAATATGGATACAACTCAAACAAAGAATCTTATTCTCAAGAGAATGACACATGGTCCGAAATGGGACATTACACCCAAGCCGATGAGGTCTACTGTACGGCCCCATATTGATACAGTAAGGTTGCTTACATGAAAATAAACCATCCACCTACTTGAAGTTTGAATGAAATCCCTGATAATCATATAATGACTAGCATGCTCAATAGACCATTTTCGAGATGTGCAAGCGCTTCCAAAAATATCACAGGTGCATACATGATCTCAAGGCATTTTTGGGCAGAGTCGATAGTGTACGTGATCTTGCCCGAAAATGCCTCTTTTTCATGTCTTCGCCTGCGATATTTTAGAAAGCGCTCACGCATCTTGAAAATGGTCTATTGCTACATACTGTATATTTTAGATTTGAGGATACCATCGTGATAGTACATTACCAAATCAACCTCTGCAAGTCAAAATCTGAATATTTTTAATTTGAATAAATTCAACAAAATTCATACACCTAATAAAAATAAAAATAAAATCAACACACATATATATATAAATCATCTATAATCGTAGGTTTACAAGCTATGCTTTTTCTTGAGATCTTTCAGTAAATAAACGGGAACAGGTTCTTGCGTTCTCTAGGGAAGTCTTCCAACTTATCAAGGTACCACTGCCTGGTTTGGTGACTGCGGCCTGCCAGGTACGCAATCATGGATAACCAGGAAAGGTAAAGGCAGGAATGCTGGCCTAAGATTGCCATACCAAGCCACCCAATCAATTCCCTAGAAATGAAAAATGAATTAAAAATGAGAAAGTGAATTTGCGACACTTAAATTTTGCAATTTTTACAATGGTTTATTTAATGAAATCATGAAATTAAAGCGACTTAAAATATGATTTTATGGCAAAATTGTGAAATTATAGTGTCGCAAAATATGTGTCATCCGAAATCAAAAAATTAAATGTTGCAAAACTTTCATGTAATAAGGTAGATAATCCTTACCCAAAGTAATGTGGACAAACAAGCAAGCCAAAGAGACCACCAGTTGGTATGACATATTTGCCAGGAGCTGATCCCTTTGGGCGTAGGCTTGCCAGCAAAGCATGATGGTAGAAGTTAATGAACTCTCCAATAATAAAAGCAACAAATCCAAGGATCAAAATGATTTGGTTCTTCATTAGCTGGTTTGCATCATTTGTACTTGTGTATACATTGCACCAGTAGTGTTGTACTGAGGCTCCAAGCGTATAAAATGCACCAATCTATAGAGCAAAAAATAGACATTTCAAGTACAAAGCTTAGACTACAATCAATCACTCCATTTCTTTTGGCCACTGTCTGACTGTATATAATATGTCTGTATATATTATGTCTGTTAGTATGCTTTGGTTAATTTGGCTGTCTGAGGTAGAAATATACCTTCCTCTAATTCGCTCAAGTGACGACAAAGCAATGGTTGATAAAATACAGTAAAAGTATGAACATTCCCGGCCCTTGTATCAAGTCCAACCTCAATTTGGAACCATTGTTTTGTGGTCATTTGAGTGAATTGGGGAAAGGTCTACTAGTGGAGTCCAATATCCCCCAGGGGAGGGGGCTAGGGAGCCTTCATACTTAGGGGTATGACTAGTCCTAAATATAACATTAGAGGATGAATGGTGTAAGAAGATAATCATAGTTTTAAAATTACCTGAATAACAGACATTGCTTCAATATTTCTGGAATATTTATGCACAAACAAGCATTCTAGAATACGTTTGATGAAATGTGCATTGTAGGTGCCAAGAGCGATGAAATGAAAAGTACTTGAAGGTTTACCATAGATGAACCAGAGTATATTGTATGTTATGGCAGGCGTAGCATATGTTATTACCCATCCAAGACGAGCATTTATAGTTCCAACTTCTTTGGAAAACTTGCTAAAATGCACCAATTGCAAATAGAATTAGTTAATAACTGATACAATTTTTATCTTCTGGAAAGATATTAATGGCATGAAATTTGAGGAGATGGGGATGATAAATAGAGAGATTACAGTATGGAAAACATTCTCTGTAGTTTTTCATCTTGTCTTATTCACAGTCGACATGAATGTTTTTCTATGGGAACAGTCTGGTAGTTAGGGCCGCTTGGCTAAGCATCATAGCACACTGTGATTGGTCAATTTGAGTGTGTACCGGACACCTGGAGAGATGGGTAGGAAATTCAGAAAGTTACAAAACTTAAAATTTTTGTAAGTCACCACTGCATTTTATACCCCCCTCCAACATCCCAAATTTGGAAATTTCGTTATCAAATCAAAAACTTGCTGATGTTAATTCAGAGGTCACCCTAAGTTTACAGGATATACGTCCACAACCTGTAGTTACTTAAATGGCTGCTAACCTGTAGCTCAATTGATTAAATCCAAGATATTCATTCACATAGTTGACCATGCACACAAGGACACCCAAAACGTGTAGGGAAATGTTGAGAAATGTCCATTCTGGAAGACGAATAAACCCAAAAGAATAGCACACGGCTGTTAGGGATACTCCAAAAAGAAATGCCACGTAAAATGGCCTCTCTCTCATTTTTCTTTCGTAATTTAGCGCAGGAAGTTTTCTCGTTGGAGACCTCTGGGGTTTATTCTGTGATCTGTGATCCTGTGACTTGAAGAGGTACCCTTGAAGAGTGAAACAATATCTTTCCGAATTAATATCGATGAATTATCGACGGTAACCCCACGTGCCGACTGATCCCGATCTGATTACGAGCATTGATGATAAAGTATTATCATAGATAAATTATCATTAACAATAATCTGCAATTTTCAAGAATCCCATTGATGAGATAAGTTTGCATTCTGAAAATATTATAATGTTTTTTTTTGCAAAATAAAGCTTTACTTTATTCATTAATTTCATTAGCGATGATATCGGCTTGCGTTCGCCAAGTACTCGGAAGCATATCGGGTGTTTTTACCATGACATCACTGTTCCCGTGATGCCCTTCATGTTTAGAAAACGAAAGCCAAATATTGGAAGACATTTTGTTTTTCTCTAAAGAAGCATTCTTTGAGAAAAAACTTTCACAATGAAGCCCAGAAGAATTTCTACCGATCAAGACGATAATGGAAGTGTCATGAAGACATGTTGTTGTTGTATGGATGTTCGTATTGGGACTATTGTCCTTGGATTTTGTCATTTGGTAAGTTTAAGGTCGCGATGTTTTCGACTTTCCAGTTTCAAAATTAATATTATGCAAGTCTTCGTATTTTTCCTTGTCTTATTCGTTGATTTTTGGTGATAGAAAAGGCTTCTTGATAAATTATAACGATAAAAATCCTTTTAACTTGTGGAATTCGATAGTTATCTTTCTTAAAATTCTCGATTAGTCTAAACAAAAATTATTAAAGCCCAACAAAACAAAACAACGATCCTGGTTCCAATCTTCTTAATTTTCTATTCGAGATATTTGGCTTCGTATTAATTTTGCAGTATCCTCTAATGTTTTTTTGAAGTAAAAAAAATGTGAAAAATACGAAAGTATGTTGAAAATTTTATACCAAATAAAATAATTTGCTGAAAGATTTTTATTTTTTCACGGTCTCGTAAGCTTAATTTTTCTCGAGAAAATCACAAGACTAAAATGGCAGCCATGTTTACATAGTATACTTTATCTGCACTTTAAGTTGATTATAAAATGTTTTTTAACATTTACATTTTTCCCAAGCCAGCATTTTCAGAATAGTCAAAGTATTTTACAGACTAGTAATTTAAGCTGAGAGTAGGATATACATAGATATCTGATAAATAGGTGTAGGGGATGATTTTATTAACATTTTTCAATCATTTTGTTACAGCTCATCCACATAGCTGGAGTTGTAGTATTAACACAGATGTTGCTTCATCCTGAAATGTATGAAAAAAGATACACCCAGACATATGGAGCAGTGCCGAAAGCTAGTAAGAATGTTATTAATTGATATTAATATTAATTAATTGATAGTAATGATCATAAAATTCTCAGAACTTTTACACTATACCCAACTTGATGGGGCTTGGAAAAGTGGCCAAAGTTTGGGACAGAATGACAGGCGGCAGGTGAAATGAATTTGTACGTCACTGTCTTGCTATAATTTTATCAATTTTTGATCTTTTTTCCCCAGCTGATAATTCAGTAGCCCTGGCGATTGCCTTCTGTTCATTTGTTATTACCAGTCTCCTCATCTATGGTGCCATTACAGTAAGTAATGATAAACATAATAGCTACCGCTAAGTAAAATAGATTTTAAAACAACTCTGGAAAAATCATTGGAAGGAAATTAGATGATCCAGTGTATTGAATTGCATTCATTTGTTTCTTTCATTTTAATGGCCAGAATAACCATTCCAGGGCTCAAAATAACGGCCAGTCATACGCCGGACAAGATATCTGGCATATGATATTTTATTTTATTTATTTTTTTTTTAATTTGACCAGTCAACATGTCTGTTCAAAACCATATTTGACCAGTCAAGTACCAAGTTTGGCCAGACATTGACTGTTGACCTGCCATTATTTTGGGCCCTGCCATTACACAAAAACTCAACTTTTGCAATGTTTTTGAAATATTTTTTGTTACATAGCAATTCCCTTAAAAATGCCTGAAAAATATACCTACAATTCCACAGTCATATTGAATAATGCTTTGTTAATAACCCTTGTATATTGATTATGCTTCTGTTTGTGTTCATACAGCGTCAACCCAGTTATCTTCTACCATTTTTCTGTCTACAAGTCTTTGATTTCTGTGTTAACCTATTGGGTGCTATTGGTGCTGTGAGTTACATCCCACAACTCAAGCTTATGTTAAAGAACAATGTAAGTAGCTTATCTAACCTTTCTGTTATTAATAAAGAATATTGATAAATCATGAATATGTCCCCCAGGCTTCTCTCTGTCATGTAGTACCACAGTAAGCCCAGTCGTATTACTAAAAGGAAAATGGAACAAATTATATGAGGTCACAGAAATCTATTACTGATTTCTCACTTTCATGAATGCATGTAATACTTGCTCCAATCAGCAATAAGATAATTCTGTTATTACTCTATTTTTCTACAGCAAAACTTCCCATACTCAGATGATGTTGACAAAGTAGATATGAGGTCACTTATGATGACTGTTATCCTGCTCTGCCTCATCATCCTCCTGATAAAGGTTGGTTCAGTATTTCAATTGGTTGATTAGACAAATTATTATATCAACTGGTTTTGTTTTCCTCCCTCTGCAAAACCTAACGTCATGTGAAAGACTGTGAGTTAGCCATGCCCTGACTTCAATCAGCCCAGAGGTTGTTTCAGGGTTCAATCTGTGAGTCACCCATGCCCTGACTTAGATCAGCCCAGAGGTTGTTTCAGGGTTCAATCTGTGAGTTAGCCATGCCCTGACTTAGATCAGCCCAGAGGTTGTTTCAGGGTCCAATCTGTGAGTTAGCCATGCCCTGACTTAGATCAGCCCAGAGGTTGTTTCAGGGTCCAATCTGTGAGTTAGCCATGCCCTGACTTAGAACAGCCCAGAGGTTGTTTCAGGGTCCAATCTGTGAGTTAGCCATGCCCTGACTTAGATCAAAGGCTGTTTCAGGGTATGTTGATCAAATTAATGTTAATAATGGTCTGCATCTTGTGTTTGGATAGGGTATTTCTTGAAGTTTTAGTGTGGTGTATTGGCCAAAACGTTTTTGATTCTTAGTGATCTTTTTCATATACAGGGATATCTGATCTGCTGTGTCTGGTCATGCTACAAGGTGCTTGTAAACTATCGCATCAAACGGGCGACACAGACATTCATGTATGAAGTGGATGGCAGTGATACTGAGGTGAGTGTGAAATCAAGAAATGATCAATACAATGTGAATACAGACTCTTGCACGTGACGTCAAAGCAGCTCAATTTGGAGGAGGGGGGGGGGGGGGAATAAAAGAATTTCAATCTCCTGAAAATTGGAAACCTATTGTTTTGTTCTCCAAATTCAGAAGACTCTATAAAATTGACCAAAATTGAAGACTAAAATTCCTAATAGACTATTGTCTTGTTTCTTCAGACCCAGGGCTTGTTGCCTAACTATGAAGAGGCTGTCAAGGACACCCCCAAGGAGAGCCCACCACCTTACACTACAAGTTAAACACAAGACATTCCTCATGTCCAGTCACCCTAAGACAAGCATAATAAGGCAATAGGAATAATGCTAAAGCTTTGACAAAATTGTAGTGAAGATAGAAGAAAGTTTCCTTCTGTGTGGGACAAGAGACAGGTTAAATAGTAGAGTTAATGAGGTGGGAGGTGTTCACAAGCTCTTTTCATTTATGGTAATACATGCTTATATTTTGTGCATCCTCCCTTCAAGAAAATTTAGTAAGGTTGTGTGGTTGTACACCACTCCATAGGCCTTTCTGGAGTCTGATCAACATGATGACAGCAATCTTGTTTTTGTGGTCTAGCTTGGGTAGCACAACACCATGTAAGACACAGTGAACCAAAGATGTTCGTACCCATGCTAGACCATAATGCACCATGTTCTTCATCTCAGGAAAGGTCATATAGGGGGAGTGTAATTTCTGAAGGGTAAGGTAGCTTAAGACAGTGTAGTCTACATGTAGTTCCTTTTTGAGGAGATGAGGGTAGGAGATAAGATGTCTATCTTCTTTGGGAAGAGGGATAGAGAGAGAGAGGTTGATAAATAATAAACAAGTGTAAATTTAACCAGGAAAAAAAACAAACATTTAAAGCTATAGGTAAATTTAACTTAAAAGCACTTAATTCAATTATTTTCATACGGAGCAGATTTTGTATACAGGTGGAGGAAAAGACTCCATACATATAAGGACGACTCAAGCCTAGTTCACACAAGCAACGCAAGCATAAGCAACATATGCAAGCGCAGAAAGTACTTTAAGTATTGATTGAATGTTTTGTTCTGTTCAAATAAAAAGGAGTTAACTAACCATGAAAGACTATCTGTGCTTGTGTCGCTAGTGTGAACCAGGGTTTATAAAAGTGCCAGACATGAACTGTTTTTAAGCTTCCCACTCGTATGAAAATTATTGCTATGTATGTAATAATATATATTGAAGTCCAATTAATTTGTAAAAGTTTAGTAAAGAATAGTACTGTAAGGTTAAGAGTTGTATGGTTAAAGGTGGGAGTGTAAAAAGGAGTAGATTAAAATGATTCTTGATTTTAAATAAATTTAAATAAAATGGATCCAAATATTTTCTTGTTATCATTGTTAATAGTATCAGAAAATTTATCTCTAATAGTCAAACCCAGAATATCATGATTTTGGACCATTTCATTTACTGTAAGCTGTTTGTTGCAGATAATGTAGATTTTAATTTTGACACAACAAAGACATGAATCGAGTTTGAGCTTAAACTTCAACCTTCAAATAACTACAGTTAATGCATAGACTAACATCTTTTTTAATTATATCTTTCTAGCAATTCTTTTCATGTAAAGCACTCCAGAATCAAAAATCAAATTGTGGTGCCTGCTAGGACTTTGATCACCAAGGCGAAGTTCAGACATTGAACTTTAGCCATGTCAATACTAAATGTATTGCCTTTGAGGCCAGAACTACCATCTATAAGACATCAGGTCTTTTGCTTAGCATGGAGAACATATATGTTAAGTCTGGCCCACATACTACACTAGTTTTAGAGAAACAACCTCAAAGGCAATTGGATTTGACTCACAAAAGTTTGATGTCTGATCTGGGCCTTAATGTTAAAAATCTAATTCTGGAGTACCTGTAACTTACATTTTCTAATGAAATAACATGCTTTTGTTTGGAAAAATTCACTTGTCCAATGATCTCATCGCACTGCTCAAGGCAATATCGTAGGGCAGCCATTGAGGAAGAGTTCCCCAGTTTTTTCAACAGGACTTGAGATGGGAACCTGTTTATTACCATCCAGGAATCCCCGGATGCATCCCTTGTAGCGAGCAGTTGTTTTCAGTGCCTTGTGGGTGAATCCATCTGTTTGGGAAAGTACAATTGTCAGTTAAGAAAAGTGCTTGAAGCTGTGCTAAAATGTCAATGAAAGTATCTATATGTCCCACTAAGCTACAGTGTACCCCACACATCTGGTGATCCATTCACTAGTGTACCCCACACAGTATTTATACCTGGTACCCCACCTGTGTACAGTGTACCCCACACAATATCCATACCTGGTACCCCACCCACATACAGTGTACCCAAAACATCTAGTACCCCATTCACTAGTGTATCCCAGACAGTATTCATACCTGGTACCCCAGACAGTATTCTTACCTGGAACCCCACCCACATACAGTGTACCTGACACACCAGTATTCTTACCTGATACCCCACCCACATAGAGTTTACCCCACACACCAGTATTCTTACCTGGTACCCCACCCACATAGAGTGTACCCCACACACCAGTATTCTTACCTGGTACCCCACCCATGTACAGTATACCCCACACACCAGTATCCTTACCTGGTACCCCACCCATATAGAGTGTAACCCACACACCAGTATTCTTACCTGGTACCCCACCCACATAGAGTGTACCCCACACACCAGTATTCTTACCTGGTACCCCACCCATGTACAGTGTACCCCACACACCAGTATTCTTACCTGGTACCCCACCCACATAGAGTGTAACCCACACACCAGTATTCTTACCTGGTACCCCACCCACACACCAGTATTCTTACCTGGTACCCCACCCATGTACAGTATACCCCACACACCAGTATTCTTACCTGGTACCCCACCCACATAGAGTGTACCCCACACACTAGTATTCTTACCTGGTACCCCACCCATGTACAGTATACCCCACACACCAGTATTCTTACCTGGTACCCCACCCATGTACAGTATACCCCACACACCAGTATTCTTACCTGGTACCCCACCCATGTACAGTATACCCCACACACCAGTATTCTTACCTGGTACCCCACCCACATAGAGTGTACCCCACACACCAGTATTCTTACCTGGTACCCCACCCATGTACAGTGTACCCCACACACCAGTATTCTTACCTGGTACCCCACTTGTGTACAGTGTACCCCACACACCAGTATTCTTACCTGGTACCCCACCCACATAGAGTGTACCCCACACACCAGTATTCTTACCTGGTACCCCACCCACATAGAGTGGATCCTTTACATCAGTGTTACTCAGAGATCCTTTTCCTTGGACTTTTATCGGGTCATTACTGTCCACTACTAGGGACGCTGTATTCCTTTCCTTGACAATCCTAATGCGATGCCACTGACCATCACACAACTCTTTCTTGTTGCTTGGAGAGTAGCGAACTTCGAACGGACCATTGCCGTTCTCAACACGAAGAATCAACTGCAAATTTATGAAGAAACATAAATTCCAAATAAAAAAAATTCAATATAACCCTTTCATTCTTCCTTGGATCTTGACCCAAGGGAGCAAGATAAAGACCCTCCTTGGCCCTGGAGACTTCTTATGATTGTAAAGGTTTACGTTAGGGATGATTCGTGGTGTGATCGCGATGCTACGAGCTTACTAGTGTGTAGCAGGGCTCGAAATAGAAAACAAGAATGCCCACATTTTTTAAATTTATAATTTTATACGCGACCGTGCATATACCGTAATGATACGGTATTCAGCCATTCTATAGCATCAGTAGTAAGCTCGCCTATTGTGTTATTGATCAATGCAATCTTAAAGTACCGTGAGATATTAACATTTACATAATGATTATTGCATAATGAAGCCCTCAACTTACGTCTCCTTTCAGAAGCTCCAAGACTAAGTAGTCCCCTCCTTTATTAATGGTAGAAAAGATAGCAGCCGTGTCCACTCGGGGCTTGATCTCTAGCATTACTGTCTTCTTTAAACCAACACGGAACGTTTCAACTGTAGAAATACGAAGTTTTTTTTGTTGTCAAAATACCGTACTAAATGCAATCTCTTTTGGGATTGGTTTATATCTTGAAGGCGTGAAGCAAATTTGAGGGGTGTAGTTATTTTGGTGAGTCTGGTGTTCTGCGCTATTGTCGTTGGCATTAAAAAATATAGGACACTATGATATTCGTATGACTATGAAAAACTTACGGCACGGACTGCGCCTTAGCGTGCCGTAACCGTGCCTCGTGCCGCGAGTTTTCAAACTCGTACGAAATCTGCGTTATCCAATACTATGGTTATTAATGCAGGGAATTGAGACTGGATAGATCTTTTGTTGTGCTTTTGTTTTCTTTGAGAAGTGAAATCCTACTGATAATACCAGGGCAATTGTGATTGGATGGAAATTACGTAATCTCCTTGCTTTGTGATCGGTCCATGATCGAGAGATGTACGAGAGTTTTCCATTTGCGCCACATCTTTTCTAACTTAAATGATTTGTCAGTCATTACCTAGTTTAATGAATCCTCCATTAAAGAACGAACCAGATTCCACATCACTCGTAACACAGCCCACTACCCCGGATACATCACCAGCTGCTCCAGGATCTTTGGCTGAAACCATGAAATTACGAATACAACCAGGAAAACTCATTGCGGCCTGTCTTTCCTGGTAATGAGAATACATAAGTATGAAATATAGAAATATAAATGTAGGAAAGCAGCTCAGTTTGGAGGACAAAACAATAGCTTCCAATTCTCAGGAGATTGAAATTCTTTTGTTTGGTCCTCCAAATTGAGAAAACTCGGTCTTCCGATTGAAGTCATCTACTTTTCCCGCCCTTTTTGATTCTTCCGGTAGACGCGTGTACCATTTGTCGGAAGCTAAAGTTTCCCGCTCTTTTCGGTTCTTCCAGTAGACGCGTGTACCATTTGTCGGAAGTTTGTGTGATTAGAATCGAGATTAGAAAATCATTTACCATTCTAACCGGATGGATTGGTTTATGTGGTAACACCCCTTTACCCCAGGCTACTCCCTTGCTTACCTCAATACGTTTACTATTGTATCCCTTGGGTACTCCCCCAAGGTAGAAGTCTACCAGACCATCCACATTAGTGGAGCCTCCAGTGGATGTAACTGTGGCGACCTTTTCGTTGTTAATCTTCAGGGTTCCCACTTTCAGCTTGCGGTTGAAGAGAAGCTAGAAAAAGAAGTTGATTCGTACTAATCTTCAAAAGGAACGTATAAAACACATCATGATTTTCATCGATCACGTCGTAAATTATCGTCTCGTCTCCCGAGTTAGTCTCCTAATGGCAGCGTTCTATGCCAAGTCGACTCGGAATTTTAAAAAGTTATTTTACGGAAGAAGATGAGGAATGCATCATTAAAAACACTACTACTCGAAGTGTTGAGAAAAATTAATCAAATATTCTATATTCAAAGGGGCCGCGGGGAGCCGTCTTCTAGTCCTTGTCACACTACCTCCCCCCGTCCCATGTCCCCTGTCCCCTGTCCCCCACCCCGTGATTCTGCTTATCGAATATACTACTTACTGTATGCCATTTCTGATCATTGTAAGTCTTGGTCGAAACAAGATCCCCGATACCACTTCCTGCACTGAATCGGCACTTGACTTTACCAGACAGAAGAAAACAAGCAAGGAAGTCTGACTGGCGTTCTCCGTTAGCTGAATAGAATATGATACCATCTTGGCCGAGTGTACGGAATTCCAGAGATATCTTGGTCCTGGAAAAGATTCATGTATTAGCCAAAAAGTCGTTTTATCAGCAAAAAAGGTATTTTCATCAGCAATAACGTCATTTTATCAGCAAAAAAGTCGTGTTATCAGCCAAAAAAGTTTTCTCAGCAAAAAAAGTCATCTTATCAGCAAAAAACTCTATTTTCGTGTGTTTTCTAATGGTTTGAAAAATGCTTTTCATAACTATAGAAATCATCCGCGACCAATAAAAACGGCAGCCATGTTGGATAACAGGAACAATACAATTGAAAAAGAAATATATTCTCCTGAGTAAAGGGATTCACGAAAAACATCTATAGACCCCTTGCAGCACTTTGGAATGCAGCTCAATTTGGAGGACAAAACAATAGCTTTCCAATTCTCAGGAGATAAAAATTCTTTTGTTTTGTCCTCCAAATTGAGCTGCTTTGACGTCACGTGCAAGGGGTCTATAAAGGCTTTGCACAATCATGTGACGGCAGCCATGACAGGAGGCACAACAAATGTATCCCCCCCTAGCAAACCGAATTCTTTCTCATGTAAATCAGATTCAATTGTTGCTGTCATGGCTGCCATCATGTGATGGTGCACAAAGCCTCTATTGTAGATAATCAATCATTACAAACCTTGATCCTACAACTTTTCTCATAACTGGGTCCTTTTTGATCTGTGTATACTTGGCATAGCTGTTCGGATCGTCGCTAAAACTATTGATAGTGTTGTCTTTGACTATTGGGGGGCCACTAACGCATCCTGTTGATTTAGTAGGTGTGGTGGCCATGATCGTCGGCTCCATAGTGGTCGGCTCCATAGTGGTCGGCTCCATTGTGGTCGGCTCCATAGTGGTCGGTTCCATAGTGGTCGGTTCCATAGTGGTCGGCTCCATAGTGGTCGGCTCCATAGTGGTTGGTTCCATAGTGGTCGGTTCCATAGTAGTCAGTTCCATGGTTGGTTCCATAGTCATGATCATTTCAGCTGTGGTCGGTTCCATCGTGGTCGGTTCGGTAGTTATAGGCTTATCGGTTGGGTGGTCTAAGGGAGACGTGGTTGGTATTTTAGGTATAATAAGGTCTCTAGGACGAGGTAATGGGAAGTCCTCTTCATCAAAAATCACCTTCAACTTGTTTTGGTAATTAAGGAAGTTTACGATTCTGCCAGAAAAAAAAAGTGACCAAGATGAAACATTAATAAAAGCAGTAACAACAACAACAACAACAACAACAACAACAACAACAACAACAACAACAACAACAAGGTTTAATGTGACTTATCTAGAGAGTAGCTCTATATTCATCATGAAAAAGAATATAATTTACAGTCAAAACGGCTCAAGCGTACCTCCCTAGACTGGCTGCATTAATGATTTCATCATTCGAATAATTATTGAGTTCATTATTGACTTTGAGTTTTCATTGATATATCTTAAGACTCAAAACTTCATATTCAATTCACATCTAAAATTTTAAGGTAACAACCAAGTAAAGTTCATGGTAGCCTTTCTGGGGAGTTTTTCTACCTCGGGAAGGCAAGCGTTGAAGAAGAAGTAGATATTTTTTTCAATTTTTGAGTATTCTGTTTTATTAATAGAAATAAAATTAGTGAAAAATGAACTAAATATTCAAATAATTAAATCAACTGATTCTAGGAGGTACGCTTGAGCCGTTTTGCCTGAAAAGGTACCCCTTTCCTGGATAGATGGACGGACGGACGGACAGATGGACAGATATACTATATTTTGCACAGTATTTCTGCTTAGTACTTACTCTCCCTTGAAGACCAAGTCTCGCAGAGTTGTACCAGCCAAGTTAAATTTGACTCCTCTGAAGAACACCTTTTGATTTTTTGCTTCGTAGTTCTTGGGTATTCCACCGACATAGAGCGGCCTACTACCAGTTTGGATTGACTGATACCTGGGATTAAATCTAGCTTTCTTGTTCTCGTATCCAACATGTAGGGATATTCTAGAAGAGACACAGATATCTTAGGTCAAGGTGATAATGGTGATAATGACGATGATAATGATCGGTTATGATGGTGGTAATTTTAGTAATAATGATAATAATTGGTGATGGTAGTGATGGTGATGGTGATGATGATCGGTGATGATGGTGATGATGATGATGGTGATGATGATGATGTTGATGATGATGATGATGATGATGATGATGATGTTGATGATGATGATGATGATAATGACGATGATGATGATGATCGGTTATGATAATGGCAATGTTAGTAATAATGATAACAATTGGCGATGGTAGTGATGGTGATGGTGATGATGATCGGTGATGATCGGTGATGATGGTGATGATGATGATGGTGATGATGATGATGATGATGATGATGATGATGATGATGATGATGATGATGATGATGATGATGATGATGATGATGATGATGATGATGATGATGATGATGATGGTGATGATGATGATGATGATGATGATGGTGGTGGTGGTGAAATGAAAATGAAAAAAAAAACACACTACAACAAACATTCTTACTCTGGTCCATTCTTGACAACAGACACATGATACCAGGAGCCATCATCGTAATTGTCAAGGTCAGTTTGTATGGTTTTAAAAGATCCCTCACCAGTGTCTGCGCTCAGGATAACTCTACCTCCAATCATTCCGAGGGTGAAAAAATCCATCTGTAATCAATAGAAATAGACAGTAATAATCAGACTGAAAGCTACGAAGACTACGGATTAATTTACTTTACCTTTGAGGGGGGGTGGGGTGAATCTGAAAAGGATTGAATAGATGGATGGGTGGATGAACAGAAGGATGGATGGACAGATGGACAGATGGATGGAAGGACAGATGGATGGATGGACAGATGGATGGAAGGACAGATGGATGGAAGGACAGATGGATGCAAGGACAGATGGATGGATGGAAGGAAAGATGGAAGCAAGGACAGATGGATGCAAGGACAGATGGATGCAAGGACAGATGGATGGATGGAAGGACAGATGGATGGATGGAAGGAAAGATGGATGGACGGACAGATGGATGGATGGACAGATGGATGGAAGGACAGATGGATGGATGGACAGATGGATGGAAGGACAGATGGATGGATGGACAGATGGATGGAAGGACAGTTGGATGGATGGAAGGAAAGATGGATGGAAGGACAGATGGATGGAAGGACAGATGGATGCAAGGACAGATGGATGGATGGACAGATGGATGCAAGGACAGATGGATGGATGGACAGATGGATGGAAGGACAGATGGATGGATAGACAGATGGATGGATGGACGGACGAATGGATGGATGGATGGACGAATGGATGGATGGATTATTATTTAAGTTCTAACAAAAGAAAACCCTTAAACTAAACAGATAACAAATAAAGAACTCATCAGTGATGCGTGCAGGTGTCGTACCGTCTGGTGAGCCTGGTGCAAGAAGATGCCAGTTTTCTGTCTTGTGCGGAATGAGATGCCCAAGGTAAAAGACCGATCGTCTATTGCCAAACCATCCATGATAAGATAACTGTCGGGTGCTAGTAAGGTTAGGTATCGTACGGGCTGGAAAACAACAAACATAGTATATCATTAACTAAATCTAGGAAGAATGAAATAAAATGAAAGAGACTGGAAGGGAAAAAGGCATTGGAGTGACATCTGAATTTAACAAATTTCCGATGGTTTAGAGTGGTATGTCCTCAGGCTCATATTTACCACGATATGACGTCAAAAATATTATTGGTCAAAATGCTATTCTACAATTCTACATGTCTAGGTACGAATACATTTTAGAATTCTACAATTACCTGTCGTTCTCATAAGCCTTTTCTGAGTTCAATAAACGAAATGCATTGTGGTCTAGCTTGATACAAAACAAAAAACACAAACAAAATGTTTTTACCCAATCTAGACCACAATGCACCACGTTCACTATCTCAGTAAAGGTCTATGTCATTGTTTATTGATATTACTCACCCTAGGAAAACATGTTCTTTCAAAACCAACTGAAGTGATTTGTTCTTTCAAAGCAGTTGCTATTGTAGGGTTTGAAATGCATCCGCTGAAGTCCACTATTTTATCAATGTCCCTAAAAAATACCAAAAATATAACGCGTAAATTAAATAAACAATTCTTCGCAGCGTTTGGGATGGGTTTCCTGTAGATACATAAACCGCAGATGGACTGGAGACAAGTTCGTTCTCTTGGGAATGGCTGAAAACCAGCAATAAAGGTCAAAATAGGTGGACCTAATGTTTCTAAACATTGTGATTTGATGTTAATGTGCCGACCATTTTAACAATAGGTTTTGTCACTTTGGTTTATTGGATTGTGCAATAGATTTCTGGTTGGCAATTTTTAAAAAGAACAATCAACAAAACCAAATTTCGTCATCGTACGCCCACCTATAGTGAGTGAACTTTGAAAAGACGTAAATGTTTCACTTTTACATGTTTCACTTGCAAGCAAGCCATTTCCCTGAGAGTAGAGTCTCCTCTCTTTCACTCCGTTCTTTTGGCGTGGATGAGAAAGACTGCCGGTGTAGAGTGTTTCTTTTGATAAAACACTGTTCATGATTATGGACGAACAAAACCAGTTTTATCTAAATTTGACGCAGCAGCTGTAAAAATCAAGTGGAGGTTTTTGACAGCGTTGCTAAGTTACCCCATGCATGCATGCCAAATATAACGTCCTACATCGGTAGAGTGTAACCCCCCCCCCCCCTTCAATAAATACCAAAGAAAATGGACTCTGCTGGAAGGGAAGCCAGTCAGTACCGCGTTCTCTTTCATGAAGAATAAACAGAAAGTTATGTTTGAATACTTACACCCCTACAGGCTTAGGTGGACCCCACACCCCTACAGGCTCACGTGGACCTCTCTCTATACCACCGAAGTAGATATATTCAGCTGTCACTAGATCAGCACCTCGAGTATCGTAATATCGTTTCCTATTGGCTAATACTTCGCTGTCAAACTTCAGTGTAAAGTGTTGACGGGTGTCTGGATCTTCCATCAGTGACACCATGTGATCTCGTCCATCATCGCAGGGTGTGGAGGCCATCAATGTTCGTATTCCTCCACCCTGGTTATACATGAGCCTGAAGGTCGAGTTGACTATGTCCATCATCATGAAGATTTCAGATGTTTTGTCGTCTTTTTTTCTTATGTCTCTGACGGCCAGCATGAGTAGACCACGTGATTCAGTGGTTTTAAATGTAAAGGAAACTCTACTGGTTTGATATGTTGTGTAATAACCGACTTTCAAGTAACCGTTACCATTGAATCTGTATGTGTTGAGTTCTTGTTTGGGTCGGAAAGCCAACCGATCGTAAAATACAGTCGGGGAGACAAGTTTCTGTCGACATCAAAAAAACATAGTTTCAGTCCAGGTAATGGATACACATGTCTTTCAAACAATCATTGCGCAATGAGTCCAGGAAATGGATACACATATCTTTCAAACAATCATTGCGCAATGAGTCCAGGAAATGGATACACATATCTTTCAAACAATCATTGCGCAATGAGTCCAGTTAATGGATACACATATCTTTCAAACAATCATTGCGCAATGAGTCCAGGAAATGGATACACATATCTTTCAAACAATCATTGCGCAATGAGTCCAGGAAATGGATACACATATCTTTCAAACAATCATCGTGCAATGAGTCCAGGAAATGGATACACATATCTTTCAAACAATCATCGCGCAATGAGTCCAGGTAATGGATACACAAATATTTCAAACAATCATTGCGCAATGAGTCCAGGTGATGGATACACATATCTTTCAAACAATCATTGCGCAATGAGTCCAGATAATGGATACACATATCTTTCAAACAATCATTGCGCAATGATGACCTATTGGCATTTATTATATTGCTGAGATAGTATGCGCGCTCTGATTAGTCGAGAACTGTGCTATATTGGTGAACGGAGCACATTTGCTGACGCTATCCACGCACGCGCGCGCTACAAACTTTGCAAGGAAGTGTAAAACAACAGCATTGGAAACTACGACGGACTTTTTCTTTCTATATAATAATCAAAACAAATAAGACAGCTTTTTCCATGCTCCATTCAAACAGTAAAGCACGTAGGAAGCACCGCAACCACTCAAGAAGTGCGAGAAGTACACACTTCTTTCGTGCTTACATCACTTTCTGCGTGCTTTGTTGCTGTACATAGCACGGAAAAAGCTGTTTTATTCGTAAAATATAAATTTTACCTCCGCGTTCCAAAGTCCAACGGGAAGGAAGTCAATCCTCAGTCCATCCATTGGTCCATTGAATCTCTTCATGTTGATGTTGGGTGGAACTTTGACACCACTGGGAATCCCACCAACCAGCAGGAAGTTGTTGTCCTTATCAATCCGCAATATAGGGTTGGGCACGTCAATCTAAATAGTACGATTAGGTGGTTAATGATTATAGAGCATGGCTACTTATCCCACCAACCGGCAGGAAGAGGTTGTTATCATCCTCAATGCGCAATACACACATCAAGCATTCCGCGCTACTGCTCTAAGCGCATGCTCAGGGGATTAAAAAGTTTAATCCCCTGAGCATGCGCTTAGAGCAGTAGCGCGGAATGCTTGGTGCGTGTATACAGGGTTTGTTATGTCAATATAAGTAGTTTACCGTTGCTACTCGAGGAACAATCTTTTTGATTGGCTTCTTGTTGCTTTCATAGTATTCAAAGTCTAGCATTGCGGTATCACCAGATCTAGTCAAGAGAAAGAGTAAGAAACGAGGTGCATACGGAAAAAATAAGGAAAAACGAGGATGTTTTTTTTATCAATAATCATCTTATCATGAACTTCTAAAAATATCATCAAAAATGAGTCATAATCATTACTATAACCATCGTCATCATCATATCACATCACTATCAACACAACCACCGTCACCACAACCACGATCATCAGGATATCATCATCATCATCATGGAGCACCGTCAATATCAGCACCATCAATATCATCACCATGACCACCAGGATATCATCGATCTGCTTCATCATTTCCCATTTACACGAAAACCGCTCTAACCACGAGAGAACAAATCTACTTACATATTGAAGTGAATCTTGAACCAAGGATCCAAAACAGGTTTAGCCAGCTGATCAGGAGGTGGTTTGACAGTAGTTGTGGTACCTTCTGGAATGATTTTAATCTCCTCCGTGCTGACCAGGGTAATAAGTTTACCGGACACACATGCCACAGCTTGAACCTTCAAATTAATCATCCACAAGATGAGTTTGTATTGGAAATACCACCGTTCGAGAAGAATTAATAAAAAATACCACGGGTATTTGATGAAAGTTGCTTAATACCACGAGTTCGTAGCACGAGATTTCCCTGACCACATTGTGCACTAACTTATAGACCCCCGCCTTGCACCTATCCCCTACCTGGGGGTCAAAATAAAAGAACTGCTTTCTCTTGAGGATTGAAATCTTTTTGTGGTGTTAATATTTTTCATTGTTTTGACCCCAAGGTTGGGAATTAGTACAAGGGGTTTATTTTACAAAAAGAATATATTTGTGGTAATTTAACGTAACCATAGGAACTGAAGCCCAACTGAGAATTCCGAAGTCAAAACCATTTTTTGTGAAGGTTGACAGAAATTCCCTGACTTTTCACCGACTTTTGGGTAATTTGAAAAAATCCACGGATGACTAAAATAAAAAATCCCTGATAATTCCTGGCCTTGAAAAAATTCAGAATTTACTAACTAACTTTTCTCCGACCGTGGGAACCCTGGTAACTAATAGGTATGTATCTTCAGACAAAATTATACAGCTTGCTAAACAACAATGCACTTACCCTAGCTGCTTTCAGTTCCAGAGACACGAAGTCATTTTCACAACTAGTTTTATCAGCTTGTCGTTTCTGTTTTTTCTTGATGTTCAACGTTGGGCCGAGGTACAAAAGCAGAGCATCAGTCACTCGTGGTTTGATAAACAGCTCAATGTCTTTTACCATGGAGAAGTCTCGAGAGACAGGAGGTGCGAGAGGATTAGAAATGGTATCATTTCCAAAGTTCATAACTACAGACATCTTGTTAAGCAACTCTCGGGAATCGCTCAGCATATCCTGATGATGAAAGGTACGTGAAGATGTTAGAAGCTAAACTTGAGCATAACGATGTCCATATTCTTTATGGCCTACTTTTTTCTCTTCAGTCGTGAGAAAATTATTACCTTGTTTTAAAATTCTACTGTCTTTTATGGTATGTTTCATCCTGGATTTATATAAAAGAAAACAAGGAAAGGACACCTCCTGGTTTTTCCAGGAAGAATTAGGCTTGAAACCTGTACCTCCCCTTTGTGGAAGAAAGCTTAAACTCACATTCCTCTCTCACTCCTTTGTCCAGGAAAAAATTGATGGCCTTACAACTATGACCCCTCCGTTTGTTCAGGAAGAACGCCTAAAACTCATACCCTTCCTTTGTCCAGGAAAAAAATTGATGGCCTTAAAACTATGACTCCTCCATTTGTCCAGGAAGAAGGCTTAAAACTCATACCCTTCCTTTGTCCAGGAAAAATTGATGGCCTTAAGACTATGACTCTTCCATTTTTCCCAGGAAGAAGGCAAGAAACGTACCCACACCCCGTTGTCCAGGACATGAAGCAGGTAGTCTTACCTGAATCTCTTGTATTACATCCAAGACATCCTTTTTGAGATCATTGAGAATCCTGGTTTGGTTAATGTGCACGATCTGGATGCGTTCCTTGATGTGCATCGACTTATTAACGGCATCCATTATTTGTTTTTCAGCCACCGTGACATTTATGTTTGCTGCAACAATCGAGTCCTTGAGGTTTTTCAATCCAGGCAGCTGACTCTACAGATGATAAAGACACAATTGTCATCACTGTGCGTTACATATAGACGTCGTCGTCGTCGTCGTCGTCGTCGTCGTCGTCGTCGTCGTCGTCGTCGTCGTCGTCGTCGTCGTCGTCGTCGTCGTCGTCGTCGTCGTCGAGTGAATCGAGAATTTTTGACTGGGGAGTCAAAGGCCTTCCCCAAGAAACTTTGGTTCGAATAGTCCCTTTCACAGTTCTCTGCGCCATCTTGAAAGGTAGGCAGCAAAGCAAGACGAACGGTAAACCTTGCAATGAAAGAGACCTTTTTTAATACCTTGGACAATCATACACATGTCTCTATCATTGCAAGGTCACCTCATTTCTCGCTTCGATTCAAAGGCATGACTACTTTTCAAGATGTCTCGGGGAACTGTGAAGGGGACTATTGATTTGTTACCATAGTGATATATCAACACATATATAACATGAAATGAGAATCAAACCTCGATATCAAGAGCAATTCTGTAAGCATCGTCAGCCATCATTTCAGAATCGGTGGCATTTTGTTGAGCGCTTTTTGCCCTCGTACCTGGACACGAGAAACAATATTCAACAGCCATCGAAAAATGAAATACTCACACCCTATACAAGGCTATATCTTGCTTGTGTGTGTATGATGGGGTGGGGGGGGGGGGGGGGGGATTGTAGTTATTTTTAGGGAGAAGGGGAAGGGTTGATGTAACTTTTGTGATGGGCGGGCTTCCTACGTCCACCTGACTTTCAACATGAAAGACATCGATTTGGAGGACAAAACAATAGGTTTCAGAAGATTGAATTTTTGTTTGTTTTTTGTTTTGTCTAAATTGAGCTGCTTTGACGTCTTGTGAAATAGGTCTATAAGAATCCCCCATCTTGGATTTTTGGGGTGTTGATGTACCTAACCATTGGGTTGGGGTTCCTGTGGTGAGTTGGGTTGCGAGAATGCAGGTGATATTTTGATTCCACAATATTCACTTACCCATATCTCCATATTTATCAATATCATCAAAGGTATTATCTATCATTCCTAGATCGTCTTCCACTGACATGATTTTCTTTTTTAACTGCGCAATTCGATCCTTTAACTCGTCCAGTAGCTTCTGCAAGTGGTTGTCAACTCTGTCTTTGACGGAGGAGGAAGAATTGGCTATATTTTGACTCTCAGCGTTCGTGACTTTGGCACGGGCGTTGACGGCTTTTGACTAGTAGGAAAAAAGAATATTTTGAAATATGAAACACCAGTTTCTTTTTATACCTCTTCTTTCCTCTCCCTCTTCCCCCTGTCTCTCTCTTTGCTTCTTATTTCCACTTTGGTGGTAGTTATTCGTATAATCCCCTTTCACACTAATCTTGGATGCATGGAAGGCTAACTGGAAAACGAAAAGAAATGATACTTTTTCTCCATAGACTTTGTGCCATTTCCTTTGCTTTTTCCTGTGGGCTGGTATCCACCATATTTTGAAATCGGTCCTTTCCAGACCACTTAACAGACACCACAATTACACACACATTTACATCATAATTACACATACCTTTTCCTCTGCCTCTGTTGCGTTACCCTCAGCTTGCCTAGCAATCACCAGGGCTTCGTTGAGTTTTTTCGCGATGTTTGAATACGCCTTTGAAGCGTTGATCGCTTTTTCAGCAAACTGCTGCGTGTCTGTCAGTAGATCCTCCAGAATCTTGGCCTGTTTTCTTAGGACTTCGGAATGATTGGAAGCTTTAGCTGCCAAGGGGCGGAGCATGTCCGTTGCCATGGTTAAGTTCTTGAACCTGTCATAGACTTGACGAATCAGGTCATCCAGTCGTGCAAAACTACCACTAAAGTTCTGTTTATATAGAAAAAACAATGAATCAAAACATTGCCCTATATTTGACAGAAACGAGCGGGAAACTGAGCACTAATTTGACGCATGGGGACTAGGTAAAGCTTGTGTGCTCGCAGTAGCCGAGGTGACCTTGGTTGCCTGGTCTGGGGATCGAACCCAAGACCACAGCAGAGAGAGGCGGCGCAATAGAAGCGCACACCAACTGTGCCTCCCAAAAAGAATTTCAGAGAATAATTGTCCATGATTTTGGACAGGTATTATAGATATAATTATGTACTCTTACCTCAAAATTCCTTGTAGCGTTCGTTAGACTAGACGATGCCTTGCCTAACATTTCTTGAACCATCTTCAGAGAGCTTTCCATTCGTTCCTTTTTAGCTTGTGCTTTCATGATTGGAGTCTGAGGAGCAGAGTATGAATAAGAGTTCATATAATCAGGCAACTAAAGTATTACATAGGGAGCATCTACTAATATCATCTACTGGATATAATAGAGTGAATTTGATATGCAATATGCATCGATGCTCACAAAGCACTCTGCGAAAGTGAGTTCTTTAAAAATGTAACAGGGAAATCAAAGGAACTATCAGAAAAAAAATTACTCTGTTATTTTCATCTGCTGAAATCCTTTTATTTCCATAGAAAATGTCGAAGGAAAAATTGTCAGATGAATTTTTAGAGGAGCCAAAAAAGCGTAAGAACTTACTTTCCCATCATGCTTTGTGCTATAATTTCGAGCACATGCACATTGGCTATTGGGACACGACCCCTCAAACGATATCGCTTTAATATCCATCGTGTATAATTAAACGTTTCTCAAGCGCGCTTCAAATGCCAATGCGCATTTTTAAGCGTTTGTGTTCAATACACGAGATTTATTAGAATTCATTCACAAACCATTGAATCAAATTTCTTGCTTTTGTCGTTCCATTGTTCAGCCATGCTGACGTTCTTCAGGATCCCTATAACCTTATCCAAAAGTCCATTAAACTCTCCTTTCAGCTTGGCGATCAGTTCTCTAGCCCTCCGGGCCTCGTTATGGAGTCCAAGAGTCTCATTAAGCAGCATCTTGGCATTATCAGATACTGACTCGATAAAGCTCAGCTCTTGATTGACGGTGTTGTTCAAAGCCGTAAAGTCTCTGTTCTGTAGTTCTTTAAGGATTCGCTCTGCTTCTTCTAGTAACATAGTTTGGTTTTCAGAACCCGTTTGCAGTTTCTCGACAATGCTGCCAGACAGGTTGATGATACCTAAAATAGATCCAGGAACATCATTAAGCCAGAGCAGTAAACTAGCCAAAGTAGACCCTTTTAGCTTGGCCGTAATGTCTTCAGACCACGTGTCATTCCACAGAGTATAATTTCTTTGTTTAACGGTTGTGCAAGAGAAGACACATGAATATCGATACGAATCAAACAATGAATCTTACTCCAAAGAGAATGACACGTGGGTTTAATTAGAAAACATTACACCCAAGCTAAAAGGGGATATTCTGAGTCGAATTTAAACCAATTGGCCTTGCCTCGTGAAGAGAGTGTTTGGTTTGTCGCAACCTAAGGTACAATACTCCTGCACTAGTATCACAAGCGTGCCTCTCAAGCTCTTGTCAAGCTCTCAAGAGCGTAACACTGGTTTCGGTGTAGTAGGCGCATGCTATTTGAGTTTCACCTCTCGAATGGTGATTGGGCTTGACGGACAGGTTTTGCCCTTCATTCCAGTCTGAAAACTAAGTTCTAGAAATTCTTTAAGGCGCGGAAATACAAGCAATAAAACCGCACAACTTGAATTGCGCAACATTGTTGCGTTGCAAGTTGCAGAGTAAATGCTGCTCGTGTTACCACCAAGTGCAACAATAAAATTCTGTTGCGCGACTTCGTAGCAGAAGTAGAAGCTCTTTCTACTCTTCTGCAACAATGAAAATTTGTTGCGCGCGTGGTGATAATACGAGCAACATTCTCTATGCATAATGCAACGCAACAAAACTGTGCGCCAAGTTGCACGATTTTGTTGCTCGTATTTCCGAGACTTTAAGCAATATATACTTTTTATACAAATTAAAAAAACTTACTGCGCGATCTATTGAGAGCATCACGAATATCCTGCTCCAGAATCAAGGCATCTGCCTTGGTTTTAGTCGCATTTTTAGAAGACTCCTTGGCATCTTTGTGGACCATTGACGCTTGCTCTTTCATGGTATTGGTCTTGCTCTCGCTTTCACTGGTTCTTTCCAATAAGGATTTATCTGGACCTGGTACTGGCTGGACGAAATCTGAGTAATCAAAGATCTTTGAGGTTAGCTATGCCCTGACTTAGATCAGCCCAGAGCCGGTTTCATGGTTTGATCTGTGAGGTTAGCAATGCCCTGACATAGATCAGCCCAGTGTTTTTTTCAGGGTTCAATCTGTAAGTTAGTCATGCCCTGTCTTAGATCAGCCCAGTGGTTGTTACAGGGTTCTATCTGTGAGGTTAGCTATGCCCTGATTTAGATCAGCCCAGAGGTTGTTATAAAATTCCTTTGAAGGTTACTACCTGGGTGACACGCTTTTTTGAGCACAGATATCTGTTGCACATCGAGAGGTTGATCAAATATCTGAAGACAAGCCAAAGCTCCACTGAAGGCATCCACTTTAGGCACGGCGCCCATCCACACTTCTTTAGAATCGGTAGCAAGAGCTGACTTTGAGGCCAGGGGGGTCCGGTCTGCCAGTTGCTCATCTACCCAAAATTCAGTCATTCCTGAAAGACATAACAACTGTTAGTCAACACTTAGAACAGAGGTTTGACCCTAAAGAATTTTTTTCAACTTTTCGCCACTCTGAAGCACCCCAAGGGCGGATTTAGGGCAGGGGTGCGGGGGAGGGGGACCCCTTACCTCTACTTGGAAGATGAGCAATACAAAATAACGTTTTTCCCCTTTGATCCTTAGAGGTGCAACTCTCCCTGGGTCGACTTTATGCCCCTACTGCAGTTTGAAAATATCCAATATGTAATAATTTTATCTTTCTTGGATGATATCAGGGATTTTTGGTTTTGGTTCCAGCACCCCTCTTTGAAGATAATCCTGGGTCCACACGTGACCCCAACCCATTCACCAACTCAAGAGAAAACCCTCCCTAGAAATTAGCCCGGGGGAAGAGGGTACTATCTAAGACAAGAATATCTTGAAAAAACATACCCTGTTCAAGACACAACAATGTAACTTATAACCCTGTCTAAGACCCAAGAGAAATTCTATAACCTGAATACACTGCCACAGTTGAAAGTTACGTGCCAAAAGCTTTTTGGCGGCGAAAAGAATTAGTATCGAAAAAAAGTTGAAATTGAAAGCCCTATCTAAGACTTGAAAAAACTAGTTCCCCTAACCTATCCAACAATGATGACCGATTCAAGAAAATATCATGGAAATCGTATACCCTGAACAAAACCCCGAAAAACCATACTCATCCAGCGGAGTGCCCACACCCCCCTCCCCCCAGAAATCAACAAACCTGCTTCATAATCATAAACCATTGCCAAGTGGACCCATTTGCTTGTGGGTGTACCCTGGCTCTTTCGACAGTTTGGTTTTTGAGCATCTGTAAAGCAAGCTTCAAAGGCGTCAAATTCATCCAGCCAAATCCTTAGTTTGTTGTAGCCAAAGTACATGATAGGACCTTCTCTCCCTTCGTGTTTCACCCACAGAAGAATCGAAGATGACCTAGAAATACATACAGAATGATGTAAATATTTGCTTGTCACAAGGTAATTTTCTCGAAAAAATTTTCCGAGCTCCTGGATGGATTTGAAACCACGACTGGTGTAAATATTTGCTTGTCACAAGGTAATTTTCTCGAAAAAATTTCCGAGCTCCTGGATGGATTTGAAACCACGACTGGTGTAAATATTTGCTTGTCACAAGGTAATTTTCTCGAAAAAATTTCCGAGCTCCTGGATGGATTTGAAACCACGACTGGTCTTCAGGTTACTAGCAGAATGGTTAACATCCAGAATTGTTACCTATTAGCTGTTCAAAGGTGAAGGTTGAGGGAAAATCTGGGATGAGTTGGCATTGCAGTGCACTGATATCTTTACCTTCAAATGGGTACACCACAAAAATGAGCAATGAGGGTGGTACCAGGGGCGAAGGGCGAATGTCAACATTATAAACTGCGAGTTATACAAGGCCAAGATTTTCATATATTTTAGTGCGAGGCAGACGGCCCTTTTATCCAAGAAGAATGGAAAAGCAGCAGACATTAAACACTAGATCAACCTGATCAAAACTAAGATTTCAACCTAGAAATTGATCGCAATCGGAGTCAGAGGATAACTTTACATAACGTATCATTTACAAATCTGTATACCAACCTCTTAGAGTGTAGTTTCCCATTATTCTCCAGGCGGATAAAGCTGTTTTCATTTCCCTGTAGCTGTACTGCGGACTCAGGTCCATCAGGGCCAGCTACCCAAGCAGTATTAGAAAACTGGGCATCAACAAGGCCGCGGTTACTGATATCTTTACCTCTTGTTCTTTTGGCCAGTGGATAACGTGCCAACGGTCGGGGGTTGGCTGATGAATGAAATACAAGTTCTTTTATCAGACAGATAAGAGCCTGCAGAATTTTGCGCGACGTTGTGGGCAACTTCGCATTTAGTTAATATACGTGACAAGGGATTCAATGTAAGTTACCTGTGCCATTAACAACGGATATCCCAACAATAACAGACACCGATTCCATTGTGTGAGTGTACTTGTTTGTAGGTGGAATAAGCCTGGACAACAAAGGACAAGCACAAAATTAGAATCTACTATAGCGTAACGCGAACGTCAATTTGTTCTGAATTTTACTAGAGCGCAAGTAAGGTACCGTGACTGTGATGATGCCGTCACGCAATTTTATCGAATGATCAAGAGCGCAGTTAGTTATTACCCCCCTCCCCCCATCAAGAGCGCAGTTAGTTATTACCCCCCTCCCCCCATCAAGAGCGCAGTTAGTTATTACCCCCTCCCCCCATCAAGAGCGCAGTTAGTTATTACCCCCCTCCCCCCATCAAGAGCGCAGTTAGTTATTACCCCCCCTCCCCCCATCAAGAGCGCAGTTAGTTATTACCCCACTCCCCCCATCAAGAGCGCAGTTAGTTATTACCCCCCCTCCCCCCATCAAGAGCGCAGTTAGTTATTACCCCCCCTCCCCCCATCAAGAGCGCAGTTAGTTATTACCCCCCCTCCCCCCATCAAGAGCGCAGTTAGTTATTACCCCCCCTCCCCCCATCAAGAGCGCAGTTAGTTATTACCCCCCTCCCCCCATCAAGAGCGCAGTTAGTTATTACCCCCCTCCCCCCATCAAGAGCGCAGTTAGTTATTACCCCCCCTCCCCCCATCAAGAGCGCAGTTAGTTATTACCCCCCTCCCCCCATCAAGAGCGCAGTTAGTTATTACCCCCTCCCCCCATCAAGAGCGCAGTTAGTTATTACCCCCCTCCCCCCATCAAGAGCGCAGTTAGTTATTACCCCCCTCCCCCCATCAAGAGCGCAGTTAGTTATTACCCCCCTCCCCCCATCAAGAGCGCAGTTAGTTATTACGCCCCTCCCCCCATCAAGAGCGCAGTTAGTTATTACCCCACTCCCCCCATCAAGAGCGCAGTTAGTTATTACCCCCCCTCCCCCCATCAAGAGCGCAGTTAGTTATTACCCCCCTCCCCCCATCAAGAGCGCAGTTAGTTATTACCCCCCTCCCCCCATCAAGAGCGCAGTTAGTTATTACCCCCCTCCCCCCATCAAGAGCGCAGTTAGTTATTACCCCCCTCCCCCCATCAAGAGCGCAGTTAGTTATTACCCCCCTCCCCCCATCAAGAGCGCAGTTAGTTATTACCCCCCTCCCCCCATCAAGAGCGCAGTTAGTTATTACCCCCCTCCCCCCATCAAGAGCGCAGTTAGTTATTACCCCCCTCCCCCCATCAAGAGCGCAGTTAGTTATTACCCCCCTCCCCCCATCAAGAGCGCAGTTAGTTATTACCCCCCTCCCCCATCAAGAGCGCAGTTAGTTATTACCCCCCTCCCCCCATCAAGAGCGCAGTTAGTTATTACCCCCTCCCCCCATCAAGAGCGCAGTTAGTTATTACCCCCTCCCCCCATCAAGAGCGCAGTTAGTTATTACGCCCCTCCCCCCATCAAGAGCGCAGTTAGTTATTACCCCCCTCCCCCCATCAAGAGCGCAGTTAGTTATTACCCCCCTCCCCCCATCAAGAGCGCAGTTAGTTATTACCCCCCTCCCCCCATCAAGAGCGCAGTTAGTTATTACCCCCCTCCCCCCATCAAGAGCGTAGTTAGTTATTACCCCCCTCCCCCCATCAAGAGCGCAGTTAGTTATTACCCCCCCTCCCCCCATCAAGAGCGCAGTTAGTTATTACCCCCCTCCCCCCATCAAGAGCGCCGTTAGTTATTACCCCCTCCCCCCATCAAGAGCGCAGTTAGTTATTACCCCCCTCCCCCCATCAAGAGCGCAGTTAGTTATTACCCCCCTCCCCCCATCAAGAGCGCAGTTAGTTATTACCCCCCCTCCCCCCATCAAGAGCGCAGTTAGTTATTACCCCCCTCCCCCCATCAAGAGCGCAGTTAGTTATTACCCCCCTCCCCCCATCAAGAGCGCAGTTAGTTATTACCCCCCTCCCCCCATCAAGAGCGCAGTTTGTTATTACCCCCCTCCCCCCATCAAGAGCGCAGTTAGTTATTACCCCCCTCCCCCCATCAAGAGCGCAGTTAGTTATTACCCCCCTCCCCCCATCAAGAGCGCAGTTAGTTATCACCCCCCACCCCCCATCAAGAGCGCAGTTAGTTATTACCCCCCTCCCCCCATCAAGAGCGCAGTTAGTTATTACCCCCCTCCCCCCATCAAGAGCGCAGTTAGTTATTACCCCCCTCCCCCCATCAAGAGCGCAGTTAGTTATTACCCCCCTCCCCCCATCAAGAGCGCAGTTAGTTATTACCCCCCTCCCCCCATCAAGAGCGCAGTTAGTTTTTACCCCCCTCCCCCCATCAAGAGCGCAGTTAGTTATTACCCCCTCCCCCCATCAAGAGCGCAGTTTGTTATTACCCCCCTCCCCCATATAGAAATTCATCACTAGCTAAACTTGAGAACGACAGCTCAACGACCAAAAAAAAAACATAAGTTTGTCTGCCGAATAGCGCACTGCATGAAATGGATGCTACGACTCATGAGCCTCCGAAAAAAATAAAAATTAAGAAATCAAAGATAACCAATAATAATTCAGAATAAAATAAAGTATTAAGACCGTACGTAGTAAAATATCAATAGGCACCATGACTGACCGGGCCAAGGGAGTGAATAATTTAGTAATAATAAGAGTGGTCTAGGGTATAGTATAGTAACATTTCTTACTTATTGAGAGTATCGTTGAGGTCTTTATACTTGGCTTGTGCAATCACTCCAGCTGCGCCCTTCTTCAGATATTCCAACACGGTGGTGATATTCTTGTCTAAGCCTTGCGCAACATCCAGTAGTCGTCCAACGCACTCCCCACAGAATTCACAACCGCTTGGAGTCAGGATATAGTTAGGTGGGCAAATGGTGCAATTTCCACCGGGTTTACAACACTGTCCTGTATTGACGTCACAGAATCCCCACAGATTGTCCGCACCTTTAGGGCAGTTGCAAGCTAGCGAGAAAAATTGCAAAAAACTGAATTAATTTATTATGTAGTGTCTTTAGAATATTCATTCGTATTAGATAGTAACCTTCCGCGTAATTATTCATTATAGCATTGTTTTGATTAACAAAATCATGCCATAAGCGCGCAAAATCAATCGTATAATATCGCCGGATATATGCACTGGTAAAGCACAGATTTAAAAAAAAAGGACGATTTTACGGCAATTTTTACGGTCACTTTCACGGAGACGGGAAATCGCTCATGTGAACGTGGAACGACCGGCGATTTTACTGCGGTTTTGGGAATTCACGTCGCCGCGATATTGAAGGTGCTTTGAACATGCTCAAACTACGGTTCCGACTGTGATTTTCCGTCACCGTAAAATCGCACCTCAATCGCCACAAAAATCGCCCGTGTGAAAGGGCCTTAAAACAGGTTTCTAACATGTGTAATGTTGAAGTCTTGAATACCTTGGCATCCCTCGGGTTTGTAGTTCCAGAATCCTGCCTGACATCGTTCACATCTCCTACCAATCGCTCCTGGTTTACAAATACACTGACCAGTCTTGACATTACAGGACGCTCCTAGTGACGCGTTGCCACAGTTACAGTCTTCGCATCCCAGACAACTTTCGAAGTTCCATGTGTTGACCTGGGAAAATATACAATTCAGATAGGATTTCAGACATCGCAAGTTGTAGAGCGAATGTTGCTCGTATTACCACCCCGCGCGCAACAAATTTTCATCGTTGCAGAGAGTAAATAGCGCTCCTACTTCTGCAACGAAGTCGTGCAACAAAAAGTTGTTGTTGCACAGGGTGGTAATATTAATACGAGCAGCATTCAAACTGCAACTCTGGTTTATGGCAAGACAAGAAGGAAGTTTTTATTTGAAAAAATTCATCATCGCAACAAAGTAGGTCTTTATTGAACGTCAATCAAGACGTTTCCACGACATTAAATAGGCACGTGCCCTTGAAAACTTGTGCTTTCTGACAAAGTCATGGAAACACTTTGATTGACATCCACTAACCCTGTTCGAGCAGAATTCTTACGAGTGTATAAATTCAAGACACAAGGCACGTTTATGGCGCGGCGCAGATACGGCACCGAACGTCGAATGCTTTCATACCTGGCACGTCACTGACAGGGACACGACAAGGCGCGGTCTGTGTCGTAATTTTTACGTAGTCATATGAAAACTGCTCTATGTCGTAAAATCAAATTGTACATTATTCCGCACATACTATTGAGAAACACTGTAACTGAATCACGACTGTTCAACTATTCACCTTACACGTGTCACATTGTTCGCCCATCACATTTTTCTTACACAAACACGCACCGGAATTATAATTACACAATGACGTCATAGCTCCACACGCACTGCACTGACACTTTTGGCAGTTCTTAGCAACCACAGCATCTCCATAGTAACCATCTCGACAACGTTCACAGTTGTCTCCGGAAGCCTTGTTGATGCATTTGGTGCAGACTCCGGTGAAAGGGTCACAGCTCCCAGGAACCTGAGGATCTATGTTACCATTACACTTGCAGGGTTTGCAGTAGTCACCAGTTATCGTTGGATCTCCATAGTAACCGTCTGCGCACTGGTCGCACTGGAGTCCCGTGTAGCCCTTGTTGCAGACGCATGTTAGCTGACCATTTTTATCGAGGGCGCATTCAGATGCGAAGCTGTTCGAAGAGGTTCCCAAAGGACATTTACAAAGTTGGCAGTCGTTTGGGGTTCCTGTGGTACCGTTGCCATAGTAACCCTTGACGCAGGTCTGACAGCGATCGCCTGAAATGTTTAGAGTTTACAAGAAACGAGTGTAAATATAACTATATTTTGTGTCATTCACACCAAGTATCTAATGAAATATCTAAAAGGAATACATCAAAATGTAGCCTCCTCTACAGACAACTCTTGCATCTTACAACCTATAATCGACTAGGTTTCCTGTGTATTATAGTTAGTGAGAGGGACTGGTGAACACAACACAGGAATCCTAAAAAGGGTAAAGCGAGCATAAGGCTAACTATTAAGATGCGAACATACAATGCGACGTCGCTGCAACGTTACTTCCAAAGGAGAGATCACAACATGTGTCCACCCATGCATGCGACATCAATGTTGCAGAAGTAGAAACGAGTTTTGCATGGATAGTGGTAAGTGGTAATAGTATAGTGGTAATCATACCTGCTGTGTTATGTAGACAGTTATAACATTCACCAGTTTCTGGATGACAATCACTGGAGTGACCATTACACTGACATCTGACACACGTCCTGTTATCAGCACCGCGGGTATAACCTCTACCACAAAGCTGACGGACAATAACAAAGAAACATCTTAAACAAATTGTGAATCTTTACTCCAACAAATCATTCTAGCTTTCCCATGATTAATACTTTCTACACCCTCGCTGCTCAAACTAATTTAATCACAACTTTTCTTTTGCACATGCGCTCTGTTGTACAGAAGTGAATAAATTCAAAGACACCATTGATTGTTACTCGTAACTCCTCCTATCTTCTACAACCGCCATTGTATTTACGCTCGCTGTGATTGCACTAGGATTTTTGACTCCAATGTATGTGAGTACTGGGACGCAACAAAACAACGCGATCCCTCAGTCGTGCGCAAATACTTCGAAACCAGTTAGTTTATTAGACAAAAGAGAGCGAACGGTTTCTTAGTGCAGTACTTACCTCACACGAGGTGCCAGAAGCCTTGGGTGGACAGACGCACCTTTCAACTTCCTTTGCTATTTCACCGACACTCGATTCTAAAGCAGATTCCAAGAGCACGTCAGATATGCTGGTATCAGCTACAGCAGTGCTGTAGGAAGCACGCAGTCTAACGGACTCGATGTCTGCTAGGATGGACATGAGGTCTGCACGGCTTGAACGGCTGTTGTTAGCAACAGACCACAAGGACTGAAGAAAAGAAACCAAGGCAAATAAAATCAATGAAGAAATTTCGAAGGGAATTAGAATGACAGCCACCAAGATTGTAGCACAAACAGAAGAGTCTTAAAGCTACCAATATTATAACGACGACGCAACCTGCATGCGAACGACTGTATCTCACGCAAAGTCAAATCAAGATACGAGATGAAATGTTAGGAATACTGCAAACCACGAGGCTCGGGGAAAAAAGTAGAAGTGGCACGAAAAAAAAGTATTGAATCCGATGGTAAGATGACGAAGGTTAGCCGAAAAACTTAACATAGATAGTGGTTACGGAAAACATTTGCGTCTGTGAGAAGGCAAAAGCAACTGAACTGATCATCATGTTTGCGGGCATAACACTAAATGGATGCGCGCAAAGTCGGCGCATCCTTGTCCTCTGCCACCACTCGTTACTGTGCAGCCATCAAAACCCGAAAATTATAAGTCCGTGTAATACCTCATTGAAGTGTGCCAGTATCTTGTGGACTGTGTTTGGCTGAAGCATCATTTGGTTCTTGTAAGTCATTTCTACTCCATTTTTCCCTTTGATGATAACATCAGGATGGACAGTGAGGGCCGGGTTTGTCACCTCTACTGGTGTTGTATACCTCAGTAGGTAGGTTAAACTACCTCCGTATGAAAATATCTGCAAGAAAATGGGAAGAGTAAAGTCTAAAAAATTAACGTTCCCAAGAATTCACAACGAGTCTCGCTAACCCAAGTCCCGCTACGATAGGGCGACCATTTGAGGCTGAAGAAGTCTTTTGTTTCTTTGGGATAAATATTCTTGGTTTCATTTGTTATATTAACCAACATGCAGGTATGCCTCTTGCCCTTTTAGTTTCATGAGAAAGGATGCGCACCACCTGGTAGTATCCCCGCAGTAACTCCCCTGGTTATGATTACCTGTTTTCCCGAGTACTCCTCAGGTGCCAGCCAATAGATAGGTCTATCAGGGTTAGTTCTCTTGCCAGCTACAGATACCATTACGGTGGTAAGGGCGCTCTTGATCACTTGGGCGGGCGTATTTTCTATGCGCCAGCCGTCCATTTGTCTGATATTGAATCTATAACACGTAAGAGGAATGATTAGCATTTTATAAGTTATATAAGAACCTGCACCCCTTAAAGGTATTCCTTTCTTTTATTATTTTAAAGTATCATTTCTTTGTTTGACGGTTGCACATAAGAAGAAACATGAATATCGATGGAAACAACCCCAAGAAAGAATCTTATTCTCAAGAGAATGACATGGTCTGAAATAGGAAAACATTACGCCCAAGCTGAAACGTTCTAAACGAATGGGATAACAGGGGCGGAACCAAGGTTTTGTTCAGGGAGGGGTGCAGGGCACAAAGTCAGCCCAGGGGGGTGCAACCCTCAGAATCAAAGAAAGAAAGAATTATTTCGTATTGGGTAACTTTAAAATAGTGAAACAAAGTTGCTCCGAGGGGGAGGGGGTGCGCACCCCCTGCACCTCTTCCCTAGATCCGCCCCTGGGTAACATCGAAAGTCAAAGCCGTTTTTTTTAACGTTACCTTTTAAGAATGGAGCTCGAACATATCTTAGACAGGCCTGAACACCAGCATGATGTACAACCATTAGGGTTCTTAGCATCGAGGTTGTAGAAGCCAGACGCGCACGTATCACAACGTCTTCCTAATACACCAGCCTGTTAGAGATAATGATATAAATAATGTGTCTGATAATACAGATGTATCTAAGATTTTACGTTTTGTAAGTTTATAATTTAGTTTACTCAGTGGAAGTCTAATAAAGAAAGAAAGAAAGAAATGAATTAATAAATGAGAACATCACGAATTACCTTACAAAGACAAGTTCCTTTGGCATCACATACATCACTGACCACACCCCTCTTATCACAGTCACATTTATCGCAATACGGATAACCATAGCGACCAGGTGTACATTGATTACATCTGCGACCTGTGTGCGAGGGCTTGCAGGGACATGTTCCAGTGACGGGATCACAAGCCACGTCACCACCAATAACCCCAGACACGTCACACTTGCAGTCCTGACAACCTAAGATGGGATCATAGCCGTAGGTCCCCTTGAGGCAGAGCTCACAGTTCCGTCCAACGGTATTGGTAGGACAATCACATGCTCCAGTCACCTCGTTACAGAACACACATTGGCATTCTAAATGAGAAATAAAATGAAAAATGAATGGGATGTGGAAAATGGGAGAATAGGTCTGTGCACAGCAGTAGTACAAGAAGATTGCATAAACCTGGTTCTTTCTTTTTTTCTTTTCTCAGGGGATACCAAAACCAAGAGTTAGCCCTAGCAGTAGGGTCACCCTACCTTCATGTAAACAGGGCCATAAAAGATATATTTCATGCATCAAAATGTCACATGACCCCTTGGCGCGATTCACCATACACTAGATTAAGCTGATAATCTAAGTCCAAGTTCAAGTAAAAAAGCAAAAACAAAAATTTATGGACCACTTACTGTAACAGTTGGGAAAACCATAATACCCAGTTTTACATCTGTTGCACTTGCGACCGATGACGTTTTGTTTACAGCGACACTGACCACCGAACTTTCTACATTCACTGTCTACAGCTCCTTGAGCATCACATTCACACGGGAATGTCCTGGGGTAAAGAACAGAAAAAGCTAATTATTAACGGTCAATTATTTGCAATACAATAAATAGATTTATTAAACATTATTTCCGGTCCAGAGTTGAGGTTTTATAAAAGTTGCAGACTGATTAGTGGTGTCGATCAGTTGTCATGCGCTAAAACAGGAAGCTTTGTGATCTAGCCTCGGTACAAACCACGTGCTTACTATCAATCACGTGACTTTTCTGGATTTGACTGGGGGCAACTAGTGATTCTTAAATCAAATCATGTCAAAATAACTCTTGGAGGTATTTTATCTGACTATTTCTACAACATGAAACCAGAAAACAAGATACAGACAACCTCCAACATTCTCCAAGCCAGTGAAAACGGAGATACTACCGGAAGTGACATCTATTGATAGTAAGCGACAAGATGAACAATAGATGTTTGTAACTGAATCTAGACCACAATGTACCATATTCACTATCTACAGAAAAGGTGTATGATCTAAGATATATGATCCCACTACCGACAGAACAAAGCTTGTGATTGAATAAAATAACAAACACCTTGGATTATAGTTAGTAGAGAGGGTCTCCCTCTACTAACTAGATTTGGATCCCAGGTAGGAAGATTTGAAGCTTTGTTCTGCCAGCAGTGGATGTAGATAACACAGTCGAAGACAGGTCTGTACTTAAGTATTAGGATTTGCTGTGCAGTGTAAATTATTAGAGTGATGTAATTATCAAAATTGGAAAAATATCCGCCCTCCAGGGGATTCGAACTCAATTCGACTTTTCACGCACCAAAAAACTTACCCATTGTTAAATGCCGTAGCGAGTGAGAAAACAGGCTTGGTGCAGACAGACGAAGCAGAGGGCTTGATGAAGAAACTGTCTTTAGCGCAGTCCACGATGAAATCTTTGGAGAAGGAAACAGGGTTTGGATCGGCTACTTCTTGAGAAAATCTGTCTTGTGGGATGAAGAGAACGTAGTCCTGGAGAAAATAGATCATGATGAATTGATTATTCGTTGTTCTTTTGACTCGGCATACTATGCTTTGGCTTAGCGAGTCCTTGAGTTGAGAAAAAGGTTTAAATCACTCGTTGCCTCTTTTCAAAATTAATGGTAAATATTGTACTTAAAAATAAAATTTAGGGCGTGGGAGTAACGTCCCCTTCAACACTAAGTCTCTGTTTTGTTACTTCAGGGTTCCCAGCCAATCTCAAAATTTTTAATTTTAACTTAAATATTCCCTGACTTTTCCCTGACTTAATAACAATTTTCCCTAACTTATTCGCAAAAAAACAAAACAAATTATTTGCATTCATACCATTTCTATATAGCTTGTTTAACTCAACATGCACAGAAGTCCCACATACTTAATATAATTTTTCATTTGAAAAGATTTAGTTATCTTCAACATTACAAGTATGAGGACAGATTTTATTAGTAAGCTGTATACAACATTCCCTGATTTCACCCTGACGGTCTTTTTCCCTGACCCCTGGGAACCCTGTTACTTACTATCCATGCTGAGGATCCCCGCGGCACTGTCATCCGGAACTCTCCCGATGGTCTTCCGATATCAAACGAAGTTGTACTGACGGATTTGTCATCACGTTTAAAGGCTCGTACAACGGCTCGACAACCTTCAACATTAGGGCAATAATCCAACTGCACATCCCCCATAATCACTTGATCGCTGGTTACGGTGGTGTCTGACCTGAACGTCACGTGTTTAGGCTGGTAGTAATGGACTACAACGGCGTACTTGCCCGTTCGCAGGTTATTGTATATAACACTGTATGTGGTCTAGAAAAGACAGAAGAGACTCAGTTATGGTTTAAACTAGTGCATAGAGCATTTCGTATGACTATGAAAAACGCACGACAAAAAGCGCGCCTTGCTGTGACCCGTGTCAGTGCCATGCCGTGTATGAAAACATTCGACATTCCGTGCCGTGTACTGTGACTTTTCACACTCATACAAAATCTGCTCTATTGCCACTATTTCTGAATGTGCTATATTTATGATCATTGGATTTCTCGTGTGATCTCACCTGAACCCCTAAAAGCTTGAGACTTGCGCATGATTATTTCTCATGCCTGTAACTAGGGGTTGCACGGGGGTCCGCACCCCCTCCCTACAGGACCCAAAGGTCCATATTTTGGTCCACATTTTGCTTCTCTTAACACCTCCCTCTTATTCTGCCAATCCACAAGTGCTGTATAATTGCAGCACGTGCACGTTTTCTATTCTTCAGCGAAATGGTCAATGGAACTGTTAGAATTGGGTTGCCTATGTAATCAGTCTCACCTCTCCCTCTAGATACTTGAGAGTAGTTTTAGGGTTCAAGATATTAGGAGGCGGTTTACTTCCATCCGCAGCGACATCATATTGAACCGCACCCTTCGGGACCGGGTACGACGTGGAAATACATTTGTTATTCTTGGTGGTGCAGAGAGGCCTAGGAACTACGTAGTCTAGATTCCATTGTTCAAGTGGAATCGCGGTAATGGAGTCCTGGGGAAGAGAAACAAAAGAGCATGAGATATGACGTATTTCAGGTAGGTCCGATTGAAATATAAAGTGCACTGTTAAAAATTAGGCCTTAATGAAGGAATACGAAGACGTTAGTTACCATGGTAACCCAGGGGCAGATCTAGGGGAGGGGTGCATGGGGTGGGCACCCCCTGGATCGACTATGTGCTCTTACTTCTAAGGTAACCAACAAAAAATAGGCTTTTCCCCCTTTGATTCCAATGGGTGCACCCCTCCCTGCACTGTAAAAATGAATTGGTTCTTTCAACCAACTAAAATTGGTTAAAAATGTGGATCTGAGGTAAACAATATTAATGGTTGTTTTGACCACGAAAACTTTTGGTTAAAATAACCAATAGACAACATGGTTAAAACTACCAATTTTGTTGGTCATAACTACCAATTGTAAATGGTAAATTCAACCCTAATATATTGTTGATTCAACCAAAATTTTTTGGTTAAATTTACCAATTGTGTTGGTCATAACTACCAATTGTAAATGGTAAATTCAACCCATATATATTGTTGATTCAACAAAAAAATTTTTGGTTGAATTTACCAATTGTGTTGGTAAAATCAACCAATAATATTGTAAATGGTAAATTCAACCCCAATATATTGTTGATTCAACCAATTTTAAAGGGTACTTGGGGGTGGATCTGAGGTAAACAATTTTTTTGGTTGAAGTATGTTTATTTCAACCATTTAGTAATGGTAATCACCATGATGTTAAAACAACCATTTACATATTTGGTCATAATAACCATATGTTAATACCAGTAAAATCAATATAGTTATACAGGAAAATACTACAAATAATATTGCTTGTTTGACTTTTATTGCAATGCCAGATATCCTATGATACAAATTTCATTTAATACAAATATGGTAACACATAAAATTTATGCTTTTTGCAAGAAAGACGCCTTGATTAACTAATGACTCATCAACATTATGGTATCCAGGAAATGAGACACAGTACAAGGGGACTGTGAAAATTAAAAACCCTTGTCTTTCAGTTTGCTGCGGGATGTTATAAAGCAAGCAAAGGAAAACTTTGATGAACCCAATAAGGATATTTTGTTTTTGTATATAAATTTAAAAATGAAACAACAGCCAAGAACCACTAAATACTATGCAATGCAGATAAATATTTAAAAAATCTATTTTTCAATGTGAGTTTTGTCATCGAACAACATTTCTTTTCTCCCTACAATAATCACAAGTTCAAATATTCTAAAGAATCACAAGAGTATCAAGCAAGGCTGCCAATATATAAACAGCCTCAGCAAGACATATACCAAAAGGCAAGCGGCATAAGCAAATATGCCTATCTTGCCCTGGCATAACAACGACTCCTTGATATCTAAAGAAATTTTTGCCTGTGACTAAAACAGGTGTTGAGAACAACATAAATTACAGAATTATGCCTTTGAAAAATGTAAACATTTTCTTTTTATTGCATAATACTCTTTGGCCTGGCTGTGAATTTAATGTTTTGGTGACTAAAACAAGGAATATGTGTATTCACCTGAGTTTTTTTACTTTGTCATTTGTGTCTAAATTAAAATTATCCCACTTAGCAATGTGTTAACATACAGGCTTCTTATAACAAAAACAAAATTCTAACATGTTTAAGCATTGTTCATCAGAGCACCACTAACATTTCCAGCAGCAGCTACTTATATATAGATCAAAGGTATAGCTCTATCATAACATAATTGAAACTGATATATGATGGGTACTCAGCTGATTTTCTTGAACTATACTACTCCAGTTCTTTAATATCCAACTCCTATATCTGTAGAAATAAAAACATAGCTCATTTTTAAAAAGAATCCTAGTCCAGTACAATGCACTGCACAGCGAAAACAATGCAACCGCCATGTTATCTGCCATGCAAAATGGCAGTTTTGGAATCCAGTTCCATCGGTCTTGTTATTCAAGCTATAAGTTGTAAAACCATCAAGATATAATGATAAGTAGTTATTTTATGCTTTTCGTGAGCTTTTATAAATTTTGGCAAAGAATTTAAGGTAAATTTAGTATGTAAACAATGATATGCTTGCTGTTCGATTGTAGTAGACTAAGAATCTAAGCTTAATATTACAGTTCAGACTAGTACAGAATTAGGTCAGGCTAGATGGTTCTATTAACTGATACTATATGGAAAGAGTATGGACTACAGTGCTTTAGTCCAAACAAGTCACAAGACTAAGAAGATGTATATTACAACTTAGGCTTAAGCTTATATAACTAAACGATCACGAAGCAGCTTTTAGCTAAAACATATATGAGAATCACTTACCGTTCGACTTGAAATGGTCTTGAAATACGAAACACTTTCTCTAAGGCATTCTAGAAGTACTCCACCGATTCTACAGGAGGTTTATATGTTTAAAAAGCGATAAAGATGAGAGAAAAGAGCGAGAACACAAGAAAATTTTAACCGTTCGCTTGAAAATGGCGGGCTTCTGGTTAGATGCGATGCATGATGGGTATTGTACGCTCGCAAGGGATCATGAGGCTCGTTCCCAGTTTCCTTCTGATTAAGCGATATCGATAAATCGCGGCTGTAAATCATAAATAAATAGTTATTTTGGTGTTGTATTATCGCAGCATCCAAGAAATCCTACTTTGGTTTGGATTATAGCCATAAAACGACACTGTAACCGCAGTAAATAGACTTTTGGTAGAATATCTGATCAAAGTGCCCGTGCATGCAAAACTGCTTCAGTATATAGAAGCTAAGTTGGAACTTGATATCTCATTCACAAATAGGTAGCTAAATCTGAAATCACTTGCTCGAAATGATAAGCGAATGGTTTGTTGTAGCAAACCTTTTACAATTGGTAGAACGACCCATTTTACTTGGTTTCAGTTTTATCCCATTACAATTGGTTGTTACGACCCATTTTTTTTTGGTTAAAAAAATAACCAATTATCCTTGGTAGTTCCAACCAATTGTAAATGGTTATAACCAATATTGGTTGTTTCAACCAATCCATTTTTGAAAAGTAACAAATAAATGATTTATCGTAATATTTAAGCGTTATTTCATTTGTATCGTTATCTTATTCTAATTATTTATATCATTACTGATAAAGTAAGAAAGTATCTATTATAACCATTGATATTTGGTTATTTCTACCATTTTGATTGGTAAAGCTATATAACCATTTTAATTTGGTTGAATCAACCATTTTTAATTTGGTGAAATTTAACATTTCAAATTGGTTAAAATTTAACCAAATCAAAAATGGTTGATCCAACCAATTTAAAATGGCTATAACCATTTTAAATGGTTATATCAACCAATCGATCTATATAACCATTTAATTTGGTTGAAATAACCATTTTTAATTTGGTGAAATTTAACAATTCAAAATGGTTAACATTTAACCAAATTAAAAATGGTTGATTCAACCAATTTAAAATGGTTATAACCATTTTAAATGGTTGAATCAACCAATCGATTTTTACAGTGTGGGCCTACTGGAGCTTCGAAGACATCCAATACTTAATAACTTTCTCTTTCTTGGATGATATCTTTGGGGGGGGGGGGGGGGACTCGGTCTTTTTCTTGTAAGGGTGCTTTTCAAATGCAGCACAACTCCCTAAAGCTAATCCTGGATCCACCCCTGTGACGAAAGCCTTATTAAAAGAAAACCGCAACAATGCATCACTTACCACTGCTACAGATGTATCAGAATCTATAAGAAGAGTTATAACACGTCGTTCAATTTCATTAGCCTTGAATATCTTCAGTCTCCTGTCTTTATCCAGAGCAACCTGACGACAGCCAAACCTAAAGCGACAGCTGTGAAGATAAAAGGTCCCTTTCTGCTGGCTTCGTCTTGATCGGAGGTACACGTCTAGCGTCTTGGTTTGGTCTGAGGGGTGGTAGTACTGCATGACGAGTACGTAGTCTCCTGCCTTGGGCAGGTTCACGTCTTCTGTTACACGAGTCTAAGGAAAGAATAGTTTACATTTGGTTATATAGATAAGATGTTCCACTCGATGTGTTATGAGAAGAACAATCAAGTTCTGCATTTCAACAACGACGCAGTGCAATTGGTAACGTAAAACAAAACCCAGCAGAGGATCTTATAACAATTTGGTTTGGGATCCATTAAAGATCCATGACTTCTAATTCAGCTCTGGTTAGTTGGTAAGTTAAGCGCAGCTATGCAAGTCACTTGCGACGCACCTACTTTCATTCTATGCGCGTGTTCAAAGTAAAGATATTTTTAAAAAGTGGAATTGGCAAACAGCGATCGGCGAGGTAAAATGAGACTCTTTAAACTGAAAAAATTCACAATGAAGTATCACAAGATAAGTATGAATATGAGGAAATTCCTATTGTTCAACAGTTCCATTCGGTCGTACAATCGCGATAACCGATTACCATTCACCTTTTTGAAATAGCTACAAACTACTAACCTGAGTCCTGTCCAGATAAGCCATAGCATTAAAGTCAAGCTGTTCCAATACTCTCTTGTCATCAAACACATGAGTCTGTTGTCTTCCTTGTCTCGTAATGATGTACCCTGTCTCAAGCTCGACAGTAGGGAAGTCAGGTCTGATCGTGTTGATATACGAGTACTGAACACACAAGGGATCTTGACTATTCACTATACATGGGTTGGTTACTTTACGTTCGAGGATATACGCCTGGTAGTATTCCTGAGGGATGGCTGAGATGTAATCCTGGGGGGAAAAAGAGTGCAGGTAAACATCAGTGTTGTAAAGTGACCTGTAGTACAGTTGAAGCTCTCCTTGCGACCACTCTCCTCATAGTCAAAAAAAAGTATAATCTACTTGTTTTTAACATATTAAAATATCTTGTCTTTGCGCATTTTCAGTTCCTGAATATCACCGATGATATTTCAAGGCAAAAGTCAAAAGACATGGCGGCCATGTTGGTGGTATTTGCAAAGAACGTCTCTTATCATATACCTCCAAGATGGCCATTGATTTGCTCTTGGAGAGGTTTATATTTCAAGAGAATAATTCACAAATTTATCCTTGCTTTTTGTCCTCTTATTTCCTCCCAAGAAAAATGTTATATTAAGTAATAATTAAAAGCGTAATGAAGATCTCTACTTATTTTGACTTACAACAAGAAGCTTAGAGGGGGGTGCTTTAAACGTCAAATCCCAAGTCCCCCGCGTCAACATAAACTGAGACGGTTGTGCCGGTTCTCCTGCTGTAGTAAACCCGCTGACATAAGTCGATCCAACTTGAGTAGAACCAAACGTGACAGAACTGCTTTGCTTTGATCCTTGACCACGTGGACTGAGTGAGATTTCTCCTCTCACGGGATTGCTGTCGTTAAGTGCGTAGTTAAATACAACGTGATAACGGCCTGTCTTTGGGACTTCAAGGGTCACCTTGATTTCTTTCTATTATTGTAAAAAAAAATAAAAAACAATTGTAACTCATAAATTTCCAAATAAAATTAAAGAATTATTAATTAAGAAATTAAAGAAAAAAGTATGAATAGTTATCATTCAACTAAATTCGATCTGTGAACTAGCCTTGCCCTGACTTAGATCAGCCCAGAGGTTGTTTCAGGGTTTGATCTGTGAGTTAGCCATGCCCTGACTTAGATCAGCCCAGAGGTTGTTTCAGGGTTTGATCTGTGAGTTAGCCTTGCCCTGACTTAGATCAGCCTAGAGATTGTTTCAGGGTTTGATCTGTGAGTTGGTCATGCCCTGACTTAGATCAGCCCAGAGGTTGTTTCTACAGGGTATTGGAAAAAACTTGCAGATTTCTTACCTGCAAAGCGTTGAAGCCAACGTATCCTTTCCACGTGAAACCCGGATAGACGGCCTCATCAAAACCATATCGTACAGGATTACAGTTACCGGTATCATCACCTTGTCTGGCGGGATCTGACTGGAGTAGACGGCCCGGTACATCACGGCCTTGTACACCATTAGCTGGAGCAGGAACACACCCATCTTCTACCTCTGCCTTGACATGAAACAGATCTGGGTAGTAGTAGTCTTTAATAGGCCTGGAATCATAAAACATGATCATCATCATCATGTAACATCATCATCAAGTCATTATTTTTAATCATCATCATGTCATCATCATCATCATCACCAACATCATTATCATGTAACATCATTATGAAGTCATTGTCAACCTCATCATCATCATCATCATATAACATCATCATCAATTCATCATTATTTTTAATCATCATCATCATGTCATCATCATCATCACCATCAAACAGTATGTATCATCATGAAACATTATGAAGTCATTGTCATCATCATCATCATCATCGTGTAACATCATCAAGTCAAATCATCGTCACTACCATCAGTAAGGTACATCATGATTGTGCATCATCAAGTCATCATCATCATCAAATCATCGTCACTACCATCAGTAAGGTACATCATAATAATGCATCATCATCATCTCCATAATTAGTCCCAGGTATTAGAAGGAATGCATCTATTTTGTTACTGACCTGCTGCAGTCAAGACCTTCTACGTTAGGTCTGCATTTACACTGACCAGTCTTAGCGTCACACACTTGGTCGTACGATCCACCCACATCACAGTTACACCCTGCATGTATAAATGAACACATTTATCAGTACAATCATCACTTTTGGCCTTCAGGTTGGCTCATTTTGTGCACGCTCCTAAGGTGACCATGTAAATGGTGGCCCCGCCTAAGGGCGGATCCAGGGGAGGGTCGGGGGTCGCGACCCCCCGTCATACCTGAGGTTAGGGACGGGCAATTTGATATTTGATAGGGGGTGGATTAAATCCCAAAAAAATATCGAGCAACGTCAAATACGGCAAAAAAATATCGAGCGAGTTTATAAATTCGATTTTAAGATTTCACTTCTTTTGAACCAAATAGAATATTCGACTTTTGAAACCGCTGGAAATCGCATTTCCGAGAGTCTGAATTTTGAAATTATGGCAGATTTTCATATTTTAACCAATGAGATGGACGGATTATACGCAATTTGCACCTTTCTGCATTCCATTGCCGTTTGCCTGCCTAGTTCTTACTAGGACCATTACTTAAACCATACCTGAGCAGCCAAATTCCCGTTTCGCTTCAAGTCCAAAGTACCCAACTTTGCACGTGTTACACCTCATGCCTGTCACGTGCTGTTTACATGTACACTGTCCATTACCGTCATCACAGTTGGAAAGTCCAGCCACTACCCCTGCCAAGTCACAATAGCATGCATCACAGCCTCTTGGGTTGCTGGCGCTAAGATTATGGAACCCTGACTTACACTCGCCACATATCAGACCTTGGACGTTGTCTTTACAATCACACTGACCCTGGGAAAAGTACATGACATCATTAGGGGCGTCTAAATATAGAGTACTGACGTCATCAGCAAGTCATGTAAAATTTTTGGTCACAAAAAGCTTTAGAGATATCTTTGGAGATATCTAGATTTTTGTCCTACATTTGCACAAATGACCAAGCCCGCCCCCCCTCCTGTGCATGCCTCTGTTGTTAAATATCCAAGTCATTCTGCACTTACATTATTAGAATAGGAGCAATCCCAATATGGTCGTCCAACGATGGGTTTACTACCAGCTGGATTACAACTACACCGTCTACAGTTGGGGAACCCATAGTATCCCGCTCTGCACTGGTTGCAGTTCAGCCCTCTGTTATCATCTTTGCAAGTACATTGACCAGTATTCAGGTCACAAATTTCATGGACTGCACCACGTGGGTCGCATGCACACTTGATACACCTTGGGTAGTTATAGTAACCAAGCTTGCAGTTTTCGCATTTGGCTCCGATGTAGTTGTCTTTACAAGTACAGGCACCTCTGGCGTTACAGCGTGGGGTGACAGATCCTTCTCTGGAGCAGCCACAACCTGATATTATTTAAAAAATACCAATAAATTATTAGTAAGTTACAAACATACATTTAGTTCAAAAAATGTTAGTGTTATAAAGAGGAGCTACATTTCACACAATTTGAAGACAGTAGTCTTAGACAAAATTCAAAACGTCATGTGAGTATCAGGACCTAGATTGAAAATTGCTGTTGCACTTTAAATTTTTAGGACCTCAGTTGAGAGTAGCCTTACCTATGCACTCAGGGAATCTGTAGTAGCCCTGATTACACTGATCACAACGAGCACCTGCAAAGTTCTTCAAGCAGACACAGCGTCCAAATACTGGATCACAAATACCAGGGGCAGTGCCTTCTGAATCGCAGTTACAAGCTGAAAAAACAAATACAATAGGTGTCAATCTCATACATGAAAAATATATGCTGCATTGAGCTAAAAAGATCTACAGCATGGTTCCCGTTATCTTGCGACTCCTAGGGATTAGGGAAAAGGTTCGAAATAACAAGGGATTCGAGATATCTCAGGTTAAGATGTTAGTGGTGCATGTGCCCAGATGATAGATATATAACCTTGTCCTCAAGGGCTTGAATGTGAGGCAAGGCAGGGTGAAATCTATGGCCAGTCAACAAGGCTGTAAGGCAAGCAAGGTCCATCTTCTACATGCAATGAATAAGTGGAAAGAAAACTGTCACAGAACTATGGGGAAACTACTCTGTTTCCTCTATCGACTGGTTTGCAACCATTCCTTGTAGCCAGTTACATGATAAGCTCTGTTGGTTCAGGATTGGTCCATTTTGCAACATGGCCAGACCAATGCTCAATGTGTTACCATATAACTACTGTTATACACTGCAGGAAAGGGATGTAGATACATTCTAATACTTACGCTTGCATTCTGGGAAGCTATAGAAGCCCCTGTTACACTGGTTACACTGTCTACTTCGGTAGGTCTGTCGGCAGCGGCACTGACCATTTGTAGGGTCACAATAACTATCATATGCGCCAAAATTATCGCAGTTACAACCTGATGAAGTATATAAAAACAATCAGATGACTCAACAAGGGCATGGTTGTGAGGTCCATGGTTGATATAGTACCCATACCCAATGTATCCATTCCTCTGCTGGGGGGGGGGGGGTGGGGTTTGGTTGGAATTGTATGCAATGCTTGCTAGCAGTGATAGTGTGAGAGGCAAGGATTAAACCTTCACTTGTTGACATGTCAACAGGTCTTATACTCCCATGGAGAATATAATAATAATAATAATAATAATAATCATAATCATAACAATAATAACAATACCTAATAATAATAATAATAATTGACAACAACAATAATAATAACTAAAATCTTACGTTGGCATTGAGGGTAGCCATAGTAACCAGCTGCACAGCGGTCACATTTGTTACCAGAAAAGTTTGGCTTACAAGGGCACTGGTTCCCTGTTGGGCCACACACTCGTCCAGTGGTGCCAGAAGGATTACAATCGCAGGCTGAAAATAAAAAAACACATTTAATGTGATTATCAATTAATCAAAGTTAACAGGAGAGAGTGGTGATCAGAGGTTATGTGTCCCGTCGTCACACGCATGCTCATGTTAAATGCTTTGCCTTGTTGTTACTCATGGTATTAGTGGTTTGCCAGCTTTGCTTTGTTCTCTAGATTGCTGATACTAAGAAGCTGCTCCTGCAGTTCTTGCTCCCTTCATCCCACTCTCGAGCCCTATTGTTTGATGATGTGTAAAGTGAGCTCTAGTCAAATTCTAAAGAATATATTACACACTATCGAGGCTGAGGTTGAGTGTCAACAACTGTTAAATGGTCTATTCTGCATCTAGATGCCCCTCTAAAAAGCCATGTTTGAACAGAATTTTCCTCAGAAGGAGAAACTAATCATGCTATTACATACGTCTACAGTCTGGGAATCCATAGAAGCCTTCACTGCATCGGTCACAACGAGCTCCACCATATTTTGATTTGCATTCACAGTCACCACTGCCATCGTAACAACGACCAGTTGAGTATTTTGGATCACAATTACAAGCTAAAAAATCAAATTAAAATAATAATTAATCTTAGGTCAAACAGATCAGGGGGGACAAGGCAGGGCTTGTGGTAGGACACAGCAGGATATCTATTTCTATATCTATATCAAATTGCTATTTATAAACCTCCTCTACCTCAAGCGGGCACTTGATAATTCTCCCAGGGTGTCCACTTAACTTATTTCTAATAGAAATTTTTTTACTAAATAGTCAAGATGTCCTCCCACTAAAACTGATAACAGTGATCCCCCTTCCCCTTCTGTATAAAGACATGTACACACACAGACAAATGAGATGGATAAAGGAGGAATAGATAAATAGGAAGAAAGTGCAAAGAGTAAAAGATTTCTTGATGTAGTTCAATATTTCATTTCCTATTTCACTATCTAAGTAACTAAAGTAACTGTTAATAAATATAATTATTTTATTATTATTATAGAAAAACATTAAACTTCCAGAGTTCCTAGTGGGTTTGTTACCCAGTATAATTTAATACAAAGTTGACTCACATCGGCAAGCACCCCGAGAGGTCTTGGGTATTCCAGTAGGATTATAGTACCCTTCTTTACATCTTTCACAGTTGATCCCTGCAGTGTTGTGTTGGCAATTGACGCAGACTCCCCCTCCTTCATACCGATTGTTCAAATCAAGACTTCTTCTAGACTGAGCAACAAGAGGGTCATAGTAACATTCTGATGAATGTTGATGGCAGTTACAAGCTGTGCATTGTGGAACAAATTAGAAAAATAAGTATTATATAAGAAATAAAGGTTGGAAACATTATTTCTCATTCTAAGCCATGTCCTACAGTTCCTTTTGGTCATGCAAACGTCCATCACAGTTCGCCGTTCAACCTGTTTTGAAATAGCTGTATATGTAGTATGAAAAAGGAAGATAAGAAGGAAAGTATATACAAACCTTCACATTCATTGCTCATTGTTGGTAATCCTGGTCTCCACTTTTTCTGCACAAACGAAGGACAACATTTCTCACATCGAGAACCACATGTGTTGTGCTTGCAGCGGCAAACAAACTCAACTGCTGAGCCTCTCTGAGACTCCAAACACTGATCAGCATGGCCGTTACACATACAAATAGCACCAACAGAAATGTCCTTGATGGAATAAAAGTACTGAAAATAGATAATAAGAATAAAATTATTTCAAAACCAAACCTTTTAAAACCCAACATCATCATGGAACAATAAATGAGAAGCACAAAAATTATAGTTAGACATTTTTTGCAAACATTTTTTACCATAATCAACACATCACCTAAAATAGGTCCGTTCTATAGCTATGTTAATATAGCAAACCAAAATATAGATCCTTTACCCGACGTGTAACAGTAGGATCCTCCCTGGCCAGTGGCAAAAGATCTGTTAAAAGAGTCTTGACTTTCATTAGCCGCAGACGAATGTGAGAAGCTCTGGTCCATTCCTAGCAATAGAGAAAACAACAGTTAAAAAGGGCAGTACCGGCTTAAATGTTACAAGCAACCAGATTGAAACTGATGGGATCTAGCAAAGAGCTTTGGATTGTCAGTTGGATAACAGCCATCAAATAACTGGTTGTTGACTGAAATGTCAATGTGAGGTGCTGTTCTACACTTTTACCAGCTGTCGGTATATCAAACCAAATTGAAAATAATGAGAATTTTTGTATTCATTTGAATTATTGTTTAATTATTTATTATTTTATATGTTTTCTTTCTTTTCTAGAAGGCCCAGTGGAAGACTTGCTTTAGCTTTAATCCTTCTGTAAATAAAGTTGTTATTATTATTATATAATAAGAAATACCTGTAAAGTAGGACTGTAGGAAAAGTTTGCTGCACCAGGTCTGCCTGTTACCAGTGAAATGTGAATCTAGAAAAAAATAAATGGGAAATGAAACTAAATGAAAAATGGGAAAAAGCAACAGACCCCTTACAGCACTTAGCTAGCATCCAGTCCAAAGATATTTTCATTAATGATATAATTTCCTCTTTGCTCAGAAATTCAAATATTTAATATACCAAGAGAAAACGTTCACAAACCTCCCCATTCTCAAAAGGTGGAATACTAGAATACTCTGTAGAGCATTTCACAGAATTGTCCCTTGTTAGAGCAAGCAAGGTTTCGATACCAAAGTATCTTCGACATTCACTCGGAGATGTAGCAAAGTGTTGCCATGGTGTAAAAGTGCGTCCATCGTCAACAGAACGTTCAAGCGACCAAACACCCGGTCGAGGAGCATTACCAGTTTTGATGACGACATATGCAACTTGATACGCCTGTTGATCACAAAATAAACAAAAATATTTAAAATAGATTTTTTTTAAATTTACAGTGTATAAAATACTTCTGTATTCTTTGATCCTTTACTCAGGGTTTATAGCCTCATTCTAGTATAAAATATTCACAAGTACCAACAGTAAAGTTAAGAATGCTCAACTTCAGCAATACAAACATTTTGAAATTCCAAGGACCTTCATTGGAATGCATGAAATTCTACATAAAATTGAGGTTTACCCTGAGCAACAGCATTATGCAAACAAATATTCTAATTAAACAATTTCAACAATTAATTCTAGTTGTCTGTGGTACAAGTGTTGGCATACGCCTCTTAGCTTAAAATAAGTCTTGAAAAGTACTACAGTGTACAGTACTTTTACAGTATTCTTACTTCTCCATCTTAAAACACGAGGAAACCCCTCCAAAACGTCTCAAAATGACTTGAATGATATCAAAACTGTTTTAAAATAACGCAGTGAAAGAAAATTCCTAACTTTTAGGAGAAATAAGCTCGTCAAAATGATAAAAAAGTTCTCCAAAATTTTCTTTCTAGTGACTCAAAACACCCGCGCTTCGTCTCGCTTGCACACGTGGTTAGATTCGACAAGACGGAAGCCTGGGTACAGGTCAATATATAGTCAGTAAAAGAACTGTCTGTCTGTCCGATTTTTTCTCAAATCGAAGCTTTTCTGTAGGTCCTTGTAATGATACATAATTAATATTCAATGTGCATCTAAATTATAGAATGATTAGAAAGCAATAAAGAAGGAAGAGCTTCTTCAAGTCATGCAACCGGAAACCTCAGCTGAATGGCGGAGAATGTCTAACATTCTTTTGGCTTCTGTTATACACGCGGCATCAAAATGCGCAAAACACAGCGCATAAAACTTAGATAACTACCGAAATAAATATTCAGTGTAGTGATATTCCATAAGTTTTCAAATCCTGGAAACGTAAAACAAGAAATTCTAGGATAAAAACTGCCTTTTTTAAAATAACATTTTTTATCGCTTGCACAGGGAGGTTCGCACCTCGGGTCATGGGGATTTCTCATCGGTTCTCGTGTTACAGAATGGCTTTGGAACAAAAATATTTACTAGATAAAATATGTAACAAAAAATATGCGCTTTTATCAACTATTACCTTATTAACCCTGTTTCAGATTAAATAATTTTAAGTGATACTTAAAGGTGAAGAATGAAGAAGATAACTACGGCCAGATTCGTGACAAATTTTATGAAGCGCGCGCCACACGCAAAACTGGAATGTCAATCAAAACACATCGATCACCGTCCTAAAGTTTCAAATAAATAATCTTATACTGTAACTTTATTTAAATTCTTGATTGCTCTAAAAATTAAAAGACTCTTATTAAGGATAGACACACACTTAAAAGAATGCTTGTCTGTATTATTGATTAAAACTCGGCGCAAAAGTCTTACCCGTTTGAGATTAATCGTTATGTTGACTCTCTGATAGCTGAGTCCCCTTGAAAGCGGTGGAGACTGCCACCATTTTTCTGATCCATCAACTGCGTACTTTATAGCATGATCCTTGGAGTACGAATCAGGAATACAGCGATCACACTCTAGTCCTTTGATTCCAAACTTTCCTGGGACACTCGCCAACTTGCAGTACAATTCAGGTTCACTGACTCCAACACCACATGTTGCTGTAGCCGTTATGGGTTTGCCGGCCGCTATGTTGATGGTCTTGATAGGCGATTGGGCTTCGTAGAGATTTGCTTTCAAAAGCAACAGAATAGGAATTGCTAGGAAGCTAAACCCATTCATGGTTGCAGAAAGCTCGAAGACAGAGAATTCGAACGCTCTGAGCTACCTTGCCGCTAGACGAGCGCGAGGGTCAGTGAAGGATTGATTTACTTTTGAAGGTGGGGTTAGGTATCTAGCAAGTCTGACCGGAAATGGTATTGGATTTCACAAAATCTGAATGCCATAAGGTGATTGATTGGTTGATCATTGATTGAGTGATCATGACCGATTGATTGATTGACAGCTGACATTTTTTGAGTGTTTAAGAACCAATCAGAGCCTTGATGTTAGCTATATCACATATTACAGTATTCCGCTTAGGAGTGGAAAACGGCTGCTGCGAAAGAGAAAATATAAATCTACTAATCATCACAAATTATTACCCTCAACAAACAGCTGATCAGTGACCTCGCCCAAGTCGTTAGGTGTGCTGAAGGTGTGATAAAATGTGCGGGATTTGGATGAGCTGGGCGCTCCCTTCCCCCATCCGGCCCTTCGGCTCCCTCCTTTCGTGAGAGACTACTAAGACTCGTCGGTAGGGACCATTCCCTTCCCAGAGAGCCTGGCTACGCAGGCTACAAAGGTGCACTGGAGAACAAGTCAGCTCCAACACCTCTACGAAAAGGGTGACTCGCTTTATAAATATTTGACCCATTTACTGAGAAGGTCTTAGAAGATGCAATCACCTATATGTGAAGTGTGGTTATCTTCCTAAGTATTTCTTCCTTTTACTGAAGAGACGAAAATGAAAGAAAAAATACTACGAACTTTTATTTCCGCGCAAAGAATTCACCGGAACGATCTTCCCGCGAATTTTTCCTAGACCAATTAAAAACTAGAGCCAGTCTCCCTGTTTTCCACACGAGGGGAATAATAATCGTCCATGTTGGATTTAGTTCACATGTTGAGGATAAGATAAACTAATTTAGCTGAAGTCCTTTAGATTGTAAGAATAATCGTCAAGAAGACTCGGGTAGAGAAGAGCCATGGCTTCAGAAGGGTTGGAGTACAACGAAGTTGCTCTCCTTGTTCGGGGAGCTTTGGTAAGCAATGGCGATCGTAAAACTTTGTCAAAATTAGTCTTTCATTTCGTTTTGTGCTACTGGTAAAAGTCGTTAAAGAAGGGCTGATTCTTGTCATAGCAATACTGTTTACTAAATGGGAGTCTAATGGAGATAAATAAGATTGCCAATGGTGTGTGGTACGGATATTTATGGCTGAATTCTCTAGATAAGTTGCATCTAAGTTTTGCCGCGAAACGAGCTATTCTGTAAGCTTATATTCCTTTGTTGGGTATTGAAGCTGTTTTATATCTATCTGCACTGTTCTTTGAGGCTTTCATGATATGCTCAGCAATATCTATGTTTTATTCAGTTTGAGTCCTGATTTTCAAGAGAACTCATCTTTGGCATCAAGCTATCAAATCATGGACAAAGGAGCCAAGGGGGCAATGGGGGCTTTACCCCCCCCCCATTTTTTTTTACCTTTTGCATACTAGTCTTTTAAATTTTCTAATCTTAGCCCTCCCACTTCAAAATATGCTCCAACGTCCCTGCAAATGATGTCTGGTATCATCAGATGCAAAATCACATTCAATATTCAACATTTTTGACAGCATAAAACTGATCTTAAAATTTTGAAATATGGCAACCAGTAATAAGCTCATTGAATATGGTTTGGAAAAGACTTCACCTTTTTCTACAAAAATAAGTATTGATTATTGCAGATATAGAAAATGCATGCATGTGCTGTGTACAGTTATAAAGCATGCAGGAATCGGCAGAACACTAGAAAAGTTTTAGGAGAAGCATGTAAGGGAGTGCTTCCATCACAACACTTCTCAAAGCACGTCACTCACTTTTTTTATTTCTTGAATAAAATATGAATCAGAATAGCCATTATTTTGGATACCAATGATGAAGGATGGAATACAAAGTACATGTGAACTGCAGCCAATCAGCTGAATCAAAAAACCAAGATTTATGACATTTTTTTTACAAAAATCATCTTTGTTTTTAGAATGCAGGAAGACTAAAGCTTCATAAAAATGGGGTTGTTTTCAAAGCAACAAAAACTGGTAAAGTTGACCAAATAACCAAGGATGATATAGAGGGAGCTCATTGGATGCGTGTTGCCAGAGGACAAGAATTAAAAGTTTTATTAAAATCTGGGGCACAGTACAGATTTGATGGATTTAAAGAAAGTGTGAGTACATTTTACAATTCATTTAACAGTTAAGTGCTTCTTAGTTTTTACAGGACAGCCACTAAACAGGATCACTTTCACAGAAAAACCAAATTTTAGCCAACCAGGATAGAGCAATATAAGTATCAGGGGCTTCCTTGCTTTCTCCTGATTGGCTTAAGTTGGAATGCTTTATTTCCATTCCCTACTATGATTGGTTAATTTTGTCAAAATCGTCTCAGTTGCTATGGTTACTCTTTAAGCTTGATAATTTTAATTTGTTATCTTTCAAAACCTTACCTTTTTTCTTTGTAGGACTATCAAAATCTCTCACAATTTCTCTCACAATTCTACAACATCGAGATTCAAGATACTGAACTCTCTGTAAAAGGATGGAACTGGGGAACAGCTAAATTCGAAGGTATCATCAGGGATCATATTAACATGAAAATTTTGTATTTTTATAATTTTGATGCATTACCAGTACTCAATTCACATGTGGCCAAGGGCTTCCTAAATAGGCTCAGGAACTGGAATAAAAAGTCATACTGTCAGCAATCCCTGGTTGATTCAGTAGAAACCATTCAATACCATCTCTGTGTTGCACTCCTGTTGTACAAAGACTCATTAATTTTCAACATTGGTTTGAATAAAGGTTTTATCATTATACTTCAGGGACAGCATTATCGTTTGATGTGGATGGAAAACCAGCATTTGAAATACCGCTGAAAGATGTTTCTCAAGCTACAACTGCAGGTAAAAAATAGACCTCTTTATTATATCATTGCCAGGCAAGGCAGTCTAGGTGAAAATGGAGCAATCTAATTGGATCGTTGAGCTGTCAAAACCTTGAAGTTTGGTGCGGCCTACAATTTTTCGGTTTACATTTCCCTGGTCTGCAGTTATAGACCTCTTTATCTTGGGTGTAATGTTTTCCCATTTCAGACCATGTGTCATTCCTTAGAGTACCATTTCTTTGTTTAATGGTTGTGCATGAGAAGACATGTGAATATGGATACAACTCAAACAAAGAATCTTATTCTCAAGAGAATAACACATGGTCTGAAATTGGAAAACATGACACCCAAGCTCTGTATTCATTCTGGTCATCTAACAACCATTTCCTTTGTGTAAGGATTGGCTATTTTCTAATCTTTATTTCTTTGGATTGTTTTGAACAGGCAACAATGAAGTTACCCTGGAGTTCCATCAACATGATGATGCTGAGATTTCTTTAATGGAAATGAGATTTTACATCCCATCAGGAGCAGACAGCACTGATGCTGACCCAGTAAAGGTATATAGCAAGCATATGCACTCACTATAGTCTTCAAGGGTAGATTTCATGGAAGCATGTGTGGTGTGTGCTACTAATGCGTCACCTCTCACCAATGCACCCAGGTCCGAGTCCTGCCGGCCTTGTCATATGTGTGTAGAGTTGCTTGTTGGTTCTCTGCTGTGCTTCAAAAGATTTTCTCTGGTTTTCCTCCTTTTTAAAAATCAAGTTCCAAATTAAAATTCTATCTTGGGCTTTCACTTAGTTTTAGCCTAGCTCTGTTGTGACCGTGCAATGCTGTGATTCAAAAGCCAAACTTCATAGACTTAGGGGAGAGCCACAATGGTCAAGAATTCCATATAGAAAGTTTTTTGAAGCCAAAATATGCCTCCTTATTTTTTTCCAGACTTTCCATGATCATGTGATATCCAAAGCTGATATTATCCAGATAACAGGAGATGCTATTGTGACCATTCCTGACGTGGCCTGCTTAACACCAAGGTACAACCTACATTTAGTACCAGTAATGGATGACAATCAGCTGAAAATTAATCTTGTTACCTATTTCTTCTTAGGGGTCGTTACACCATGAAAGTTTTCCCTACCTTCTTACAGCTTCATGGTAAAACCTATGACTACAAAATTCCATACACAACCATCCTCAGACTGTTTTTACTCCCTCATAAAGACCAGAGGTTCATGTTCTTTGTGGTAAGTAATAGTTCTGTCAGAGATTCAGTTAATGACTACAGTATCTCACCTCAGAGAGAAAAATCTATTTTCAGCCTTTTACTGGTCTCTACAGTCTCTAAAGTATTGTGAAATTGGGGGGGGGGGGGGGGGGGGTGGGGTGAAATACCATGTTAAGTAGTAGTTTGATTGAACCTCTTAGTTAGTGTGTACTTCATCATCAGATAAACCTAATAGCAAACCTGTATGCTGTAAGACTCAGCATCACATTTTGGCAGAGTTTGTTATGTCTCTCCCTTGATTCAAGGATTTTTTCTCCAGTTCTACTTGTCTCCTCCCTCCACAAAACCAACCACACTATATTCTACCATGCAATGATAAAGGAGTTTATACTTACATGTAGGATGTCTTTTGTTATAGGTAAGCATGGATCCACCTATCAAGCAGGGACAGACACGCTATCCTTTCCTGATTACACAGTTTGAAAAGCATGAAGAGTTTGACGTCAAGTTGAACATGTCAGAGTAAGATTTTGGTTGTTAGTTCAACAATCGTATTTAACCTCACTTAACGTATATTGTCAACTACAGTTCCGTATTTACTTAAATAAGTGCCATGTTATTAAATTTTTTGCACCTCTAATGCTTATTCGGCGGTGGTGCTTGTTCAAGTCAATACTGTAATCATCTTTAAATAATTACTGGTAATGATGCTTTTTTATTTTGTGTGGATGAGCAGGGAGCGATTGCTCAATTCTAACCTGATTCTTATTTACAGAGAGGAAATTAAAGAGAAATATGAAGACAAGATAACCCAAGAAATGAGTGGACCAGTCTATGAAATCATTAGTAGACTAATGAAGGCAGTAGTAGGAAAGAAAATTACTGTTCCTGGCTCCTTTAAAAAGTAAGACCAAATATACAGTAAACAACCAGGGGATGTGGGGTACCTCTTTGTCCAAGTGGTAGGGGTGATCGGCAGTCCTTTTAGGGTTGAAAGTATTTCCTGTGAATCTTTTAGGGGTTCCTGCTCAAAAGTTATTGACATGACATGAAACTGTACCTTTTAGGGCCAATTGTTATTTATTTTCTTTATTGAGCAAACATGAACAAACAGGAAAAAAAGTTGTCCAGTCACTGATTAAACAATATCAGCACAATTGACTAAATTTTACTGGAATATACTAGTACAGTACCCTTCTCAGATCTTCCCAATCTGTAGAAGTCAAATAATTATGTCTTTAAAAAACAATATTTTTTCAGCAATTCTGGTGGAAGCGGCATGACATGTTCTCCATTCCCCTCTGTAGGAGTCAAATAATCATATGTCTTTAAAAAACAAATTTTTTTCAGCAATTCTGGTGGAAGCGGCATGACATGTTCTTATCGTGCAGGCAGTGGTCTTCTGTATCCCTTAGAAAGAGGTTTCATTTTTGTGCACAAGCCTCCAGTCCATGTACGCTTTGATGAAATCTCTTGTGTAAACTTTGCTCGTGTATCTGGTGGTGGCAGTTCAAGCAGGTCATTTGACTTTGAAGTAGAAACAAAAAATGGTACCACGATTGTTTTCAGCAATATTGAAAGGTAAGTAAACCAGAGCTTCTTCCTTTTCTCTAAGTTACTTTTCTTGACTGAGGTGAACAGGTAGAGCTAGTGTTGGTAGATTTTATGTCAGTTTATAATGTTATTTTTCATTGAATTTAGGGAAGAATATAGCAGGCTATTTGACTTTGTGACTGCAAAGAACCTACGTATCAAGAATACAGGAAAGGTACATGTAAAAATAATCTTAAAGATTATAGTCTTTTGACAAATGGACAAAATCTGACCAAAAAATTGCTGACACCCCCCCCCCCCCTCCTCCCCCCAAATATTAAAAACAATTCTTTCTTATTCCTTGGATAGCATATTGATTTTTCCATTTGAAATAATAAGCAAAAGACATAGTGTTTGTTTTAGCAAAAAAATCTATGTACCAAAGACTGAATGAAAGTGGTTTTAATTCTTTGATTCATGCATTGAAAAATGGTTGAAAAATCAAGAAGAAGAAATTAAACAATTAGGCTCTTATTCCACTTTACTTCAAAATATATTTACCCAGGCATCAACAAAGGTGTCTCCTTCATTAAATCATATTGTTTTTAAAACTTCTACAGCTCAAAAATACTAAAAAGGGTGACAAATATGATGAGGACTTGTTCAACTCAGACGAAGACGAACATGATGCATACCTGGAACAAGTCAAAGCCGAGGCTGCTGAAAGAGACTCAGAGTCTGAGGAAGATGGTAGGGACGTGCTGCTGTGTTTTTGTGAATCGGCAATGTGGTTAATTTCACAGAGAGCCGTTGCCATGCTTCATTTCACATATTTCCCTACCATTTTTTTTTTTTTTTCATTTCTGAGCTGACCAAGACAACTAGTAGTTACCATCAATCAGATATAAAACTGTTGAAGTATTTAACATTTTTTTACTTTAAAGTATATTGACACAAATACACACATAGGATACCATAGGGGAATTACATAGGAAAACAAAGCCATGCAAAAAAAAAAATGTTCTAATGCATTTTTTACAGATTTTTTTGCTTGTTCGTATCATACAGGACATTATCTTGACCTTGAATTAAAAAGATAATTAAACGCGATTTTTTTTCGATTCTATTTTCACCTTTTACTTTTATCTAAATCGGGCTCCCTGTGATCTACACTACCAACAGGTCCTTTATTCAGTTAATTTTGTAAACTTATGTACAATTTTTAATGACATACAGATTCAGATGATGAATCCTTTGCTCCTGGTGATGAAAGTGATAGAGATATCAGAGAAGAGTGAGTAGAATTGATTCTTGCTACTGTTACTATATATAAGTGGGTATAAAATGTCATACTTTGTTACAGTTGATATGAAAATTTATTCATATTTTGTGTTTCTGATGCATCCACTCCTGCTGTTTTCTCCAGATTTGATAGTGATGCATCATCATCATCTTCAGACGATGGATCTGGCTCTGAAACAGAGAAAAAATCAAAGAAAACCAAGCATAAACCTGAAAAGAAAAGAAAAGCTGAGAAGCAGAAATCTCCTAAGAAAAAGGCTAAAGCAGAAGTGAGTATTGCAAAACTTTTTGCCAATTTTTTGTTTCTTTTTGCTGCAAAGTTTTAACAAAAGCTGAAGTTTTGATCCTTTCTTCTATGGTTTTCTCTCCTTTCCTCTCCTCTCCTCTCCTCTTCTTTTCATCCTATATTCAATCGGTATTTTTTTCCCAGGTTTCCAAGGATTCATCTTCCAAGAAGGGCAAGAGGAAAAAGGATCCCAATGCACCCAAGAGAGCCATGAGTGGATACATGTTATGGCTTAACGACACAAGACAACAAATCAAAGACGAAAACCCTGGAATTTCAGTTACTGAAGTATCAAAGATTGGCGGAGAAAGGTGGAAAGCTCTCACCGACAAAAGTGTGAGTACTCACCTCTGGCAAAGGCTGGGAAAATCGAGAACAAGGAAAAAACAATAAGTTATTTCGCATTCTGTCTTATTTAGTATTACTATATAATTATTATTCTCTAAAAATGTTAGTTTCAATATTTCCACTCCATCCTCGGCAGAAACGGAGTTTTGGCTGAATTGGGAATCTTATCACAGACATGATTCAGTATGTCGAGTTAGCATTGTCTTTCTGTTGATGGCTTTCATCCAATCGCAAAACAATGCACAGTGTTTCGGCGTTTTCCACCAAAGATGCCACTTGTCCTTGTCTCATTTTACGATTTTCTTTCTCAGAAATGGGAAAAACTAGCTGCAGCAGAAAAGGAGAAGTACCAAGAAAGAATGAAAGACTACAAGAAAGGGCTGCTTGAGAATAGTGGCGCTAGGTGAGTGAACATGTACTATCTTCTCTTTACTGGATTCATGCAATAGCCAATGTGCATGAGCTCGAAATTCTAGCACAAAGCATGATGGGAAAGTGAGTTCTTACGCTATTTTGGCTCCTCTAAAAATTCATCTGACAATTTTTCCTCCGACATTTTCTATGGAAATAAAAGGATTTCAGCAGACGAAAATAACAGAGTAACATGTGCAACATTGCACGCCATTATTGCAAGCAATCGATGTTGCGAACATTGTTACTACGAAATTTGTTGAACGCAATGCTGCTGAAGTAGAAAACGATCCTACTTCAGCAGCATTGCCTGCAATATTGCGCACAGTGTTGCACCGTGTGTCCACGCCTTCTGATATTTATTGATATTTGCAGAGCAATATGACCAAGTGAATCGTATTCTGTTGTTTTCCTCTGTCCTTAGTTCTTGCCCAGTAATCATATGCATACGCTGTTTTTGACAATACCATGCAAACCGTCTCAACGTCGCCTTTTCTTAAATTTCAGTCCGAGTAAAAAGAAAGACACGCCAACGAAAGCCAAGAAAGGACACTCCAAGAAAGGAGATTCCAAGAAAGGAGACTCCAAGAAAAGTTCGCCAAGAAAAAGCACCGAGGGGCAGAAGTTTAAAAGCGCTGAATTCGTCGAGTCGAGTGGCGATTCGTCAGATTCGGACGACAATCGAAAAAAGGTGTGGAAAATTTTCATTGTTTGGCTTCACGTTTTGATTTTAAATATGGGAAAGTGAATGGGAAACGATACGGCAAATTCGTAGACTAGCCGGACCGTATCTTTCCGTAACCGTAACTACGCGTTGTGATTGGATGAATTACTGGAAGACAATGGGAAGCCATTTCAATGTTACAGCATGTCGTACCGTGTACGTGCTGTAAGTCAGTACCGTTTGTTTCCCACTCATACGAAAACCATTCTATCTATAAGATGTTTTCTGTAGCACTGTGATTAACATCTAACATCCATCTCTTCTTAGCAGAAAAAATCGAAAGACAAACCAAAAAAGAAAAAGAAAGAAGAATCAGAAGAAGAGTCGATGGATGAAGGCGTGTCTGAAGAAGAAGAAGAAGAAATGAGCGATGTGGGCTCAGACTCAGACTAAAAAAACAAAACTCGATCCAAAACTGTATAAAATGAAAATATCATTGATAAACTTTGACTTTTTTGTTCATTTATTTCACGAAACGCTGTCATGAACTTAAGTCTGATAAACCGGAGAATGATAATCATAAGTGTTGCACCAAAGTTAACCACGACCACTGTACCGAGTACGTCATAATGCGACCGCTTAGAGTACCAAAATACTAACATCATATTTTTTAGGATTTCATGGTTTTCATTATCAAGAAGTGTAAAATTTCAAAAGTGAATGATTAAAATTTGAAATTTCATGACTTCACACTTTGTTGGTCTGGTTCGTGCCTTGAGTTAATGGCTGATGCAGCAGCCCCAAGGTTGTTTCAGGGCTTGCTAAAGTTTAAACTTACTTTCTTTTGCGGAGTTTAAAGTTTAAAGTTTAAATGGGTTATTGCGTTTAATATCCGTACCCCCGGTGAAGGATATAAATCAACTCCAGAATATTGTTTTGACTTGAGCAAAAGTTAAAACCGGTGAATATCGACCCCCTGTTGATACACCATCTGCCATTTGCATTTGTTTATAGTTAAAACCTATTGTCAGAATATTCCCTTTAATCTAAACACCAGTTACAAGTTAGATGGACCTCGTGCTATCTGAAAATCCTACCAATCAATAAATAATGTGTTTTCATGATAAATAGAAAGAAAACACAATCTAAGCACGTGTTTCAGCTAAGATGTGATAAGAAAATAATTTAGTGGCCCAAAAAACCTTACTCCAACTAGTGCAACATATCTTGGAATAAGACAAAACTGGATGAACTCATCATATCAATGATTGTACGCAAACATACAGCTTCAACCTTTCATAACGTGCAGTAAAACTTTGGTGTAAAATCTACGATTTTATGAAGCTTTTTTAATGCACTGAACTGGAACATTTAGATCACTTATTAGTATGCTTCATTATTGGGTTCTCCAGAATTGGTGCAAAAAGAAGAGTGCAAATACTATTGTCTAACTAATTGCACAAATACTAAAAAGGCGATAAGTTGAAGTTAAACTTTTCTTTTTCCTTTTGTAATGAATTAGTTATGCCATATAATCGTAATGAAAAGTTTATTATACTTCTTGATGTTTCTTATTATTATTTCAAGTGCTCATTGTTTCGACAAAACTCGGAATAATAGACGGATAAAACTCGTCCGCTGTTTAAGATTTTGAACACAGTTTTTAAAGGGAGAGCGAGGAAAAGAGATATTTAAGGATAGATTTTTGCAGGTATTTTCACCTGTACAAACTAAACCACCTCCTGAACTGGAGTAAAAACTCCCGTTACTATGACAATGGGTATAAATTAGCATAATTAGCATCTGTTTAGTAAACTCGGAATATTAAATATTTAGACCGCAAGTTTTGAAATGGCGGGACAAGAAGAGGATTTTAGTGGAGCTTAGCACGGAATGCTTGTATTGTTTTGGTTTCTTACATGTTTGATGACCCTATGTTGCGTCCGAGGTAAGCACTAGAAGCAGTGAAGAAGTTATTTTTGTGTTGCGTGCAGAGTCGTGACGTGAAGCTACTATTTTGAAGTGAGAGAGAAGGTCTCTTGTGTATCCTTCGACACACAACGATCCTTCATTAACGTTCTATTTACTAGCAATTTGCAAACTATTAGAAGAGAATTCTCTATATTCTAAGCTAATTATCTGTGCTGGCTAAAAAGAAGTAAGGAAACTAGCTTTAATACGAGACTGAAAGGCTAAAATACTGTGATCTGATCCGATGCAAAAGTTCGAATCTGTTGCGTTCTCCTTCGAATTTAAGCTGTAAAATACAACAAGCTTTCTCATAAACTTGTCTTATCTTTCATATGTACTCCAAATAAAACGTTTTTTTACTAATTGGTTTACTTTGAGTTAAAGTAAAGCTCATTTAATAGATTTTAACATTTCAATTTGTAGTGTACGCTTGACCTCGGAGCATCTACGAAGCTAAGAGGTCGACTTTCAATGAAAATAAAAAAATAAAAAAGATCAATTCCTTCGCTTTTATGGATAATCATGTTTAACCATAATTTATTGTTGTGGAACGTTTAAAAATTAATCTTTTACTAGAAATTATGAAAGCCACGACCTTATACTAGTCAAAATACTGAAAAGTTAATTTTCATATTCGGGTCTGATCATGATAGTAAAGACGATAGTGTTGAAGAGAAGAGTTTTAAAATTCTTATCCTAAAATCCATTAGAAATACAGTCATTGAGGACCCTTAAATTATTGTTCAACTAGTCGTGAAAAGTCTTTTTTACAAACGTGTCAAAAAAATGTGAAAAATTGTTTTAATAGCACTCGCACGAGTCACGCTTTTGAAAAGATCCAATCATTTTTCACATCCGATTTTTAATTTCATCGTTATTTTTTTAATCCTTTCAAAAAGGATTTTTTATGATGTTTTAAAAAATTATTACAGTTGTATTACAACAATACAAAATCACCTTTTTGGTTTTATATATATATTTTTTAAATTAGAATTATTTTCATATTTCTACGAAAAGTCAGCAGTAGGACTTGGTGTTTCAGAAGATGATATGAACAGTATAGTACTCTTTTTAACTAGAACTATAGATGCTATAAATCTAAGGTTCGTATTGTTATAAAATGATTTGTACATTTCTTATTATAAAGATGGTCACTTTTTATCTTTTGTATATTCATATGACAAATCTAAAACAAAATTAATCAGGCACTTTCAACGAAATCTCTAAGCCATTCATTCATTCACATCTCATATTTCTGTAAATATTTTAGTACAAAAGGATTAATTTTATTTTTTCAAATATTTATTCTCTAAATCTGAGAATTTTGAAATCAATGAAAATGTGAAACTGTTACTAGCTGAGATTTTGTGGTACCAGGAATACGTCAGGGTATTCCTATTGAATCTAGATTATAAGAAAGCAATTTGCAAGTCAAATATTGAACTTTAACTCTCATTAATAAGAAGCAGTAACAGTACTTGCTCTTTTGTCATAATTTTCACCATGTGCAGCTTCTTATGATGAGTGAGTATTGGTTTATAAATCCAGAAATTTCTATCATATTAACCATAGATTGAAATTCAAATTTTCCTGAAGAAATAATGGCTCTATAGGGGTTAGTTGCTAATATGCAAATCCCACAAATGTAAGGCAAGAAATATTTTGGACTGCTGAGCAGAGTAAAATTGTTTTTAAATCTTGGGGCTATATTCGCATAACAATTTCGAACCATTCAAACTATTTACTTATCTATATTGTATCTTAAAACGTGTATGTCCTAAGTGTTTCGCTATATTTATAATACATGTGTGCACTCAGTAAATAATGGTAGACTATCTATGACTATATCACCATGTAATGATGGAATTTGATACAGTCAAGAATTAGGTTATTATCAGGTCTATGTCTAACCAAATCTGCCCAATATGATTATCACATGGCTGTGTTAACACGGTACGTGTTTAGTAAGGTATGCTTTTTAATCTATGTCAATCTATGAGATTGAGAGGTAGGGTCTCCTCTGAATATTTCATAATTCTACAAAACCTGGTGTGTGGGCTTCCTGTGGTGTTATGGTATTTAAACTTAACTAATTAAATTAGATGAGATGAGTTTTCTTTCAAAAGTGGCTGTATATGCATTGCATATTACTTGATATGTTTGCTTGTATTATGGGACTGTTGCCAAAATGATATTAATAATTGATGAGAACAATTCTTACTTTAACAAATAGTAATAATAATTTCAAAAATAATTTCAAAAATTATTAAAATTTTTTTTTATTTATAGACATAAATGAATATTTCATGATTACAGATTTTACCTCACTGAAAATATATTTATTTTTAACACTCAAGATACATTAAAATCTACCATTTATATGCTTTTTTAAATGTAAAGGATTGCTAATTCAATATAGATTTAATTTCAGACATAAATATCATATAGTTGTAATTTATTCAATAGTTTGACCTTGGCAAGGCTAACTCATTTACATTTTAGAAAAAAAAGCTTTAAATACAGCTTATCTCTATGGAGCACATATCTTTTTGCATTCTCAAATAGTGTTTACCATTTGTCTACATTATATTAACTGGAACATTCTATGTTTGCATTTTTTCCATTAGGATCTAAAAGTAAGTTTTTAGAATGTGTTTTTTAGGGAAAACATTTCCCTGTAAATGTATCAACTCATGCTTTTCTGTTGTAGCTTTTGTTCAGTAAAAAGTATCTATTATTCCAAGTTAAAAAGACATTGTCTGGGAACCATATTTTCCATTTAAAAATCTGTTAAATGTTTATTTCAATGTGTACATTTCTTTCAATTTTCAGGAAAAGTACAAGATGCAAGTTCCCCAGCAATGAAGGTAACTGTGTATACCTTTAACTTATTTCAATGCTTCTATTTATTTTTTGATAAAATATAGAAATAGTTCTCTTTGATAGATGGCTGTCAGAGGCCTTGCACGATACAAGGTTTATATACTCGCACACACAAATATAATATATCTCGAGACAGTTATAAATACAAATTAAGCATGAGTATAACCTATCCACCAGATAAACAATATCCAGATGGTAAAAGCACTATCCAGCGAATAGTTTTCCATAGGATATAATCCATTGGATAACTCTTATTCAAGCTTCATGCAACCAAAATCACTCCATCTAGATAAAGTTTATCTGCTGGATAAGGATTTATCTGGTGGACAGAGCTTTTTCAAGCTTTGCAGTTGTACAACTGGCTTCAATTTTGGGCATTAAATGAATATTGGTAGTACTGTCAGAAAAAGTGATGCTCACTGTACGTTACTGACATCAGACTAGCCAAGAATAGTTCATCACTGTGAATTGCTTAGTTTTATTAATTTAAACCATTTTCTATTTTCAGGAGCCTCCTTTGTTCATGAGAAAAGTCCACAGAGCAGTTAGAGGTAAAGTATTGTTTTCTTATGTTTATGGCTATTTCAAAAAAGGGGCAAACGGCAAATATATGGTAATTACAGGAGCAGATCGATGTAGCTCAGTTGGTTAGTATGTGGCCTTCTTAGCTAGAGGTCTACGGTTCAATCCTCAGGATCTACAGTCTGTTTTGATTTCTTTCTAATCGGTGTAGCTTTAGCTTTGAATATTCTTAAAATAGAGCACTGATGGAGAGAGGGGGTTAAGTGTGCACTGTCGGCTTCCTGGGATACCAGCCACATAGCTGAAGGAACTACCGACATTAAAGGGGAACTCCACCCCCAGAACAAGTCTATCTTATATATGTCAAAGGTGTATATGTGAAAAATATACTGACAAAGTTTGGTAGTCAAACCTTGAATAGTTTTGGAAAAAATGAGGATTAAAGTCTCAAAAAAATGCAAAAAAATAAAATCGCAAAACACCGTCGGCTTTACCTTTTTAATTAGGACAAATCAGTTTCAGCTTGGTCATACCGGATTTCAGGATCAATTAACGTTACTGGTCAAAATGACCACAAAGGCAAAGATTTGACCTAACAAGTTCCAATTCTGGCCAGACGTTATCCATTAATCAGCTGTTATTTCAAGTTTTGTAATTCATTATTAATAAGGGTTAATTCCTTCATATTTATTTCTTAAATACCTAAACAATGCTATCTAAGGTCTTTGCTGAAATATGGCATGGTGCAGCCATTGTTTAGTTGTTTTCTTAAATTGATACTGGTATACATACATAGTATATAAAGTATTATAGTGTATTTAACAAATAAAACAGCTTTTGTGCTCTGTTCAATAATAAAGCATGCAGGAATTTTAAGTGGTGTAAGCTTTTGGTGCTTCCTAAGACTTAGTGCTCTACCATTCATTGAATGGAGAATGGAAAAAGCTGTTTTATTCATTTCATAGAAAGAAAAAAACAATTTTTTTTTTCAATGTTGTTTCCTTACACTTCTTTGCAAAGTTTGCAGCATGTGTACCAATACATCACCAACTGTGCACTTATAAAGCACAGTTCTCGACCAATCAGCGTGTGCGTACTATCCAAACTATATAATAAATAGTATATAATTAATAATTTTAAGAAACAAAACGACAACCTTTAGTTGTCTCGTCAGTGAGTTTTATTGATATAGTTATAATAGTATTCTTATTGGACAATTCTCCTACACGTGTTCAGGGTTCGTACATGATCCCCAGTTAGGATTTCCAAACCTTTTCCAAAACTGTCCAAATTAAAGCTCTTAACTCAAATTTCCAAAACCACAAATAGTGCAAAAATTGAAAGGCCAAATTCTTAGATCTGAAACATTCAACATACATTTACCCATGCAAAACAATACTGTACACATATATATAGTGCTGACAAAAAAATCTTTGGCGCTTTATATTACAACGAAAAAACGATTTTTTGCAAGGTATAAACTAGACAAGCTACAAAAAATCCATAACTTTTCCATAGCCTAGTAGACCATAAATCAATTTTCTAAAACTTTCCAGGTCCTGGAAAAATCCATTAACAAATTTCCAAAACTGTCCAAAACTTTCCAAAATCCATACGAACTCATATAATCCATAATGCATTTTAATTCTCCTAAGGCAATATTCTGTAATCAATGATTATTCCTCATGCACCCATGATTAAACTATAAAGCTAAAAGGTCCATTGATATATCTTGACAGATCTTGTTGCTCTTATAATTGTTGTTAAATAGATTATGTCTGGACAATCCCACTATTAAAATTAAAAGCATTTGAATTCTACTTAAATCTGATAATTAAGAACAGTGTTTGTCTACACTGATTAAATATTTAACATGTGCTTCTAATCTTTCGTGGGAAAATGGTGATATTTTAATAAAGATGAATCAAGAATCACCCTTAGAACTATCACTCTGGATATGGGTTATTCTAATTTCTATAGATAAAAAGTTACAATTATTATTATTCTCTTTAATACTACATTGTTATCAAATTACTCCAATACTAAATTTAGGAGACCACTTGTGATCTTACTGTAAGAACAACCCAAACTTTAAATTTAGATTTTTGGACTGGCATAAATAAACACATGTTTTGAACAAAATCATTAGAAGTATGATCCTGTGTATGTTAATATGTACAAAACAACATGTCCCATAAATTTATGTTTAGCATTCATTCTTGAAATGTACCTTTTTCAATACTTTATTAATCATCACTGTTTTGCTTTCCACTGTATATAATAATTTGTACAAAATTCCAATATTTTATGTTTTTCTTTAATTTTTTTATTGTTTTTACAACTTTGGACGGTTTTAAACAAATATGACAAGGCATGTACATATATTTCTTGTTTATGTTCAAAAAGTAGTAGCTCAACACTACAGCCCCATATCAATCACATATATATATGTGAAATCAGACCTTCACATCCAAACATATTTATATGTGGAATCTGAGATTCCAACTTTTGACTACAGAAGCATATTTATATGTGAAATCTAAGCTTCCAATGCAGAAACATATATATATGTGAAATCTAAGCTTCCAATGCAGAAACATATATATATATATGTGAAATCTAAGCTTCCAATGCAGAAACATATATATATGTGAAATCTAAGCTTCCAATGCAGAAACATATATATATGTGAAATCTAAGCTTCCAATGCAGAAACATATATATGTGAAATCTAAGCTTCCAATGCAGAAACATATTTATATGTGAAATCTAAGCTTCCAATGCAGAAACATATATATATGTGAAATCTAAGCTTCCAATGCAGAAACATATATATATGTGAAATCTAAGCTTCCAATGCAGAAACATATATATATGTGAAATCTAAGCTTCCAATGCAGAAACATATATATATGTGAAATCTAAGCTTCCAATGCAGAAACATATATATATGTGAAATCTAAGCTTCCAATGCAGAAACATATTCATATGTGAAATTTCACCTCAGTTCTAGTTGAAACTAAACAGAAGCGTAGGCTCAGGTTTTACTAGTTTGCTTTGAATTCCTTAGACTAGTAAATATTAAAACAATCATGAAGAATGAAAAACACTTATTCACGATTTTGAACTTAAATATTTGCCTCAGCGATTTTCACTCAAAAAGTATACTTACTTCACATAATGCTACTTATACTTGCTTATATATATACTTAAGCTTATAAATGCTCTGCAGTTAACGGTCATATTGTCTCTTGTATAAACAGATGTCTTCTGCGAGTATAAACTTGCACATTTCCTTTACGTTTGTTTCAGGACGACGACGAGACATTTTCCTTTCTCTATCCACATATTCCACACGCACACGATTTTTTTCAGTAAATTCAATCCTAAGATTCATGTCCCTGGGTAAATGTCCGTCGCCAAACGGCATTTGAGTCCGTGGATCAGCGGAACTGTCAAGCCAAACACGTTGAATTTATCCGAAACATACTTTTGGTTCGTAAATTTATCCTTTCTTGGTAACTTGCTGTTGTTTTCTCCGCCGTATTAGCAGTTGAAACCAGCGGACATCTGTTTATATTCTGTTGTGATTTGAATATTCGTGGCAAACAACGACCTTTCGATCTTTGTCCACTTTTAATCCAGTTATCTCTATGTGTTGAGTGCAATTTGATATCTTAAAATATGCTAGTACTACTTCTTAGAATATACTCGTATTATTTTTAGGTGATTGCCTACCATATGGATGGTAGACAGACATAAAATGGTGAATCAAGATTCGCTAATTGTTTACTGTAAAGTAGCAACTTGCCCGTGCTTGTTGTAACTTGCTCAGAGCACCCGGCCAATCAACATTCCAATACTGTAACGCAATGTTGCAAAGTCACGAGGAAAGGAATATCCGGTTTCACTGCAGCAGTCGAAAGGTCACAAATTCAAATCACAACAGAATAAGCAGATGTCCGCCGGTTTCAACTGAATATTTAAAAATATCGCAGAGAAAACAACAGCAAGTTACCAAGATATGATGAATTTACGAATCAAATGAACGTGTTTGGCCTAATAGTTCTACTGATCCACGGACTTTAACTCCGTTTGGCGGCGGACGTAATATCAATGATCTCTCGTACAAAGACTGAATCTTAGGATTGGAATAACTGAAAAAGTCATCGTGTGCGTGTGGAATATGTGGATAGAGAAAGGAAAATGTCTCGTCGTCGTGCTGAAACAGAAGACATCTGTTTATACAAGAGACAATATGACCGTTAACTGCAGAGCATTTATAAGCTTAAGTATATATATAAGCAAGTATAAGTAGCATTATGTGAAGTAAGTATACTTTTTGAGTGAAAATCGCTGAGGCAAATATTTAAGTTCAAAATCGTGAATAAGTTTTTTTCATTCTTCATGATTGTTTTAATATTTACTAGTCTAAGGAATTCAAAGCAAACTAGTAAAACCAGCCTACGCTTCTGTTTAGTTTCAACTAGAACTGAGGTGAAATTTCACATATGAATATGTTTCTGCATTGGAAGCTTAGATTTCACATATATATATGTTTCTGCATTGGAAGGTTAGATTTCACATATAAATATGTTTCTGCATTGGAAGGTTAGATTTCACATATAAATATGTTTCTGCATTGGAAGCTTAGATTTCACATATATGTATGTTTCTGCATTGGAAGCTTAGATTTCACATATATATATGTTTCTGCATTGGAAGCTTAGATTTCACATATATATGTTTCTGCATTGGAAGCTTAGATTTCACATATATATATGTTTCTGCATTGGAAGCTTAGATTTCACATATATATATGTTTCTGCATTGGAAGCTTAGATTTCACATATATATATGTTTCTGCATTGGAAGCTTAGATTTCACATATATATATGTTTCTGCATTGGAAGCTTAGATTTCACATATATATATGTTTCTGCATTGGAAGCTTAGATTTCACATATATGTATGTTTCTGCATTGGAAGCTTAGATTTCACATATATATATGTTTCTGCATTGGAAGCTTAGATTTCACATATATATATGTTTCTGCATTGGAAGCTTAGATTTCACATATATATATGTTTCTGCATTGGAAGCTTAGATTTCACATATATATATGTTTCTGCATTGGAAGCTTAGATTTCACATATAAATATGTTTCTGCATTGGAAGCTTAGATTTCACATATAAATATGTTTCTGCATTGGAAGCTTAGATTTCACATATAAATATGTTTCTGCATTGGAAGCTTAGATTTCACATATATATATATATATGCTTGACTGTGAAGGTCTCATATTCAAATATTCATAAATGTTGATTATGTACGAAATTCATGGATGAGCTCCAAACACAAGATGATTATATTCATACTAACATGTTTATGTACATTTTTGTTATAACGAATGTATTTATATCAAAATAAATGAAAATATGTCCAATTGCAATGGTTGTGTTGGCTGATCTTATTTCAATGGTGTCAAGATTTCGATTTCTGCCTCTTAATATCATTTGATGATGAAAAGGAATTAAAAATTGTCCCTTTTAATGAATCATATGGAAAATGATGAAAAGAATTATCCAATATGTACATTTTTCTATATCTTTAGCTGAAACAACTTGCCGTACAAGAAAAACATGCAATAATGACATGTCAAATTATAATTTTTGCTGTCATTGATCCATTTCAGACAAAAACAATATTAAGGTGTACATTATTACAGTGGTTGACTTTCATTGATTTGAACATTTTAACAGTGTGGATTTGTATGAGGTGTTAATATGGGACATTAATGTTATGAGTTTGTGATGATTTTGTTCAAAACATGTGTATATTTATGCCAGTCCAAAAATCTAAATTTAAAGTTTGGGTTGTTAAGGTAATCTTAATAGATGTTGCATTCCTTGCATTCCAGAGGCATTAATCAGTAAACACAAATGACTGAGGTGTTGATCAACCCATTGTAGTATCAAGAAAAGGTTTTTCACGGTCTACTAAGGTTAAAAGCATGCAAGACTAGACTTGCTGAACTTTGTTCTGCTTGAGTACCTTGATGCATGTGAACGAAGAACGTTCCCATGCAGTCATTGTTGTAGTGCTAGATAATGCTATACTATATAGCACATGTTTATATATATGTTGGTTGCTACTCAGGAACTAGCTAGGGTTACAGTAAGAGTTTCCAAGTGTTTTTCCTGCTTTTACTTTTGATTGACCTTTCAGTCTGGAGATATCAATTTACCAAAACAGATTCTACTAATCCGCATGTCAAAAAGGATATTAGCTACTCAAGCTAAGCTGCTACGCACATTATAGATCACTGGCTGTGACAAAAACAGAGGGTGCACATGAGAGCTGTTGATCTATCTTGTGGAATTCAGCTTACTCATCATGTTTTACCTATACCATGTTTTACCATGTTCTAATCACAAGTAAACACTATAGTTTCATTTACTAACCTAAAGATTGAAGAAATTTGCCATTATGTCAGGTAAAGATCTACTGTATATTTCATACCGTCAATTTGCAACCTTGTTTACTACTCTTCATAGTATTAGAGACTAATCTTGATAGATATAATTCTAGTGTTAAGGTATATTGAAAGTGTTATGTGCCTAACTAACTTGAAATCCATTTAGTTGTTTAACCTCTCACTTTAAAATTTAATGTTACATCAACCAGTCAATAATAATTTGTTCATTGTATATGTGTAATTTAGGGTGTTATATACTCCAGTACGTAATATAAGCTGGTCTAATTACAATACCAAATATATAAATCCATACGTGTTTGTGATTAAAGGTTATTGTGCATTGGTTACAAAAAAATTATACCTTTTGTGTTGATTCTAATGACGAGTAGAATTATATGTTGTCTAACCGACTGCTAGATGCATAAATTCATCACACCCTACTACAGGCGTTACATGTTTTAACACTGTACGAGAGAATTCAATTAGGGTTTGTTAATGATTATTAAATATGTACATCACTTGCAAACTCACAGCAAAAATTGCCTTAGTTTTAAATGATTTATATTGTAGCTATATTTTTCTTTCTTTTTGACCCTCCATGTTTTATGATGTAGAGACATGTAAGGATCACGATAGGAGGTCGTGCATATATTGTTATGCGCATACTCACAGCTTTCACTTGCACTATGCAACAGCTAGCTATATTTTTCTTTGTTTTTGCCGAACTCAGTGTTTCAGGACTTTTCTGTTTTCCTGATGAGGAATTAATTTGTATGTTAATTTAATTACAGTCTTACCTAATTAAATACAGAATGATATATGGTTCATAGATAATTTGCTGGAAAAGTATCCTCTTATTAATGCATTGTTGTTATTCTATTCCATTTGAGAACAAAAGTAACACTGTTATTTATAGTATGATTTTATTCTGATATTCATCTTGGAGTAGTGTTGTTTCACGGCATTGTAAAGGCTGCTTGTTCGCATACACACATTTCTGTTTTGGAAATTCAAAAACTTAGACTGTTCAAAGTCTGAAAGCAATTCTGCCAAAAAAAACTCAAGTGTATATAAATAATCCTTTCGACAAAATCATTCATTTTACTCACTCTTTTTTTTTTCCACAGCTGTAGGGTCATGTCGAGATATCAACAGCAATCTTATTCCCAATGGAAAATACTTTGTGCCATCAGGCGAGAATGCTTGTTTACACTGTAAGTGTGTATCAGGACAGCCCCAAGAGTGTGTTACAACAAAATGTGCAGTGCCAACATGTCCAGATTACAAGGCTGTTGCTGGACAGTGCTGTAAATATACTTGTCCTGAAGGTAAGACATCAGAAAGGTATCTTCAAGGTAGTTGTGCCTTTGCATCAAAGCAAGACATGAGGTGACCTTGCAATGATAGAGACATGTGAATAATTGTACAAGGTATTAAAAACAATCTCTATCATTGCAAGGTGATCACCTCCGATCATGTCTTGCTTCAATGCAAAGGCACAGCTACCTTTCAAGATGGTGCAGGGAACTGTGAAGAGGACTATTGATGAATTATATAATAGAACTAACAAGACTTTTTTTTGGTTACCAGAGAGAAGTGATGGAACTCAGTTGGCAGTGATCATTGGTCTTTCTCTTGGTTTACTGATTCTTGTCATCCTGTTGATTGTGGTGATTGCAAGAAATGTAAAAAAGAATCGCCGAAATAGAGCAGCCAATCAGAACCTAGAAGAACAGGGTGAGCAGCAAAGGAACAATAACATAATAGACAGTGAGTTGAGCTTTGCTACTACAGCACCTAATGGCTCATTAGAACCTCCTCTGCATTGATACATTATGTACATGTGTCTGTGATGGGGGGAGGGGAGGGGCTGCTCCGAGGTTGAAGAAAAAACTGGGTCTAGTTGGCATTACATTGCATTGTGGGACTGTTTTAAGGAATGAAATAGATGCCATCTTGGAAATATGTCCCCTAAATTGCCCAATTGTCCAATGTGACCCAAGTTTTCCCTCAAACCTTGGAACGGCTAATATTGCAAGAAAGCTAATATCAGTACTCTGTGTAAGAACTACCCCACTTTCCATTCCCTTGAGGAATCCCATATTGCCTCTTCTCCTTCTATTTGCACAATTATTTGATAAGCTAAATTTCAATTCTATGAGTGAGTTAGCCATGGCCTGCCTTAGATCAACCTAGGAGTTGTTTCTGGAGTTCTTTGTTTCTTTTACAAAATTGGACAATGAGGTGGGCAAAGTTAAATGTAGCAGAGGAAGGTTGTCAAAGAAAGTTACTAAATTTGAAAGCATGTAGTCTTTGTTACTTATTACAGCACTTCCAAATCTCACATGCAAATAACTGTAATAAGAAGGTTTTGGTGGATGTCACGATATTGTCAGAAAACACAAAGTTATCAAGGCATGTGCCATGTGGAATGCTGTGGAAATGCCATGATTAATGTCTACCAAAACCAACATCGTCACAACAATAAATTAATTATCTCAACCGCTGTCATCAAACTATCCTATTTCATTGTGAATTTTGATACCATTTGATACTACACACATACATACTGATTACTGTTTTTCCTTTAATCCTAGCACCTTTAAATAACCAATTACCACCAATACGAGAGGAACCACAAGAAAGAACATTTGAACCACCTCCTCCATATACGCCTGTCCGCAATGTCAACAAATGTAAAACAACACAACATCACATTCCAAATCCTTCCGTCATCCCAAATGAACCACCTCCACCTTATGAGATCCAGAGGAATCTCAGAGCAACAACTGTATAGAAAAAAAGGATGAGAAAAATAATTATCAAAATATATATTAATGTTCAAAGATGCTGTTGGTAGAATGGTTGTGATGAGACTCAAGAATATTGCACATAAAATCGTTTTGATTTTGCTTTATGTGCGAGCCTTCCTTCCGAATAACACACAGATGGAATTGTTGCTTTGTAGAGGTGTGTTCATCTTCATGTATCCAGTGACACAAGATGTGGATAGCAACCATCACCATGGTGACAAAACTTGAGATATATCTAGAAGACTAGATGTTATTGCTTTGTAGAGGTGCAATCTTCTTCATGTATCCAGTAAAATATTGTGACACAAGATGTGCACAGCAACCATCACCATGGTGACAAGACTTGAGATATATCTAGAAGACGAGATGTTATTGCTTTGTAGAGGTGCAATCTTTTTCATGTATCCAGTAAAATATTGTGACACAAGATGTGCACAGCAACCATCACCATGGTGACAAGACTACCTACTTGAGATATATCAAGAAGACCAGATGTTATTGCTTTGTAGTATGAGAAGCGACCATCTTCCTGTATCCAGCTTATTGTAAAGACAAGAATGGCTTCCTCAAGAAGCTTGAAGATTTAAAAGAATAGACATTCATATTACACTGTGGCGGCATGTAGTAGAGTAGATATCTTTATATCAAGCTCAGTGAAGTATTTAAAGATGACGTGGTCCACGGGAATCATCCCAATAAGTAATTATGCATCGCATGTACTGTAGTTTCCATGACAACCATCTTCATGTATCAGTGCAGTTATTTAATACACTGCTGATTAATGTGAAGCACTTAGAAGACTACAAAGGTGGATCCAGAGTATGGACTACTTAATGGGTTGCTTTCAAGACAGCTGTCCACCTGGTAAACTTGCTTGAGCATATGTTTTCACATTTCAGATCAAGTGTCAAAGCCCTTTTCTGGTCTAGCTTTGGTACAAACATCTTTTGTTCGTCATGTCTTATATGATGTTGTTTGTACCCAAGCTAGACCACAAAGAATCCTGATCATCGAACTCTGAAAAAGTCTATTCTCTTCGTATCTATATTCATGTGTGTTCTCATGCTCAACTGTTAAACAAAGAAATGATACTCTAGGAAATGACATGTGGTCTGAAGTGAGAAAACATTACACCTAAGTTCACCATGTAAGTTACATCCATCCTCGAAAGTTTTTTAACCTGACAGCCTGTTATACATGAGCTATAGAAGTAATGACAAAATGAACCACAAAGTTCACTCTACTTTACATGTGTTCAATTAGCTCAATACGTTATTTAATATGTATTATAAAATAGTTCAGATATAACGTGCGCTCTGATTGGCTGATAGCCATGTTTACATGAGGCTATGTCAACATGGCAAGTTTCAATATTTTATAAAACAAATAGAAAACGTTTTGCCGTGTTTACATAGCCTGATATAAATACTAGGGAAAGTTTGGGAGAAGTCTTGAGCTCTTTGTAAACCTGGCCTGCGGCTTGGTTTTACACAACAGCTCTTGACTTCTCCCAAACTTCCCTCATGTTTATATCAGGCTATGTAAACACGGCAAACGTTTTCTATTTGTTAAATATTTAATAGATTATTTGACAGCATATTGTATAAGATTATCATACAAATACCAAAAATAAATTACTAAACAAAGAAAAAAGTTCATTTGACCAGATATTACAAATTTGGCTTTTATCACAAGAGGACAATAGTCTGCTAGTCAGAGTGATTTTACTTGGCACGTGAAAAAGTAGTAAACATAAAATTATACATTGTAGTAGACACTAATTCCAGTCGTTTGCATCTAAGCATGAACACCAGACGACAAAGCATGTTCTAAGTGGAGTGTGAAACTCATATGTTTTTTGAGCTAAAAAGTTAATATTTGTAGATTTCAAAGGAGACCGCCAAACGTTGACCCTTTAACCGCCAAACAAACAAGTTTCACGCTCCACTAAAAACATGTTTTGTTGTCTGGTGTTCATGCTAATAGATACAAACGACTGTCTATTGTTTTCTTTTGTTTTACTTTGACTGTTTATGTCACTATTTATATACAACTTTGTTTTACGGGCCAAATATGATAACTTTAGTAGAAAAATGATGAAATGATATTGAAACAAAAATATTTATCTATGAAGTTAAAGTATCCACAATCAACCTCCAGTCAACCTCCACAGTCAACCTTTGTCTCCCTACGCAGCCACTTTTACATGTAGTGACACGTCAACCTTCTCATGACGGCTGCAAAGGAGAGTAAGTCAACCTTTGATGGTTAGGGTACAGACTGAGGTTTCTTCCATCCCAGTGCTCAATCATAGTGGTAGATCACTAGTCTGTGACATGTAAAAACTTTCTCTGGGCTAATAAAAGTTGCGTACAACTAGCCAGTGGCCCAACTCTCGGCTAGTAATTTTTCAGATATACTAGCTCAAGGGCTAGTGATGAAAAAAGATAATGTCAAGCACTGCATTCCCTTCCCCTCCCCACTCAGGCATTGTTTGTACTATACAAAATCATTCCACAAGTAGCCAGTGAGAGGTGTAGAATATGCATTGAACTCAAGAATAATATTATTACCATGTTAGTGTCATTTCAATACTGTAAATATTGTTTAATAGAAAATTAGAACTAATCGACTTGGGCATCAATTTTTTTTTTTTCATATTTCAGACCATTTCATTCCCTTGAAAATATGATATTCAAACCATATTTCATCCATATCTAAATATCTTTATAAGCATCACTGGAAAACAAAGAAATACTCAAGAAAATGACCTGTGATCTGAAATAGTAAAACATCCTGATGCCCAAGTTTATTCGTTAGTCATTTCTTTTTATTTCAAGTTTTATAGCAAATAAAAGAAACTAGAAACAGCATCAATCCTGGCACTTAATTCTTTTTAATTTATCTTAGTTCTTGCACAAATTATACCATTTATGTAGCTTCCTTTCAATAGCGACAATGAAATATTTTCACATGCCCATGAATTCAGTTCTTAATAGGAATGAGATTCTGCACTTGTTCTGATGTCCATGGCTACCTCAGGAACTGCCGTGAGTCCCCCACCATCTGTTATTCATAGTTGCCTTTTTGTATTTGAAACCATAAACACAAGAGGTTCCCTTGAATATTATTGCTATCTTTTTTGAAATAAGGACTTGAAGTGATTCCAAAAAATAATATTATAGGGCTAAGGAAAAACTTGCCCAAAATATGAAATCTTATACAGCAAAAGTATATTTTTCTGTATATTTTCTTTAAATTTCTCTTTGAAGTTTTGGATTCAAATAACTTTAGTTCATACTAATAGAAAATGAATGCCCTTAAATACACACTTTACTTCATGCAATGGAACCCCCCGGGGAAAAAGTATCGGGTATGCTCGTCGTATCTCTTAGGGGTAAAAATCAGCGATTTGGTATCTTTTAGGGTCTTAAATTTGAGGTTTAGCAAATCAGCACTTTCTGGTATATTTTAGGGTGTTGAAAAAGGAACTAGCCCATCGTATAATAACGCAATACGTATGCCTGCGTACACTCGGAATATTACTCAAGGAAAAACATTTCAAAAGCCTTCATTTCTTAATAGTATTATTTTTGTGGTATCTCTTAGGGGTTAAAATTTGCCAAGCCACGCCCTTTTGAAAAAACTTCCGGTATCTTTTAGGGGTATTTTTGGAAATTTCCGACGAGCATACCTGATACTTTACCCCCTGAGTCCCCCCCCCCCCCCCCGGGTGGAACCCATACCAATAGGAAAATACAACTTACTGCTTCTCATTGACACAGTCTTGAATACTGCTTCTTTGGATTAGTTTTTGAAGTTTTTTTATCTGTATTTTCTTTGGTTTATAATGTGACTACTTTTTTGCTTTAATTATTTTGTTGTTGTTGTTGTTGTTCTACCTTTTGCTTTTTCTCTTTTGTCGAATTGTTTGTCCCACTCCTCCAAACGCTTCAAATTCTTCAATATTTTCTGTTGGCTAAAAAAGAAATGTATGGTCATGATAATTTAATAATCAATTTCCAGGTGATCTGACATTGACGTAGGCTCAGATTACCAGCTGTCGGGGTTTCGTGCGCCCGCGATACTCTCCCCCCTGACGGCTGGGCGCACGGTCTCTCAAGCGTGTCTGTGACGTAGCAAAATTAGCATATAAGAAACGGAAACGGAAATGAAAATCGAACTGTCAATAAAGTTTTTAGTTCAAGTTGTCAAACATGTTTTTTATTTTATTCATGCATATTTGAGAAATGTTGAGGGAAATAACTCCTAGTAAAACTTGTTGGACATTAAATAATCCATCCGGATGCATTATTTGCCAGAAGAACGAAACAAATGCACGAAAACGTAGATCTCTGGCGAGCCGTAAACGACTTGGTACTTTCCTTTCTCAACGTTCTTTTTTAACTGTTCATCTTCCTGTTCTTCACCAAGAAAGGCAGCCTTGATACCTTTGGAAAGTAAAAAGTTAACTTGATCTCTCATGAGAGAGACCAGAGGTGAAATAACGAGGACAATTGACTCTTCGGTGGACCCTTCCATGTGGTCGAACACAATCGGTGCTGTTTGGAAGATGAGAGATTTTCCGGAGCCTGTTGGTAGAATTACGAAAACATCTTTTCCTAGAATTACTTCTTTTAACGCCTTTCGTTGAATATCTTTGAATTCATCTAGTTTAAACTTATTTAAAGCATTTAAGCAAGCATTTTCGAAACGTAAATCAAACGAGTTTGAGTCCGCCATTTTGTTTTGCTGAATGTTAATTTATTAATTTATGCCCCTTGGATTTTGAGGGGCAACGCGCTAATTGGTCTAGACGAACAATGGAGAGACCGTGCGCCCAGCCGTCAGGAGGGAGAGTATCGCGGGCGCACGAAACCCCGACGGCTGGTAATCTGAGCCTAACATTGACGTAGAAATGACACCACAGTAAAACTTGACTTATATGAAAAGTTAAATAATACATCTGAGATAACTCTAGATTTTCAAGAGAGGTTTTTGATATTTGGTTTACATTTACTACAGTATGATATTCATTATTGAGTGGGAAATAAAATGAAGAAATTGCTGTTTCCTGAGCCGCTGGGCTACTATGGATGACACTTCAGTTTTGCAAATTTTCTCAATTGATTGCAATTTTCTTCAACTGATTGGCTAATTTTTTTTCTGAGATGAGCTGGCTTTGTCATTATATAATCTATACGCACTGATCGAGACAAGAGTTGCAACAGTAAATTGGGCATAGACTACTGTCAATGAAATAAATTTTAAGGTTTGCGATGGTTTGGGGATTTCTTTTTCAAATATCCTCCATGGAGGGGTATAGATATTTTGGAAACCAAAAATTGTTCATTTTACCCTATTATCAGGTACAACTCTACTCTAACTGCTCTACCGTGTTATCTTATCTGTAGGCAATATTATATTACTAATAATAATGTAATAACAGAATAATATATCTTGTTGTTTGTACCTGATTAGTGGTGGGTTTGCTAAAATTCCTCTTAAAAGTTATCTTGCCTGGTTTGTAGTCATAATTAGGAACACCCCTAGAACATATGATATGAAGTAAGTAAATTACAGGGCTCAGAACCAAAACATGTAGATGCTTTTTCATGCATAGCCGACAAGGTTCCACTGGAAAACATAAATGATAACAGTAGCATATAAACACTACGCATACTACAATACTCCAAGGTACTTGCTCATGAGAGGTGGTTATTATCGTAAGTAGACACTAAGGGTGCTCACGGCCTGGTTCTTAACACCCTCCAGGTGCTGATCCAGGGGGATGCAGGGGTGTACAACTCCTGGATCAACTTTGTGCCAGATTTTTTGCAACTTGCAAGATATCTGACACAAGATTCAATCTTTGTTTGGTTCTGCGTTGTCATGGGCAGGTGCCTCTACAAAGCTGCACCCCCTGAACAGAATCCTGGCCTCAGTGGTTCTATTTACATCCCTCTTATATCGGCTAGTAATGATGAAGAATGGAGAGACAGGAGTGCCCATGATCTACTAATAACGAATCCTAGTTCCATATACCATGAACAGATATTCATGTCTAGTGATGACTGACCTTTTGATAATGACGGGTTTTAGAGGTATAGAGTCAGCTGCTGAATTGTTCTTTTTTCTTTTTCCATCCAAGCGATTGCCTTCTCCAGGAAATGCCTTAATATTGGAGAGTTTAAATCAATTAACCATTTCAACTGCCAACTGCCTGTCAGCCAATCTTTGGATAACAATTGACAACTTTCACTAATGCTATGTTGATCCTAACATAGTGACAAGAGGGCGCATCTCTCACTAATGTGACCCAGCACCAATTCTTAAAGTCAGTGCTGTGTGTGAGTAGAATTGCTTGTTGATTTTTCACCATAAAAGTAACATTGTATAATAAAATTTATTATTTAATAATACTTGATGAGTATACTAACTGGTTTGGCGACTTGTGTTGCAGGGTGTGGGTAGTCTGATTGCTGTATAAAAACAAGTTTATTGATCATTTAGTTGCATAATAACAGTAATACTTTCTATAATATGGATGCAAGGAAATATTATAGAGGTGGCCATGTTAGATGGTAGATGAACAGAATATTATCCTCTCACTATGGTCATGGTCCGTGGACTTGTCAACATATGTGAGTACAACTCATTTATTTTAATTCAATATTAGAATAACCCATGACATTCCCTTTTGGATCTCAAACCTAATAGATATTCAAATACTTACCTCTTCCATTGGTGACTGTGATGTTCCCTGTTTTCTCGGTTCAACATAACCAACAGGAGCAGCAAATTCAACCTAATAAAATCAAGTGACTGTAATTATTACTACAGCCATAATGCCAGCTCTTTTTATATGGACACTTTGCTGTTGTAGACCAGGGGTGGATCTGGGGTTGGGGGGGGGGGGGGGGGCTCAGGGGCTTCATCCAAACCCCATTTCTGCAATCACACCCCTTAAATGACAACTACAAACCCCCTAATTAAAAATATCCATTACAAAACAATTTTCTTGATTTTTTTTTTTTTTTTTTTTTTTTCTAAAACGTTTTTTTCAATTATGGAGCAGGGAAATGAGAAGGGGAATATTCAAAAACCCCAATATCCTGGATCTGCCCCTATAGACACTTGTTTATATCCTAGTGACTGTACATTTATCTTTAACTTAAGTACTTATGGTAGCAAAGATTAGTGTAAAATATATACCTGCATGTCACATTCAATGATTGATACTGCTTTACCTGGTTTGGTCTCCATAACCAAAAACTCATAAACCTGTTCATGATAGAAAAATTCTGTTTTAATTTAAAATATTTAGAATTTAAAGCATGCTAAAAAAGCAACCCCTTTAAACATATAAAGTGCCTTTTGTGCCTTGCTTCAATAGGCCTTTTTGGCTTGGGTGTAATGTTTTCTCATTACAGACCATGTGTCATTCCCCAGAATATCATTTCTTTGTTTAATGGGGACACATGAGAAGACAAATGAATATGGATACAACTGAAACAAAGAGTCTTATTCTCAAGAGAATGACACATGGTCTGCAATGAGAAAAGATTATGCCCAAGCCAAAACTCTACTAAATGAAAAAAATCAGTTTCTTTCTTACCTTGTCATTATATTTAATTGCTATGATATCGCCAGTTGTCAAACAAGCAAAAGATCGAAGAGCATTCTCTAGACTAAAAAAATGCAGTTAAGGAATAAAGTCCTCTCAAACCAGAATCAGACAGTAAGAATTACACTCACATTACTCTCTTTGCCACCACTCTCATAATCAACCAGTTGTAGTTAAGACCACTTTTTCAATTTCCTGAGGTGATCACTTACGAGAGCTTCAACTATATAACAGTTATTTGGCTACTGTATGGTAAGGTAAAAGTAAGTGGTTGATTAGGTGTCAGTAAGTGGTCAGTAAGGTGTCAGTAAGTGGTTGGTTAGGTGTCAGTAAGTGGTTGGTAAGGTGTCAGTAAGTGGTTGGTAAGGTGTGAGTAAGAGGTTGGTAAGGTGTCAGTAAGTGGTTGGTAAGGTGTCAGTAAGTGGTTGGTAAGGTGTCAGTAAGTGGTTGGTAAGGTGTCAATAAGTGGTTGGTAAGGTGTCAGTAAGTGGTTGGTAAGGTGTCAGTAAGTAGTTGGTTAGGTGTCGTTAAGTGGTTGGCAAGGTGTAAGTAAGTGGTTGGTAAGGTGTCAGTAAGTGGTTGGTAAGGTGTGAGTAAGTGGTTGGCAAGGTGTGAGTAAGTGGTTGGTAAGGTGTCAGTAAGTGGTTGGTAAGGTGTCAGTAAGTGGTTGGTAAGGTGTCAGTAAGTGGTTGGCAAGGTGTGAGTAAGTGGTTGGTAAGGTGTCAGTAAGTGGTTGGTAAGGTGTCAGTAAGTGGTTTGTAAGGTGTCAGTAAGTGGTTGGCAAGGTGTAAGTAAGTGGTTGGTAAGGTGTCAGTAAGTGGTTGGTAAGGTGTCAGTAAGTGGTTGGTAAGGTGTCAGTAAGTGGTTGGTAAGGTGTCAGTAAGTGGTTGGTAAGGTGTCAGTAAGTGGTTGGTAAGGTGTCAGTAAGTGGTTGGTAAGGTGTTATAAGTGATCAATACCATAATTCATAGTAAGATATCAGTAAGTGGTCAGCGAACCACCTTACCGTACAATGTGGTGTGATTGCAGTAACCCAGTTATTTTAAGATGTCAAGGATACACTGCTTTAGGGTTGGTAATATCGAGAAAGTCACAGGATTGTGGTTGAAACTTTGCAAAAGAAGCAACAGGAAGAGATGCACTTTCTACTTCTAGAAAAGCTCCTTCTTCTAATAACATATTTCTCATCATCTGTGAAAATACAAAATAGGTATAGATATCAGAATGAATTGACAACTAGTCATTTTTTTCCATAATAGTCAAGCTGGCACAAATAAACTTTCATTACTTTCATCTGTAGCATGAATGAGTGTGTGCATGTTCGTGTGTATGTTTGTATATGTGAATGTGTTTGTGTTTAGGATTCCCTTGAGGGTTGGGTTAATGTAAGGAGTATAAGAGCTAGGTCAAGCTTGGAGAGAGCGGATTTTGGGGCTGGTTTAGGTCGAGATCTGATAGGGAATACGTCTCTACCAGGAAGACACAGAAACACGCAGGTTAACTCTTCAAGGATATCACTTAATAAAGCAGATAAAGTGTATCGTGAAAACAAAGTTTACACATCACAACTCTGAACACCCTCATTGGGTGATCAAAGTCATACCAGGAATAGCTCACAGATCAAATTAAAATTTGGCTCGTAAGTTTTAAGGAATCAAGGAATGGAACAAAGGTGAAAGCACTACCACTACACCACCTTTTCATTCATTCAATCTAAGGCATTTTATTATTTTTGCCATACTAACCCAGTAAGGTAGATATATCTTGCCTTCATCAGCGACAAACTCAAGGACTCCACAATGTGTTGTTCTGTTGATTTTCTTGTTTGTTAGTTTGAACAGCATTGGATATACAATGTTAAGTCGAGCTGAAAGGAACAATACGAAATGTATAGTAAGACACAATGGTCAACATTTGAGTAGGAAGGGTCCGAGAAAGATACCATTATATATAGAGGTTATTTACCATCCTAAAGTCAATACATCAAGATAAGGAAAGACTCTAGCTATCTAAAATCTATCAATTTGTATTGATACAAAAAAGCTAAGAATTTTAAAATTGTGACAAAATCTATTAAGCTTTGACTGTTGTCTCACAGCATGGGACACTCACAACACAGCTAAGCTCCAATTACTGTGAAGCCCAGGATTGAATTACCGGTAGACTATTTTTGAGATGTATGAGCGCTTTCAAAAACATTGCAGATGCAGACATGATCCTGAGGCATTTTCAGGCAGTGTCATTAGCGCATGTGATCTTGCCGAAAATGCCCTTTTTCATGTTTGCACTTGCAATATTTTTGAAAGCACTCGCGCATCTCCAAAATGGTATATTAGAATTTTAATTTTATAATTCAAGATTAAAACTATTACTGACTCTAAATATCAGTATATATGAAAGCAACATATATATGGGACTTACTGAGCTGATCCAATGCAGAAGGCGGCATGATGACTGGTATGGAAGAAAAACAACAAATAATTACAAAAAATGTATGTAAATAAAACTACAAAACCGTAAGTTAGCAACAAGTGGAGCTTGAAAGACTGCAAACTCTTGACTTACTCTTTCCTCCTCTCTCCACGTCTTCTCTTTCATTACCAGGAAACATTACAACTGAATAACAACGGAATTGAGTCTTAAAACTCCTTGGCATGGCCTCAAACATGTTGAACCCGAACTAGAAGAAAAAATAAATTTTTCAATGACTCATCAAATTTTCAAGAAAAAATCCCAAATTTTGTTCAATGTTTTTCCTCTTTGTAAAGCATTTTAAAAGCAATAGTTAGTTAAAAAAGACACTTACCATTATGAAGATCGTTACTGTGGTTTCTGTTTTAAGGTTTTCTGGTTTCTTTACAATGAATTTTAGAGGAAAATCAGCGAAATTTAAAAAACTATTGAAATGTACAAACTTCACTTTTCAGTCGGCCATCTTTTGCTTGGTAACCACGACTTCTACAAATCCTGATGAGGACGAAGGGACTGGATCCAAGTCTGACACAGGAAACCCAAATTAACATATACCTCAAAGCGTGGATTCTTGTGCCATTCTCTTGAGTATTATTTCTATCTTTAGTAGTTAGTGTGAAAGTTTGAAAAGATATATTTAGAAGTATTGAAAGAAGTTTAAAATGGCCGGCATGGTGTATGTCATGATCTGGGGAATTCCCCTGGCTGTGAGTCGAGGTACACGCGCGGGTATGTGGACGCGCACCCACACGAGCATAGCACTGTTGTTTTATTCATCTCGTATCGATACGAGATTATATAGTTTGGCGCTATCTAACGCAGACGAGGCGTCGTCCACTGACCGCACTACCCAAAGAGATACCATAAACGTGTTTGCCCAATAAACGAAAAATGTTCCTTATTTGTGAATTGTTTAAAACTTGTTTAACAGCATTACTATATAAGTCAATATATACCTTGATCAGTCATTACACCTGGGGGGCAAGGCAGTTGATTATATTGTAAATTATATGCCAACCCTTTATGATCTTGATAAACTTCGTCTCCTCAGATAACCCTTTAAGAGGGGTTTTATTTCTAGAACAACCTTCTAAACTTATCAGCGGAAAACAAACTACTCGAGGTGTATACTGAAGAGGTACATTTGTTATAGTTATTTGGGTCGTATCGTGTATGCCCAAATTAATACAATTGAAGAGTCGTTCCATTAGGGAGTGAAGTTTTTTCTTTCTTTGTTTGAGCTGTTGTAAATCTACTGAAACCTCTGCACTTTACCTAAGATATTACAAGCCATCGACTCAATCTTATAGCTTTGCTTTTATTTTTTATGTTTTTCTTTCTTTCTTTCTTCTTCTTCTTCTTCTTCTTCTTCTTCTTCTGCTTTTGTGTGTTGAGGTCGTTTTTCCTGCCTTTTCCCCCTCTCTTACTCTTCCTTTCCATTCTTTCTTCCTTTCTTCCTTTCTTCCTTTCTTCCTTTCTTCCTTTCTTCCTTTCTTCCTTTCTTCCTTTCTTCCTTTCTTCCTTTCTTCCTTTCTTCCTTTCTTCCTTTCTTCCTTTCTTCCTTTCTTCCTTTCTTCCTTTCTTCCTTTCTTCCTTTCTTCCTTTTTCCCTCCTTTCTTTTCTCAGCTTTCTTTTTCTAAAATGACATCCCAGTCGCTGAGCATCAGAACTGTTTTGTTCTGTCTTGTTTTTTTCAACTATTTTTGACCTCCTCTCAACCCGTATTTATCGACAATCCGTACTGATCTGACACCACTACTCGACATGTCTCTCTAATGTTGACAAATACCTGACGGCCCTCAGGCTGACAATGAATCATAAAATACAACCACATGTAAAGGTTCACGGACTATTCAGTAAACTACAACTAGTTAATAACATAACTAACCTCGCAAACAGCAATTTGTAAGGGATAATTACATTACTATGATCACGACCTGCTTTTTGTCTGACCTGATTTTAAATTGAGCACTTTTAAGGTTATAACCAGGGTTATCTATTCGTGGTTCAAAATAAGTATCATTTGCACCCACTTCAAGATAAGATATCACTAAGTAGGCACTCGACCTTAGAAAGGTGACGGGGAATATCTCAGGGAAACCTCGCACGAGTAGTACGAGTAGTATCTAAGCAAACCTTCATATTCCTAGCTTTTTTCAATATTTATTTCAATGTTTGTGTCTACACGATAATAATGAATGGAATCTTGTTAGAAAATGTATGAAGCTTGAAGCAGTTGTGGTATGTGTTATTGAGTTTTGTTGATAAAAACTGAAAATGATAAGAGAAATTGTTATCAAATTGTTATATAAGAAACTATAAAATATCAATGGAAGCTGATAATGACGATTAACAAATAATGGCTAAATTGCCATTAATTCATTCATTCATTCATTCATTCATTCATCCATCCATCCATCCATCCATTCATTCATTCATTCATTCATTCATTCATTCATTCATTCATTCATTCATTCATTCATTCATTCATTCATTCATTCATTCATTCATTCATTCATCCATTCATTCATTCATTTATTTATTTTTAGGAAGCAAGGAATTAATCAGTCCAATGCTCAAGGACCCTCCAGCTAAGCGCCATAGTTTACATGAGTTTACTCAACCCAGGCTCAACACATCAACTCGTCACTCTACTGATTGAGCCGAGCCCTCAGGCAATGTTTAAACCTTTTAAGAGCCTTTCTCTCCTAAAACCTTTCGTTACATTACTATGTTATCAAAAACAAAATACTTTTGACCAACAATAGAGGTGATGTTGTCCTTTCAAGATCTTGCTAACTGTTTTCAACTGCAAGAATTTTTCAAAATTCGCTACGACTTTAAAATATTTATCACAAGTATCGTATGCTCCCATCCAAGCATTCAAAGAAGCTGGAAAAGGCCGGCGTTAACCATCTTTCGCGTGATGCACTGTTTTCACAGCATCCCTTAACTAGCTAAGTGGTTTATTGTTAGCTCTTCTGACATGATAAATATTTTCCAATTAAGCATTAATCAGTTTAAACTTGACTTTAAGCACCGCGATAATTATTACTTCCTGTGCTTATCGAGCTTATCTAGTTGTAGTGTTTATTTTATCTTTTTCTTGATAATCATCTCCAAGATGTAACCTTCATTGTACAAGTTTCACTACTACGACGAACTATACATTCAACGTTGCTTGTCATAGCACCACTAAGATGACCCCCTATCTTCTCCCCCCTTGGAGAGCGAGTCTACTATAAAATTCCGACAAAAATCGATGTTGGCTGAGGAAGGAAATTTTAGCCATCTTTCTGTTAATAATAATAATCTTTATTGAGCCAAGACTTTTTCACTAAAAATGATTTTCAAAAAGGACCTTAAACAAAATATAAGCAGAGAAGAAAAAACCCTAAAATATATTAAAATGCCTAAAACGACCTAAAACTCATATAAACTGAATTAATCTCACTGTAACAGCTAAGTACAATATAATAATTACATTTCTTCAAAACCTATTGCATAAGGTAATTGAAAACTTAACGCCAACAATTTGATTACTCTGTTATCTTTGGTAAACAGAAATCTTTACAAACTAATCGAAAGCTATTAAGAGATGGTATCGAAGGTCTGTGTACGCTCACTGACACAAGTCAGGGCGGCCCTAGCCCCTAAATAGGACAAAATTATTATCGTACAAATGATTAAGATTGTCGACAAACATGTTATTTCTGGTAATATGGGCGAGGAATTTAAGTCAGTCCAGAGTCGAATCCTCGTGTTTACTATAATTTAATTTATCAGTAGCTCTTAGTTCAGTTCTTGAGAAACATGAATTCCAATTCACCCCACAGAAGTAAAGCAAAGCATTCTTATTTATTAAATCTCTGGAAATTACTCCAGTACAGTTTTGAATACTAGTATTTCATCAATTAATAAAAATCATCTCTTCATCCGGCGTTGATCATTGGTTTCCTAATGAGTCTAGAGTTATTTTCAAGAAATTTGGAAATTTTCCGCTAAAGACGATAGCAATTAACGGCCGAAATTCCAAAGCCCCCAGCTATCCTATTGTCGAAAGTCGAACATAAAAAGTTTTTACCTCAAATTTCTTAGAAAAAAATTGAAGTAGTTTTGAAAATGCTTGATCGTTCACTGATGTCAAGAAAATAGTACAGACCCCTTGCAGCACATTGGAATGCAGTTCAATTTGGAGGACAAAACAATAGGTTCCAATTCTCAGGAGATTAAAATTCTTTTGTTTTGTCGTCCAAATTTAGCTGCTTTGACGTCACGTGAAAGGGGTCTACAAAACGAAACGGGAATGAAAATCCCCAATTTAAACTATTACTTTGTGTCTTCAGATCTACTCGGCGATAAAGTCCTCGCATATTCACGTGCGCTGTACAGCATACTGTAACATTGAATTGGCTTCTCCGTTATTATCAAACAAATCGTACAATTTGGCTGTATTTTTCCCGCCCATAGTGACACCAAATCTCCAGTATCCTGTTGTCCTATCAATCTTCATTCCACTGACGGCAGATTCCCTGCATTCTAAAGCTATATTTCAAAACACGCTGTCTCCAGGAGTCCGAATCGAAAAATGCGAAAAGCTGTAAAAAATATTGAACGCTTTTGTGCCTCTGACTTACGCAATATCGCGACACTTTGCGGAGAATTTGAAACTTAAAGGAATAGAACAGGAATATCTGTATTTCATGTCTTAAGGCTGGGAATTCTTTTCACAGAGCTGGGCGTTTATCTTTCGCGAAGTAAGACTGACTTAAGATAATGTAGGAGCCGATTATGCTATTAATCAGAAATCCATCCAAGCAAAAGATAAGACTGCATTTATCATTTTCTAGTAGTAAGATATATCCTTCACCTTTGCGCTAAGGAGTCTAATCATCTGAAAGTAATTGTAATAGAACGACAGGAATCTTTAAAGGAACGATCCACTCGATCCTAGAAGCTTTTCATTATCTTCTTAGACATACTAACGTCGCTCATACGTCTGATGGTTTGGAATGTTTTACAGAGAATGCATTTTTCGCATTTGTGTGTGTTTTCCCCCCGAGGAACCTTTAAAGAAATGCTTAATTTAATACTGTAAGAGCAGCTACGTTGTCTTAGAAAATGCGCACAGTCAAAATTGCACACTGAAAACTGGCATGGAATAATTCGCGTCTTGAAGATTTCAGTATACCGCTAGACTGAGTAACGACAATGGTCTGAACTCATCTTATGATATACTCTAGCCCCAGGCTATTATTTGTAACATTAATTGGATAATTCAAAGTTCAAATGATTGTAGGAACTGATTGAAGTGAACTAACATGATTAAAGGTAACATGTATGTCTCCAAACAGACTGCACTCAGTTCAAAAGATTACAAACCAATGAATACTGTATCTCTAGGCTCGGTACGTAAAGTAAAGGTTTTTCTTGGTATAAATGGACTTGAGTTGGGAAAACGATACGGCAAATTCGTAGCCGTACTGTAGCCGTACCGTATCTTACAGTACCCGTAAGTCACTACGCGCTGTGATTGGATGAATTACTGGAAGATAATCGGAAGCCATTTCAATGTTACAGCATGTCGTACCATGTCGTACGTGCTGTAAGTCAGGACCGTACGTTTCCCACTCGTACGCTCACATGATCATATCAAATGTACGTCCATTAAATATCGATTAAAATTGTTACCCCTGTCTGATGTCAATGTATTTTTTTTGCACAGCGAACAATGGGACGCTTTTTAACGCAAGACACCGTAGACCTTTACACCCATTTCCACTCGTACGGCGATCCAGGGGTCAGCAGATGGAAATGCTTTCTCGACAGGTATCTAGAGCCGATACCATCTGAATGATTTTTAATAGCCATCCCACAATATCGATGTCAATAATGTATTTACGGAGTTCCATGCTTCAATATCGTGACGATGGCCTATGTTGATTTGCCTTGCAATTTGAACAACATTCTGCCAGATTTATAGACCCCTCTTGCAGTATATTCAATGCCACTTGCATGAAATAAAAGTTGAAGTACAAAACAATAGGAATATCTCTCAATTTGGAGGACAAAAATGAGCCGTACGTAAGGAATTACTGCCAGGGGATCTATGTTTAACGTCTCAGGAAGATGCTGATTATGTGTACATAGTATGTTTTCCATTATTGGCTTAGTAAGTCTGGCTTTAAACCTATAGTTGCGGAAATAAAAACAGCGTCAATGAATGATTAATGTTTCTTTTTAGTGACGAGATATCAGAAAGTTGAGATAAGAAAATAGGATAATTGCTTCCGACTTGGATAAAATTTGTAAACTTGAGTTTGTAGATCAATAAAGATAGGAGTGTAAAGTAATCGAAAATGCATTGCTAGCTTGATTGGATAGACAGTTTTTGCTTCGAATAGAGAAACCTCTATCTCATCTGACTTGAATTTGTTAAACATAGATTTTTAGACATGCACAAATCCAAGGCATTTAACCTTCTGGCAAGCTGACTTTTCGTTACAAAATAACAGTTTTTGCTTTTGAAATACCATTGTTCTGTAACACTAAGGAATTGTCTACAAAATCATACAAAATTACCGTAGCATTCACACCGTTCTACAGGGGAAAAGCTTTCTCCGTAAATACTGGACACTGCAGAAATAATACAATAGAAAATAGTTTCATTTTACCCAGCTAAAATGAACCGTCCAACATCAAGTGGTGAGGCTTCAATATGGCTCCAACATGGGTGGGAATCCTTATCAGTTAATTGCCATGAAAAATTCTAACTTTGAAAGCAATTCTTTATCATGGCAATGAGATAATCTTACACGCGGTTTCGTATTTTCCAGATTTAGAAATTATCACCTTTGGTAGCTGATATCCAGCAAGAGATAAAACCAAAAAGAAAGAACACATGTTCTTTGGAATTACGAATGATAAGAACTGAAAGCTTATAGTTTTCATGAACGAAACTTTTTTTGTAGGATTTTAAACGGCAATGGTCCAAGCCGAATGTGTCTGTTTTTTTGCCTACAACTGAATACGATAAGCAAGTAAGCAAACAAGCAATGTAGCACTGTATTGGCTTCCAACAGCTACGGGCGTGTCTCATCCAATCACACTCAAACGGAATACCTTCCGACCTGACTGAACAGATCTAAACCAATCACATAACGAGAACTGAAGGCAAAACCATCTGATGTTGGTGGTTCAACTCTTAAAAGGTTTCCAATCGGTCTGAGCCACTCAAACCCCGAAACAAAAACCCACGGACAACAGCTCGTGACAATCTTTGGAAGCCATTTATCCCGGTCTATTGCGCAACTATGTATTCACGCTATGCGTTCTAATGAAGTCTGTTCTGAATTATTTGTTCTCTTGTGGAGGTCTTGAAATATAACTCCTACCATATGGAGCAAATAACATAAATTTCACATCAGTTGAATCAGTTGAATCTATCAGTTGAAATATTGTCCCAATAAACTCGCCCGTTATATAATGCACTGTCCTGTAGTATTTCCTTCCGACCCAGGTTTACACAAATACCAAGGTCTTTAGCTTACGGCAGAATTGTGAAACAGGTACACCGACACATATCAGAGGAAAGTAACTTGGGAATCTAATCTAACGTGATTAAAAAGACATTTTGAATATTCAAAACATTTCTTGCCAGTGGTGAAAAATTCTCACATATATATTTGACTGATATATCCATTTATTTATATATTTTCTTATCATTCTACTATATATTTATCCATTTATTCGTATATTTGTAGCTTTGCTCGTCTATTTGTTTGTCATTTTAGGGAGTTTTTACATAGGGATAACCTCTTAACTTCCTTTCTAGATGCCCTTTTTTTTAGTTATTTTTGTAGTGTTTCGCCTGCTCTATTCAGCTTTTATATTTTGTATATGTATCTACTTAGTTGCATCTGGAATAAATCTTTATTGTATTGTATTGTATTGCATTGTGAAGCGCCTCAAAGCTAAGAAGAATCTCGGCATGTGTGTGTAAAGTATATCCTTACATCTTGTTAAATAGTCTGTACCTGCAGGGACTATACAGTAGAATAACAAGCTGCCCGCTGCGGGTTTAACAAATAACATTACCAATTTTCACCCTGTGAATAAGCTGTGGACCAAAGGAGTCTGACATGTTGGGAGAAAAAAATATTTATCTTTTTAGTGGTTGGACTTATGACTAAAATAAATGCAGTAAGTGCTCTAATACTGCTTAAGATGCGATCTGCTGACCAAGATCTTACAGATTTATTGTACTTTGTATTCAGTTGGTTGCGCTCCATCGTGAACGTTCGAATTCTGTATTTACAGAATTGCTGTTCTTCTGAACGTAAACAATATTATAAAATTAGAAACTGAATACTTGTAAACATTTGCTGATGTCCTTAATTAGAAACACTTGATGAAACCATGTAGTTAAGACACGGCGCTAGGTGAAATAACATGCGCAATAGAAATGCGCAGAAGATAATTCTGTGCCAATCATCTGCTCAACTCTTGAAAGCTTCATTGGAATACCTTGGATTTGTGCGCGCGTTTGTTCAAATCTAAAATATAATGCATTAGCCCTTTTCTTCTTTCGCTGGAATTTTGATAATCATGTCGCATGCATAAGACTAAGGCCTCTGGCTCCCCACATGTTGAGAGCGGACACACGGTGTAACATTGCGCGCAATATTGCAGCCAATGTTGCTGAAGTATGATCGTTTCCTACTTCAGCAATAAATTGCATCGTGTGACATGGCTCGTAACATCGATTGCCTGCAGCATGATTGCGCGCAATGTTGCACCGTGTGTCCGTAGCTTAAGTACTAATTATATAACAATTATCTGATTAAGTTATATATGTTCTGCCTGCCGCATGTCTCATCAATCATGATCATTATTCATCCCCCTCTGAGCCCCTACAGACTTATTGTTACAAGGTATTGTATACATGTCCCCCCCGCTATCATACTCAGGAATGAGACAGTTTTCTACCGAACTTTGAGAGATTCCTCAGAGTATAAAATAAGTAGATTACGTAACATAATGGTTAGAGCTTATACCATGGAATCTTAAGATGATAATTACACCTCTAAGTCAATATTGATCTTGATACTTCAGCGTTAAGTTTGTTTTTCAAGAGGATTTTGAAAAGTTTTCTCGTAGGCCACGAAGAGGGGCCATGCACTGTGTCGGCACTCGTGATTCAAGATGTTTTCCGTATCATGCTTATCCAAGTTTGTCATTGTATTAATATCGTGAAGTCCATTACTGATTTATATGTATGTTCGCACACGAAAGAGAATCAATACTATCGTGTTATATAATCTTCTCGAATTGGTAACATTCACATTCTTTAAAGAGGAAATAAGAAAGATGAGAAGCGTAGTATAGACCGTGGTTCTGTTAAAGCAATCAGTGTCTTCTATAATCGAAAACAACTCCTAACAATGCGTTAACTCTCAAATCCTCTTCTTCCTAACTTTATAACTAGACACAGATCGTTCTCCGCATTATGATTGACCCAGATTTCTGATATTATACCGCTTGGCGCGCTCTTATTGTATTTCGTTGTTCAATTCAGCTGTGTTGCTGTTCTATCATAATACAACTAAAATATCTATTTTAAAACAAACGAGTATTATTTTCAAAACCTTTGCATTTTTAGATGCTAACAACATCGCTTATTTTTACTGACGTCATAACATTTTTCCAGAAAGTTCGATTCAAAATCCGCAGCAAATTTTAGCTGTTTTTTTCGTCACCATGGGAGGTCGAAGTCAGACGACGTTATTTTCATACCATTTTTGTTCATTACTAAAATCTATTCGATGAAGTTACTTTAGTAACCCTTCCACTAATGGACAAAAGAGATTTAGAACATCTTCATCGAAATGCGTAGGAACAAAGAAAGGGATTCGTGAACGATAACCTTTTTTGTGCGTAGAACAACAGATTGTTGTACGCTTTTAAGGAACAGGGAGAATTAACTTATTTATAACATTCAATTTTTAAAGCACCTTGCTGAGAAAGACATTTCTAAATTGACCTATATACGAACAGCAAAGAAATACTTTGAATTTCGCGAAGGTTTGAAAAGAAAAATATCACTGAATGAAGATAAAGAAATCTTGGACGAAAAGTGCTGCTAGATTGGTTTCTTTTGCATGATCTAATTCTACAGGTTATTTTCAACTTAAATTTGAAGCTTGTTTGTCAGGAGAGAGGCAACTGGTAGCCTCGCTTGTTCAGTAATTTTTTTATAAAGTGTATCAAGACAGCAGCCCCTAGTAATACTTTTGTACGTTCGGAAATGAGTGACGAATTTGTCATATTGTCAAGAGTATTGCTGCTAACCGATCAAGCAATCATTTCTTTTCACTTCTGTTCCTTTATAGAAGGAGCTTGTTCACGACTTGTGACTTATCGAGTGCTTTATTTTTAACTAAAGCTCCGAGGTTAAGGATGAGCACAATCGTTTCTTGATCTGTGGGCTGATTTTGGTCCTTACAAAAAACACGTGCCACGAACGATTGATGTGTTATTCAATAAGACATATATGTTTGTAGTACAATGATATGTGGGCGCTGTGTTGGGTCTTCGGCAACAGAAAAGAAAGGCATTGCTCTAAATGTTATGGGGCAGTTTTGTGCTGGATGTTATGAAACGCGCGCGCGAGGCACGCTTGGAGCCCTTAAACTAAACCGCAAATCAGGACTTATCTTGTAAAAAAAAAAAAAATCTGGGAGAACTTGTTTTTTTTTTTTGGTTAACTCGCAGAAAAACATGGATCACACCAACAAGTTGCGCAGAACAAGTTACTAACATAACAAACTAAGATATCTGATACTAAAATCTAGAAAAATATTCCTTAATTAGGCTGTATATATGTACGTATATAGAGCGAACAGCTTCACAGGATGGATTCCATGTTCGATTATTCATGGAATTTGATAACAAACTGTCTAATTGTGACCCTGACTTAAGTTGGTCGTGGCTCTTGAACTAGGATTCAGTGGGTTGGCTTACATACCAGCAGAGTGCATTACTAAATAGTCCCACCTTATAAAGGTACTTATTGTAACCCTACTCTCTCATAAAGAACCAGTCTTCGTTGATGTTACAACAGCGAAACAGTGTCTCAAACAAACCCAAAAACCTTCATTCAACAAAGTATTCAAGGATGTCTGCAATCAAGCTGATGTTCGTTTGTGTAGCGTTTCTGGTTTTCGCGACAGCGATAACAGTTACAGGAGGTAAGTTTGTACAAAATATCTATTTTTTTGGATATTTCAGCCTGTCAGGAAAATCCATAGGTAAGCGAAGGCTTCATCACCAGCAAAGTAGGAAAAATTTTCTTTTTCAAAGGATTTTGGAGATTTTTGGTGATGGAGATTTTTAGTGAATAAATGTTTCCCTCATCGAGGCGGTCGTGAATAACATGTTTTTCTGCGGCACATATATTTATTGGGGTTTAGTGTCAAATGATTTAATCGACAAGCTAATCCGCAAGGAATTTAGATCTAGAATAAGATGTTTTCAGTTTTAATATCCAAAGAAAATGGATTCGATAACAAAATGCGCAAACGCTTAAAAGCGCGCTGCAAGACGCACAGATTTCTCGTAAGGTCTGTGTTAGGGCGGCGAGAGTGTAGTGCGATATTTCCAGGGTCTTGGGGCAGAGAGGGTACTTTGCGTGAGACCTAATATCCTCACATCAAAAAATACCTCTTTCCGGAAAAACCGATTCACGAAATCATCCTCTTTGCATCTGGTGCCAGGCGTACAAAATCTTTAACCCGCTTCAGGGACAAAACCCGAGGTAGACTACTTAAAGACTTATGACGCAAAAGAACGCAACTTTGGTTTAAAATCCTATGAGAGTACATGGATTGGAACTCGCAATCACGACTCCAGTGATCACCTTCATGGACAGTCGATAAAGTAATGTAAAAAATGTCTCATGTCTCTACGCATGTCAACTAAGAAATGCTCTTAGAAACTGAGTATACATTCTTTTATTTACCATAAAGAATATTCTGTATTTGGAGAGCTAATGATACTATCACTAAATAAATATTTGCAGGAGGAAAACGGTAGTTCAAATTACAATAGAAGTGTTTCAAAAGAATGAGTCAACTAGCGCCTTCAGGTTTCTGCTTAAGTCAACAAATTGACGCGATAACAATGAAAGATGCTTAAGGGTCTGGCACATCGTCCTATAATGTCACCGCCCATTGCGTCATTTTTTCACAATCTAATAAGTAATACCATGAATCCTTCTGCATCTAGAACAAACAGCTTGCAAAGCGGACTAGATTTGGTACTTTAAAGTTAAATTCAATGCCAAGACCTCGTCATTAAAAGAACATTTCATCAGACGCATTAAAATCGATACATGTTCGAGAGCGCCGACGACTAGTTTCGTAATTGGAATATCTTTCTTTTTCTAACCTGAAATCTGAAGTTAACAAAGAAATACATAATAAGCAACTTCCTAGTCTTAGTTACAAGGAATTCGACAAATTTGTTTTCTATATCACAAGAGAAATATCAATAACTGAAATGATACAATCGATAATTGCGCATGCGGTCACATTTTTGTACATTGCCGCTCGCGCAAGCATGAGCGAACTAGTTTGTTCTAGTTGTAAAGAAAAGACGTGGAAGAAGCAATGAACAGCCTCTGCAAGACAGCTGCGTGCTCTGTGTCGAGCGTTTCATACCAGAAAAAATTCCAAGCAAAAGTCACGATAATCTTAGATTTCCCGTAGATTGCGCGCGCGCCAAGATTTGATCTATAGCTTTTTCCAGTTTTCTTAGAAAGAAAGAACAGAGATTTAAAAACTGTGTTGGATTGCTCTCGGTGTTGGCGGAATGCAAACTCTGGCACGTTTAAAGTCATCTCGATCAGTGGTGGTTTTCTGCTGTTTCATACCGATGTGACTGCTTTTTCAGACGAGCAGTGACACGTGCAACCAACCAGCTTCTTCCTTCTTGCATGCACTGATGACCGATATGAATAGTGAAGGAATCTTATGAATAAATTGTATATACGAAACGAATGAATATCTTGTAGTTATTTCATCGCGATAAAATGTTTTGTCTAATTCGACTGCAAGAAACTGTTTGTTTTTTTTACGAACAAGAAATTTGTGTTTCTTCGACGTTCTTGATAAAATTCATTCAAGAATTCGAGTCTTTGGCTCATCTTTAGACAAAAGTTTTTTTACGAGGTTTATTGAGCGTGGAATCCTTAAGACTTCACCGCGATAAGACGAAGACAAACCGTGGAGTTAATGAAGTCTTTATCACCGTGTAGAAGTGCCATGATGACCACTAGACTCTCATTTGCCTACTTGTCTTGAGTTAATTAACTGTAATTAGAAAGTCTATTTTATCTATAACTTCCTTTACAGGACAGTACACTTAATGTAATCAGTTATTTTTATCTGGTTGGACGTTTATTTCATTAACTATTAAAACAAAAACAGGCCAGAGTTAGTGAGACTGGGATGTCTTATTTGCGTCGGTGTTGTTTCATGTTCCCCACATCTCGATAGTAAACTATGCACTATCCATTGAATGGATCGATGATGGATGGACGGACGGATGGAAAAATGAATGGATGGACGGATACATAGATTGATAGATGGATGGACTGGCGGATGGATGGTGGATGGATGGCGGATGGATGGTGGATGGATGGCGGATGAATGGTGGATGGATGGCGGATGGATGGTGGATGGATGGTGGATGGATGGTGGATGGATGGTGGATGGATGGTGGATGGATGGATGGATGGATGGTGGATGGATGGCGGATGGATGGTGGATGGATGGTGGATGGATGGTGGATGGATGGATGGACGGAAGAATAAATGTATGGACGGACTAACGGACACCAGATAGATGAATGGACGGAAATATCGGATATATGGACGGACTGATGGAAGAATGGATGGATCATGGATAGCTAGATAGGTAAACGGACAGAAATATTGATGGACGGATACATAGATGGACGGAAGGAACGATGGAAGGATTGATGTATGAACACACGCATGGATAGATGAAGTAGTGTAAATACTGTTCTTCTTGTCATTGCAATTCATTAAGATTTCTGCTCTTAATTCACCACTTCGTCAACACCACTGCAGGCCACAACCCCATCAGTATCAAACAACATAACTGCGCGTGCGAAAAAACACATAAAACAAACAATTTGAGACGCCCTGGTCGCTATTCGGTGAAACGAGAATCTGCTCGCAGCAGGGTAATATTCGTCTCTTTCTCTCGTCACATTCTCTGATATCAGACTGAAGACGTGTTGAGTAAAGCGTTTCAAAATAATTGCTAAACAGGATCTGTTTGTCCGCCATCAAACTATAGTCTGGTATTGCCGTAGGCTCGATTTCGCACCTCAAAATCTTTATCGTCTTTAGTTCATTATTAGCAACACGACCCACAATAGCGAACTTCAGATTCGACTCAGTAAATTGTTCCAGTGCGCGTGCTTAACACTAAATTGTATTCGATCTCCGATTTTTTACAATCTAAAGTTTCAATCTACGTCCTCCAGCACGACTACGAAATAATAGTGACAAACTTTGAGTGTTCAAAACTCGTACTCAAATCTGAAGTTCACTAATATTGGTTTTATAACATATTAAATTTAGCAAAAAACGTAGAAAAATTAGGAACATTAGGAATGTACTAGTAAGATTTTCCCAGCTGCCTCAAAACACTTATCATACAATACAATCCAGGAACAGTTGGATTATGGCATCCTGTAGGAAGAAGAATTCGTTTTATCTCTGTACAGGACTTTGCAATAGACTACCCCGTGGCTTGAAGCACATCGACAGGAAGATCTATGTTTTAAATTCACAGTTGGAAGATGCAAACTTGCATGTTTCTATGAATCGAAAAGGGTCAGTTTTCTGGACAAGTCTGCTCGGAAGTCATAAGAACAGGATAATTAGAAACGCGCTGTGAGCGCTGCATATTTAAACGTATTCACAACGGGTATGCGGTAATAGTTGTTTCTCGATCATTAAATATTTCTCAGTCCAGAAACTAAAAGTGGGGAATAATAGTTAGGAGTTGCAATACAATAGAGAGTGTGGTAGGAAATAGATAAAAACTGGACCAAATTCAGCCCAGACACCATTGTGGTATTTAGAAAATCACAGTACGTAACGAGGAATGCCCCAAACGAACTTACTCAGTCCCTCGTATAAAATACTACAATTAGCCTCCTTAAAATCGAACCAATGGCCAGAATGAGAGCGCGCTCTCTTGCGAGCTTGTATTCAGTTTCTAGTCCGGGATCAAAATTTCAGAAATTCAGAGTAAAGTATTTAGTCTTTTTTCTTCAGAATTCTTTAGCATAACATATTTCAGTTTAATTTTGTGAAAAAGAGCTTTCTCGAACGTTAAAAAACTTGTAAAAGTTTCGTGAAGAACACTGTTAGTATGAAGTACTACTGAATAGAATTCGATACACGAAGACGTATATTCAGCTTATAAAAGGCAGAAACTGCGCTCTCAACTGACCTTCCAGATTGTACTTTTACTCTATTTGGGCAATTCTGTTGGAAGCCAATTTCAACTTGAATGTTGATCCACTCATCAAATTATTATTAATACTGCCCTCTGTTCGATTGATTGAGTGTCCTGGTAAGCCGAAGGTATTTCCAGCATGGTCAGTTGCAAAGGCGTTGATTAGATAGAACTAATGAATTGGTAGCGTGGGCGATAGATTGCGAGTGGTTTGCGAGAACATTCAAATGGTACCGACTTACAGCACGTACACGGCACAGCATACCGTGACAATGAAATGGCTTCCATATAAGAATGGTTATCGTATGCCTGGGGAGCATATGGTACGGACTTACAATACATCTAGTACGACATGCCGTAACATTTAAGATGCCTTCCCAATGTCTTCCAATATTTTATTCAATCACAACGCGAAGTTATGGCTACGGTAAGATACTGGTACGGTTACGGTACGAGATTTTTCCAAAAATTGATGTAGAAAGCAAAGCTGGTTCTACTACGAATTTGCAGTATTCTTTCCGTTCCGCTAACACGAAAACCTCTCTAAATCAACTAAGATACATAGGTTTTTGGGTTCGTTTTGATATTGGCTGTGGTTTGCTTTGATTCCCTAGCAAGCATTTTCTTGCCAAGGTTTTTCTTTCCTTGCTTTTGTGTCGATAATCCAGCTCAATTAACAAGTTTAATTGATTTATTAAGGGATGTATCATCATGAGTTCGTGAGGTGAGCTTTTTAATTACAGAATAAGAAGGATAATCAATCCAGTATTAACTGACTGTCAAAGGCTGGACAAGGTCATCAAACTCGAAACTTCCGAAAACTTTTTTCATGATACTTTATAAAAACATGTATATCATATAAACATTTGGCACGCACTGTATTTTCGTGTACTTTCGGAGTGCGCGAAGAAAATTTTTTTTTCAAATTCCTAAGTTGCGCAAAAAAACAGTTACTGACTTCTTCTTCTACACAGCCATTTTGATTGATATTATAGTGCTTTCGGTGTGCGCGAAGGAAAAAAACAACTTTTCAAATTCTTAAGTTGCGCAAAAACAGTTATTGTCTTCTTCTTCTACACAGCCATTTTGAATGATCTTATAGTGCTTTCGGTGTGCGCGAAGCTAAAAAACAACTTTTGAAATTCTTAAGTTGCGCAAAAAAAGCTATTGTCTTCTTCTTCTTCTGGTGTTATATCTTGTAATACGGCTCGTTTTTCGGTCGGCTTTGTCGTTTTATTAGTGTAAGTCACTGATCTAGCATAAACATGATCTCTTTTTGAAGAGAAGTCGGTGTATTTCTATGTAATTTTCAAACTTTTATTATTATTATACTGAAAAAGGTTATTTTTTGAAATATTAGCGTATCTTCTCCGAGCCTTAACAAGAAGGACAGACATAATACTCAAGGGAATGACTTGTGGTTTGAGCGCCGGGAAATCATTGTGTCAGGACGGAAATTAAGGTCTTGACTCGTGATCTCAAATGGGCAATACATCCCAACGGCAAGATAATCGAAAGAAGAATGAATAGAAGCCTTGTTTTTGAGGCAAAAATAGATCAAGCAAGCATAAAATAGTTATAATAGTTCATACCCAGACAGTATCATATCGTAGAAGTCTTAACCTTATTGATCAGCTCAGCCTATCGTGTCCTTATCAAGAGCTTGGAATTCTCCTTCAGGACTGACTTACTATTTTTCAAACGTATCTATGAGCGTGATCAACTTGTAAGATTGAGATCTCTCTTTTCCAGAAATTAAAGAATGGCTTCATTGGTTTAGATTATGGACCTATACTATTCATATATCGATTTCATCAAATGACCTAATTTTCGTGGTGAAGAAACGTGCCTGAGGGCTCAGACGGTTTTCCCAAACTGTCGCGCATTTCATAAAAAATAATGTCGATAAGTAAATTCTACAACTGTTCTAAGTAAAAATTATTTTCCTCAGAGGCCCGTCGCTTCTTTGGAAATAAAAACTAACGTTGCTCCTCCCACGTGACCTGGTACAAAGGCTTGTCGTGCGCATGCGCTGTTGACGGCAGTTTGTTCAATTTGAAACATAATCATTATCAAATTTCGAGGTTGATTCAGGGTTATCGTTTTTGACCAGGTTTATTTGACAGCCAAACAGTGTCGAAAAGAAAAGTTGGCTATGAACATGCAGTCTTTCTACAGCTAAAGTAAATATGTGTCGACTTTTACCATATGTTAAAATTTGTTGAAAAGACTTCAGGAATTAGGAAGCCATTTGGTAGACTTTCCCCAAGTCGACCTCTCTTTGCGAGCGCATACTCAGTGCGCGGCGGACTTTGCGAAAGTCTAGCCATTTGGCTGCTGTTGCTGGCGTCAGTGTCAACTGCGTTGGCGTATTTTTACTATACTCCGCGAAGGTGTGCAATTTTACACAAGACGCCGAAAAAAATTACTTTTTAAAATGTAATTAGTGCGTTCCAACCCTCAGCCCACTTGTGTTGATTTGTGTTGAGTACATTGTCATATTCGTAATCATCAGGCTGTGATCAGGATCACAGCCCTTCTGCCCTGAGGTATCCCAAATGACAATGTTAAACATACGAGACACGCCAGTTTTCAGTTCTTGAGTAGATTTTAAACACTTTTACGTCTTACTATTTAGCAGTGAATCATGAGATCAGTTGACCGATAAAATGCGAATTATTTAAATTCATTCACGTAGTTCATTCGATGCACGGAACATCCTGTAGCATCAAGAACTCAGTTCCAGTTGAGGTGATCGCGTTACCGAAAGGAATTATGGGTCAACTATTTTTGGTTAGCATTTTCCGAGACTGATTACAATGTATGCTTCTCTTGTCGATTGAGATGAGTTTGACTGGCGTTTGCGGTCAATTCACAGAAGGAAGAACTCGTATTTCATAGGTTCTCTTGGCAGAATAATGGGAAATGCTAATCAAAATAAGATATCGAATTCTCAATTCTGATTGGTTGACCTTGTATTTGTCCTGAAGGTCAACTCAGCTGGACCGTCCAGCTCTCCACAATTTTTGGCGGTACAACAATCAAAAATTAAGACCGCAATTATTTCCCTTATTTAGACAAATAATGTTAGTTTGATGTATGACGTATGTACGCAACTGGCCAGAGGACCCTTGGTACGCGGCGCGCACGCCTTGATGCGTGGACTGTAGACTATGATGGAATTTTAACTGCATTCACGTCAGTAAGAAAAGCTAAGTTTTCTGCCCCTGCGAGGCGTATATGCCTCCTGTATGTAGGGGAAACTAAAATACCAACGAAAAAGCATTGTGATTGGATGGTTCGTTTTTACATTTTCGCGACTGTGATTGGTCAGAATGACAAAGGAAGCGCTTGAAGTTCATGCGGAGCGCTACTTTTCCCGCCAATATAATTCCAAAACATGCAGCCATGTTGGATGATAAAATACAAAAAAATGTATGACAGTAATTGTGTTCAATTCATGCAAGATGGCGCCCATACAATATGAAATAAAAACAAATTCATAAAAATAATCAATTATATATAATGTTGGTATTTTCCCCTCAGCACCTTGTGAAGACAAGCCATCGTGGGCGAAAGAATGTGTCAACTTGAAAAGGAATTTTGGTGAAAGAATTTGTACATCGAAATACTACCACATGAGAAGGATAGCTCGAAAAAAATGTAGAAAAACCTGTGGATTATGTCCAAGAGGTATAAATATATATTAATAATAATAATAAATAATGTCATAACTATCGATGGATTTGTAATGTCCTCAAGATATTTGAGTCGACCACTTTTTGTAAACAATATAAAGTCTGAAGAAAGAGTAGATCTACAATATGTAATGTTCCATTGTTCTACACGTCAATCAGTGGTTTTCCAGAGTCGGGGGGATGAGCACGAAAGTTCCTGCCAAAACCACAGGAACTCCGCAGCTATAAACGATCTTTTACGCACGATTGATTACTGACTTAACCTACAGTACAATTTGAAAAATGTTGCGGCAAGACAAGTTGAAGCAATCGTTGGGAAAAATCAGACTGTGAACAGTCCCTCTTTTCCCTCCTAACTCAGTCGAGTCGGGTTTTTTTCTGCCTTGGACGCGCAGGGAGTGGGGGCGAGTTTGAAGCGGCACGCGGGGAGAGGAAAAGTAGGGACTGTCTTTATCGTTAATTTTCTTCATTTGAAAGTATTTTTGCCCTCAATTCGCGTTAATTTCTAATACTTTAATTTCGTGGAGCGTTAATTTCCTATAATAAGGTAATCATAATTGGCTTGTTTGTTATCAGTTCCAGGTCGACAAAGGCAACCGGCTCCACCACTTAAGTGCAGCAATTCACTACATGGATGTTGCTGGGACAGAGTGACGTCTGCTACTGGACCACGTGACCAAGGATGTCCACGTGAGTAAGCACAATATGATTTTGTGGGGGGTGGGGTGGGGACGAATGTAACCTTACTAAAACCCAGTTTTCTATTCTATCACTTTTTTGGCATGAAAAATCGAAAATAAGCGAAAAATTGAATTTGCTTCCAAGTCAGGATAACAAAAATGCCCTGCACTACGAAAACGTTTTCTCAGTGTGCTATAATGACGGAGTTCCTGTTGACTGATGGATATCGTTTCCCGTTTTGGGCAGGAAGGTTGATGCACAGGCAGCCCATGAACCTTCCTTGAAAATCCCAAGTTTTCTTTACAAATTTACCACTTTGTTTTTTAATTAAAAAGAAAAATTCACATATTTTGACATACATATTTTTACTTCCAAAAGCTTGCTTAGACCGACATCACTCATTGTGCAGATCCTTCCGATGGATGTGTGCTGGAACTACACCCAAATCAGATTACATAAAGTTTCACTGCCCAATCAGTTGTGGGTTTTGTAACCCCAACACATACATCGTTACAGGGAAGGAGGAGAGCCTTCAATCTATACTGGCAAGAATGACATGGAAAGAATACAGACAAAGGAAGTCAAGGAGGGGCTGAGCTAAAAACACTGGTGAAACTGTTATTTATAAATGTGCCATTCTCTAGAGTATCATTTTTTTCTTTAGCTGTTGCACATGAGAAGACACAAATATGGTTGCATTGTGGCATTGATGGCATTGCTTATAGTCAACCCCGTCGCATGGCTCAATAAGCTTAGAGTGAAATTTCATGACATCATATCATCACTTTGACTACTCCATGTGGGATGAGTGAAAACAATGAATGTGCCATAATTCATCATCTATGCGTGCACACTATAACGAGATGCCCGAATGCATCAATATTATCATACTATTTTCTCTTGGGATTTGCCTTGGTGTGAAAACCTTATTAGGTATGCAATAAGACAGATACATACCTCGGATGATTGGCTATAAGCATATATGTATATGGAATATATATGGCTTATAGCCTCCATTCTTGGTATGTTACTCTACCTGTAACTTGTCTCTACAGTCCCCTTGTACGTGACATCAAAGCAGCTCAATTTGGAGGACGAAAGAAAAGAATTCTGATCTCCTGAGAATTGTTGTCCTCTAAACTGAGCTGCATTCCGAAGTGCTGCAAGGGGTCTACATAATTAACATGAACCAACACAGAGTAGAGAGATTGTTACATTGGATTTTTACACCTCCCCACTCCCCTCCTGCATAACAAAATGATGAACTAACCAAACTCACTTGGAGGTGGTTATTCAATCAAATCAGATGCATGAATAGAGTGCTTTTCATATGAGTGAGTAATAGATGTACTAACGTACAGCATGTACATACTATGATATGCAGTAACACTGAAATGGCTTCCCATTGTTTAGGATAATTCTCCCAATCATAACACTTACATTAACAATAGCACATGTCACCGTAGGACAGAGAAAAGTAATCAATATAACTGGGTGGTTCAAGAATATGTTCAAATAAAGAACAGTTTGACTGTTATATGTATAAAGTTGAAGCAATATTGTAAAATATATCAACAAAGTAGCATGGTATACTAAGTGTTACAATTTAAGGCTGTGATAAGTGGATTATCCAACGATTCCATACAGTTGAACACACAATTTTCCTGGATTGAGGGGACAAAAACGAGGCTAGTCAGCTGTCCATGATCTGTGTTTTTTATTCACCCTTCAAGCTTTGTCATCCATAAAGAGTCATTTTTAGTGATATTTAATGGAAAAGCCAGCTAGTTCCACAGATCAAGGACTGACTAGCCTGCTTTTCGCACGCTCAAGCCAGAAATCCATGGGTTTCGGCCATGTTTAGGATTGGTGTGTTCAAGGTGTGGTATTGAACAGATGATGGAAATAAAATAGGTAGTAGTGAAAAAAAGATTAAAGTTAGTTTTCGTAATGCAAGAATATAGATTTTGGAATGAAGTGTTTTTTTCTGACACAATTTGTTTTGGAAAAAAATTAAACGTTTGTGAGGGTAATGAAAACTCCTATAAAAGTAAATAATAAGGGTTAGAAAAACGTATCATTTTAAAAAAAAAGAATAAAAATATCCTTCATGAGAGGAGGAACATTGAAACAACTAAAAGTTGAAAATTTTGGAATAAAAATCAAATATTTTTTTAAGGAGAATAAATTTTAGTTTTGTATATCAAAAGTGAAAAATGCACATTAAATGTTCACTTTAGGAGAGTAGACAAATTTTAGAAATGTGATATTAGTTGTGAATCTTTACACATTTATTTAGCTTTTATAATCAAGTTAGATATATAAATCTATGTATCAGCCATCCTATACATATGCAGCTTTATGCATGAAAGTTAAAATAAAGTTGTTTTAACAATTAAAATTCTTTAGACAAGAAAGAAATTTTAAAAGATTTTGACAACCATTTTGTGTTAACAGCCATTGAGTTTTGACCATTTTGAAATGTTGGTATGGTCAGGGTCTTAGAGGGGTGGTAAACACTCAATAGGGATAGCCCCCATAAGGCAAGGGGGAGAAGATACAGCCGCAATAAGGTGATGACTAACAGAGTAATTGAAGAAGTATCACATTATCTTAGAAGGGCCAGAATAGCCCTCAAAAAGTACTGGCCTTAAGGCAGATCAAATCTTTTCTCACAGAGTAGAGTAACTATCCCGAACTTTACCCTAGAGTGATCGGAATGGCCCTTCAGCACTGGCATTAAGGCAGATCAAATATTTTCTCACAGAGTAGAGTAACTATCCCCAACTTTACCCTAGAGTGACCGGAATGGCCCTTCAGCACTGGCATTAAGGCAGATCAAATATTTTCTCACAGAGTAGAGTAACTATCCCCACTCTACTCTAGAGTGACAGGAATAGCCCCCAGGGGGTGGGGGTCTGAGTGAAGGGGGTAAAACACTCACATGAGGGAGTCCAGCAGGGAGGGTATTCTCTTCTTCTGTTTCCAAACTTGCCTTATCTTTTTCTTCCATCTTTTTCCTGCGTTTTCTCCACTTTATGAGCCAGTCTTCTACTGATAGTTCACTTTTCTCATTTCTTTGCTTCGCAGCTTCAGCTGATGTAAAATTGATTGAAAATCTTATCACTTGATTTTACTTGATGTGCAGAATGTTCAGCAGCTGAATGACTTAGTTTTAGTTTTCAATAGAATTCTTTCTCTCTGACAGCACATGGTACAGTCATTTGCATCTAAGTGTGAATACCAGACATCAAAACTTGTCCTAAGTGGAGCGTGAAACTTGTATGTTTGGTGGCTAAAGGGTCAACATTTGGCAATCTTGTTTGACAGTCTCTTTTGAAATCTACAAATGTTAACTTCTTAGCCAACAAACATAAAAGTTTCAGACTCCATATGTTTTGATGTCTGGTGTTCACCCTAAGATGTAAGCAACTGTAGTCAGTGTTTGAAAACCATTTCAGCAAATAATGCAATTTATAGACTTTTATCATATGAATGAAACCCTGCGATCAATAATTTATGTTGGATGCAGGGAAAGTTGCACTGCATAAGCGCAGATGGGATTAGCACTGTGCTCTGTTCAAAATTAGAGCACAGTTCTCAACCAATCAGAATGGATGTACACACTATCAAAGCTATATGATATCATACCACAAAAACCATTACTTAATACATTGTAATTCTTTTTGAAATCTTACCTTGAGCAAGTAGAATCTGTGGGTTTGTGTGAGAGTATCTGCAGTTTGTCCCAAAATTACAGGTCCCTGAAAAAATGCACATCTGTTAGGCATATAAAACCATGCATCTTTTAAAATATGAGTTCATGCAGTTATATTGGTAACGTTACGTTGCATATAGGGGCGCGTTGCATATAGGGGCGAGTTGCATATAGGGGTGAGGGGAGGGGAGGGGTGGCTATATAATATGAGATACTAATATGGCACTAAAGTGTTGGACAGAGGGAAGAAATGTGTCCATATCACACAAACAAACATGAAGTGTCAAGTAAAATGATGACGTCATTGATCACGTGACCCGTGGGAAAAAAAACGAAAACCCTCTATAGGGGTGGTGGGACTCAACCTAAACTTGCACATCCCCACCTCTGTGGCTCATACGGACTTGTCCAGTCGACGGGCAATGATGACGTCATTGATCACGTGACCCGTGGGAAAAAAAGCTGATGTTACACGGGACGATTTTTTGCGCAACATCGTTGCGCACAAGGTTGACGCCGTGTAAACACGCCAAACGGAGCAATGGGAACGCGCATTTTGACATTTGCATCAGGTTGCCACGTTTTGAGCTTAATTTAACAATTTCCAGAATGAATTGAAAAATTTGTTTCGACGTTGGGTGAAAAATCGGCGTTGTAAGTTATGTAAAGCCTCTCCATTCTTTCTAAACAGGGTGCTTCTAAATCCTATTCCGGGGGGGGGGGGAGTACTGAATTTTTGTTTTCTACTAAGTGTTTTAGGTGCATAATACATTTTCGATAGAGTTTATTGCACATAGAATTACAGTCATTCCACTGAATTAAACTATATGGCATTACAATAAAATCATTTAAAAAAATGGCAAATCAAAGCATGTATATATGAATTCTACAATGCGCTAACATTCTATATCACTAGAGTAGCCTGGGGAAACGCGCTTTTCTACTATTTTCTACACTTAACATCTATTAATGAATAACATCGTCGACCACCCCTATAGAGGGTTTTCGTTTTTTTCCCCACGGGTCACGTGATCAATGACGTCATCATTGCCCGTCGACTGGACAAGTCCGTATGAGCCACAGAGGTGGAGATGTGCAAGTCTAGGTTGAGTCCCACCACCCCTATAGAGGGTTTTCGTTTTTTTTCTCACGGGTCACGTGATCAATGACGTCATCATTTTACTTGACACTTCATGTTTGTTTGTGTGATATGGACACATTTCTTCCCTCTGTCCAACACTTTAGTGCCATATTAGTATCTCATATTATAAAGCCACCCCTCCCCTCCCATCACCCCTATATGCAACTCGCCCCTATATGCAACGCGCCCCTATATGCAACGTAACGTTACCAACCCTGGTCAGTTCATGCCGACTCTTTGGCAATTAGTGTCCAAATTCATGATTTTTTCGCTTACAGTTAATAAACTTTACCTGTTTGGAAAAAGCGACGACATGGTTGCTTATTTGCTTCTTCGACGAGCAGTTCTACGGGATCTAAAATTCACAAAAAAAAAAGAAGGTAAAAACGCTGTTAAAACTAGAACCAAATAACTACAAGTTGATGAAGGATGGCTCGAATTAACTGACAATATTTCGTCACCTTTGAAAGAATCGTAGTGTAGTTTTCTGTTTCGTTGGTGCTGAATTCCTTGCTCGTGTTTTTTACGGTTCTGCCTCGAGTAGGCAAATGATTTATCACAAAAATCACAATGATAACGTTTGCCCATCTTCCATCAGCTGTCTGCCGCCATCTTGCTTGAAACGGTCAGGAGACTGGGACCAATACCACAGGGAGTCCAATAGTTCAGTTGTATCGAGTGCTTTTCCAACTGAAGAGCTTTGATATTTTTTTACCATGGATGAGTCATATCCAGGTAGGCATGGCAACTAATGAAGATTATCAAATCTTGGGAATCGTGTCACCTGACAGATACCCTAAGAGGTACCAGCTTACTCTCTGGTGGTCCTTTTAGATTTATGACACCCTTAGAGGTAACAAATCTCAGAGTTGGAACCCTAAAAGGTACGACAACCATCCCCACCCTTTTCCAATCAGAGAACCCCCTTCATAAGGAAAAAACATATTTTAAACTGTATTTTGAGCTTGTGTAAACTACAAGTATACAGTCACTATATTTGATTATCAGAGCACTGTTAATTGAAAATAGTTGGTTAATAATAATTATTTATTTATTATTTCATTTTTTTTTTGTGCAAGCTGCATGCTGGCCAACCTTGTCCCTGCCATTTTCAAAAAATAGCAAGAAGAGAATGCCCTGGAAACAAGGTTGCATGCTGGCATTATCTAGCAACAGTTGTGATACCCCGGTTCCAGAGGCAGAGGCACTTTGTTATCAGAGTAATGCCCTCAATACTCTCCAATCTGGTCATACAGCTCACCTTCAGCTCGCCTAAAAGTGCCTCTGGAACCAGAGAACAGTGACGAGCAATACAAAGACAATTACAAGGTACAACTGTTTTTTTTTTCAGTGTGAAACTAATAAAATTGACTTTATTACGGCTTTATCTAACCAGTAAATAACAGTAATAATATCATTCAAATTATTTTTTCTGTCATTTTGATTGGCCGAGAGAACTGCAAATAACTGCCCATGAATAACGGTCTGCTCATGCGCAGTACGGTGCAAAGCCATCTTGCTGCAAATAATGGTCTGCTCATGCGCAGTAACGCTGCATTAGACAATGGCTTGCTTCCCTGAAAAAATGAGCTGACATTTTTGTTATTGTTTGACTCACTGCACCTCAAAGATTAGAAAAAATAATTTGAATGATAAAACAATTATTGAACTCGGTTATCATAAAATATAGAGATTTGTTAGTGTCTTGCAAGCAATTATTTACCTCTGCCTTTGGTATCAGCAAATAAATGCTTGTTCGCCACTAACAAATCGCGATATTTTGCTCAACCTCGTCCAATAATTGCTTAATATTCTCACCCTGAGAAAAGAAATAAATACACAATCAAAATCAAAAACTCGCATAAACATCATTCTAACAACTAAATTTTTTTTTTTTAATTTGAGTATAAATGTTTAGCACTTTTTAAGTGCTTGGAGTAAGTAGCCTGACCTATTAGTTTGCTGTTTCCAAGGCACTTGCATTTATAATAGGCCTAATTATTCCACTTCTTAATTAGTATTTTCAAATAAATAGACTAAAATTAATGATACAAATTTATAAAATGAACCTTGTGGTGGTGGTGGCTGTATTAATTTTTAAGGTGATTATCTGCTTGACCAAACGTTTGTATTATTTCTGGGTATTTTTTTTCTTTTCAATCTTAGACCATCTGATAAGAATTTCATGACGTTTTTCTTTTCTCCTGATCATCAGATAACTCACATAAGAATAAATTATGCATGTGCATCTTGAGAAGTTAACATCAACAACCAAAGCAAGACGAATATTTAAACAGTATTTTGTCGCAAATGATTCCGAATTTGAAGTGTATTCAACTATTTGCTTTGTCTTCTGAAATCTCTTCTAAAAGTCCCAGATTTTTAATAGCTTTGTACTGGTCAGGTACCTCCATTAGAGCGTGCAAAGCGAAAGCAGCATCGGGGTATTTAGCGCTTGCAACGGTGTCATGAAACTCAACAAATTGGAAATTATCGAACTTTCTTTCGGGTAAGAGTTCGTCGTATTCATGCATTCGATCCCAAGGACCGTCCCCGACTCCAACAACTAAGATTGAAATCGGGTAATTCGATGCCTTTACGATGGCTTCTCTAGTCTTGAGGTCCTGCTCTTCAACGACCTGTCCATCTGCAATGATTACTAATATATAATAAGTTCTGTCTTTGCTTACAATATCGATCGCCTTTTCGATGATTGGTGCAAAACTCGTCGGTCCACTGAGTGAAACGTGTCGAACAACTTCGTTGTAGGATTCCAGGACGCTATCCAAACCCTTGCACGGTTGGTCAGTGGCGTTGAAGTTGAACACACTATGGTCTTTGGTCTTTACATCCCCAAATCCATAGACTGGGATCAAATTATCTTCATCAAAAGGTTCTAAGGTTTTCCCTATAGTTTTTATTACAGTTTGGTACGGGTTTAACTTCTTGGACGAGTTCTTGAAAATGTGATGTAGAGATTTGCCATGGAAGCTTTTCCTTCCTTGCCACTCGTTGCTCGCTGTAAAATCCACTCCGATGATTAGATTACTTGTTTCGAGTCCCGCTGATTTTATGGCCTTAGAAACTTCCACGATCGAGAAAAACTTGTCTTGAATGGCATGGAAGTCGTCTTTAAGTCCCAGAGCTATCGATAGGCTAGAATCTTTGAATGTTCTTGAGATTTTTTTGTAACCTTTGTATGCTTCGCGAGGACGAGTGAAGACAACATAGAGAAGAAATCCCACAACAGCTGTGCTAAAAAACACGATCACATCCCACGGAAACTTTAACATTGTTAATTGTTAGGATTCTTGTATTTAGAAAATCTATTTTCTTGTGATATGAGTGATTTTAGTCTGTGTTTGAGATCTACAAGATGCTAAACAAACTGCAAACTATACGTTACGTAGTCTGTCTATAACAAACACGCCAGTTGCTATTGTCCACAAAACCAATCAAGTGCCACGGCCACAATGCACACCAATATAAATATTTCTAACCATTTATATTAAAATATGGGCGTTTTAAAAACTGTTAGATTTTGATCAATTATAAGAAATTTATGCTGTATGTTTTTCCTCAGAAATACAAGTCGAATTTGCAATTCTATTTGCATCCTTTTCCTCTAGATACTTTGTGCTTTGGATTTTGAGTTTTGTTTTAGCGATTCTTTATTTTCACACCGAACTCAATTCATACGCGGTAGTTCAAAGAAAATAAAAAATATCTGTTCACAGAAAAACAAACAGGTTTATATATAGCTTCAAAAATATCCTTATATTATCGAGTTATGGATTTTACGTGCATATGATTTGTGGCTATTTGGATTTTGAGGGGTAACAGCACTTTTTATAAGCAGTACTGTGGGTGCAATCACTGAAAAAATATTGTATTGTACTACTCACTGATATTCGGCAAGCTTTATGGCGCAGTGGGCACAAAATATTGTGTTTATTAAGTGTGTGTCTGTGTGTGTCAGCTAGGTGCTAGGGGTGTGTGTGGCGGTGGTGGTGGGGGTGGGGTGGGGGTCGGGCTGTAAAAAAGCTAAGCTGTAGTTTTCAAACTTAGAATCCACATAGCCTCCAATTTCATAAATAACCATGATGAACGCTTCCCCAGGGTCTATTAAACAGTCCAATAACTGAAGTTTTTTGATAACATGTTAATTAAAACGCACCACTTATAAGTCTTATGCGTATAGAAACAATATATTAGATATTAACGTTTAAGCAGTGGGTAAAATTCTGATTGATTAAATATTATGCCTATGTGTTGAATCCATACCCATAAAGCTAATAATGATTCAGCAATATTTTTCTTTTCAAGTGACAATTTTTTTTTCAAGTGGCAATAAACCTTTTTACACTTGCGTTCCAGTGACCAAGAATATTGGTGCCTAGTCGAGGTTGGAGTTGCCGCGCATGATAAATTATAGTTTTGGTATGCGCAGCAACTCCAACCTCGACTTGGAACTATTATTCATGGTCACTGGAACGCAAGTGTAAAAATGTCTATTGTGCTTTGAAATATTGTTTAGTGGGTTCCCTGTGCTTTTCCTTTAAAAATATCCCAAAAATTTAACTTGAGATGTGACCACGAATAAGATCTATACTTAATGGCAAAAGAATTATAATGGAAATTAAAAGGCAAATGCCTGTTCCAAGGTATTTGACGGGCGTTAATTCTTCCTGGGGGGTTCCGCGCGGAGTGCGTGCTCGGTGGTGATAGCCATCGTTAGATAATTTTAGTCATAAATTTGATAGCTAGTTTAACTCTTTTTTTTTAAATGAAAATATCACTTTAACAGTTTGAATTCATTTAGACTCGAGGGTTTATTTAATCATATGGCAGAAACACGAAAATTAGATTTTCACAAGTTTAGGTACTAGATAAAATTGGAAATCGGGCTTGTATCGAGTAGGGGTAGACTAAACAAATGAGATCATGCTATAAATAATTTATACAGTTGATAAACTTGATATATTTGATCATGATATTGGGACTACTAGTGAAAATGTCATAGATATTTCACATCAACATGAAAAATTTAATTTTCAAGTCATTTATCGACCACCACTGAGATTTGAACTCGATCAACATCGCGGCAAATGGAAACGAGAAAAGACTCGAAATTTATCGACAACAGTTTAATGAAAAACGCAAAGATTTAGCTTCTAAATCGCGTGTCATAGATAATTGGTAATTGAATGCAGAAAAGCCATTGCATGACGGGATTCCAGGGAATCAAGGGTGGGGTCAGTAGCGGTAGCGCATTCACCTCTCACCTCTGCGGTTTCGGGTTCGATTCCTGGACTCGCCATTAAATGTGAGTGGAGTTTGTTAGTTCGCTCCCTTGATTCGAGCGTTTTTGCCGGGTCCTCCGATCACGCAATACTTCTCTCCCCACGTAGGGAGAGAAACGTTGAATTGCGTGACGACGTGACGACCCTAAGAACGTCTGCAAAGAAAAGTCTACACTGTATACTCGGAAAATGCTCGAAAAATGCTAACCAAAAATAGTGACCCATAATTCCTTTCGGGGAAGGCGATCAACTCAGCTGGTATATATATATATATATATATAAAAAGCGCGAAGTGTGCATTTTTTCGCAGGTAATGCCAGCTATTATTTCGCTTATATGTGAGTCAATCCGACCAAATGCACGCTTGTTTTTTAATTTTTAATGAACTATGACGTCATAAATTGCGTAAGAGAGATGACGTCATCGAACATATCAGAAAATGATCCATTTCACAAATTGATTTTATATATGAAGTTATAATATAAGAAAAGCCTTTTAGAGATTTAAATACTTTCAATAGCAACCGTGGCTGGTCCCCCCTTAACACCTAGAGGTAACGCCACCAAACGTGATGTAGCTAAATATCCAAGGGTAAGGGACCATGATATTGGATATTCTTGTTTTAAGGACGAAGGGATTTAAAGGAAGAATAATGGTCAAACAGCACGACAGTATAGATCAGACGTCACTTGATGGATTCGACACGCAAATTATGCTTTTCAAAATTGTTCTTTACGCCAAAAGGAATGAGATTTGAAACATATTGGTGACGAATTGGTGGGTAGTACTTCTACGTCAATGTGCCTGTGGGATACACATAGTGTGCACTCAACATCATTCAATACCATAGGTAGCGGAACCCACCGGGGGGTGATTACACCCCACTCAATCTAACTTCCGTTCGCATTTTGAGACGAATATAGAATTAGACATGCATATATGGACAACGCAGATGTACAAGACACGGATTTAGTTGCGAAAGGTAATGTAAGTAGGTACACGCCGTGGACAAGTTATTAGACAAGAAAATAGCAGAAAAGTTGTTCGAAGTAAATGACCAACTGAATTAGGGATCTATTGTGGATCGTTCGACTGAAAATTGTAAGCACACTGTTAACTAGAGGAAGGAGGATGTTTTCTTGAGGAACCGAGAATGTCCGTCGTTATCAGAGGCACATCCACTTTTTAAACCGCTCTCCCGCCTCTCAATCCAAAAGAATGTAACCAACAGTATATATCAGACTGAGTTCTCTATGGATGGGTGTGTCCTCATGAGGGATGTCCTATAAGGGTGTGTCGCACGCATATAAACAAAAATATATTTTTTACATCACTCCCCGTTTGGGTTCTTCCGTGAGGTTCCCTCCACACACATTACCACTACATTCTATATTTACAACATACAACACTCAACTCACATGTTGATTTTTACGGAGGGAGGAAAACTGGTGAACCTGGATAAAAACCGTTGTGGCAAGGGAGAGAACAACACATCAAACCAACTCAACTCTCATATGACCCAGTCGGAAAGCCATGAACGAATTTAAATTCTTTAAGAAATTTGGCAATATTTTATTTTGTTTTATTCTGTTTCAGTTCTACTATAAGATGGAAAATCTGAGAGCAGCATGGAAAGAAAATGTTGACCACTTTGCACCTATTAAAAGTTTGTAAGTTTCTTTGGGACTACCTTGTAATCTTGATTGAGTGTGAAGCGATGTGTTGCGGAAAGCAATGCCATGCATGGCGTAAGAACCAGGTTTTTTTTTAGGGAGGGGGGGATTACGAGGAACCTCCCGCTCTCTTTGTGTCTCTGCATTACTTGAGAAAGAACGTATGACAAGAAAACCTCTGGGAATAACAGATGTGTGGAAAACTGTACTCTGGTATCAGAGGTACGAGGAACCTTGCGCTCTCCTTGTTCTCCAGCACGCATGAAAAGACAACCTCTGGTACTAACCAGGGTTTGAAAGAAGTCAATGTAATCAAGTAGGTATTACAACAGACATCATGATGTTAACAACATTATCTCGTATCCCCATAGCGTGCCGAAAGGCCTTGCGGTATTTAGGAACCCTTAAAGCGTATATGATAGGATTGACAAACGAGTTGGATATCATTATTAGTGAAGATACTTCTAAGAACGTCCGAAACCATACCGACTTGGTTTGGGACTTCCAAAAGTACTGCAAATTCATAGCAATGTAGATGGGAAGAAAACTGAGCAGAAAGAACGCCATTAGAAGCATAATTGCTGATGTGAGTTTGCGTTCTCGTTCGATGATGTTTCGTATCGATAACTGCCTGGCTACATTGACCCTCCTATGGTTAGTCTTCCACTGTTTGTTCTGTTTTTGTACTTGCTGTAGCATTTTGATGTACGTTAAGCTGAGCATACAGGCGGGTATAGTGATGTGCAGATGGCTTGAAAGAAAGCAGCCCAAGTGCTTGGGGATTGCTACAAAGGATAATGTATTGATAACGAACGTGTAGGTCCAGATGACGATCAGAACTACTTTAATGCGATATTTTGTCACTTTGGATGCGTATGAGAATGGTGACTTGACAGCCATGTAGCGGTCGATAGCCATTACAACAACGGTACCTACTCCACATACAACCGCTAGACCACTTGTAGCAGCGATCCCATCAACAACACTAACGCTCAGAGAAGAACCATAATAAAGAAAAAGCTCGTAAGAAAACATACCATACCCGCCTACTGCTCCTACGATGAAGTCACAAAGAGCTAGATTAGTGACTAAAAGTGAGGAATTGGTGCGCAGATTGCGGAAAGGATTCTTGTAGATTGCTGTCATTAGCATTAGATTGCCTATAGTCGCTCCTGTAGCTAGGATAAAGGCTAGTACTGCCAATGGAAGAAAACGACTTGAAACTGGCCGCGCATCGGTTCCCGTCAAGTTGAGAGTCTCATTCATGTTTCCCTGTCGGAGAAGAATGATCGCTACAAGTCGACTGACTAGTTCCTTGATAAACTTCTAAATGAGCTCTATCTACCAGACACTATTTGACGTGCCGTCGCCAACTATCTTGTGCTGATTTTCTGCGGAAACACGCAGATATAAAGATCACAATTCAATGTCTATGTGCGAGATAACAGCTATCAACATCAGTAAATAAAGAATATTCGTGAACCTTTTGCAGATAAATCCGCTGACAAGAACCTATAGATTTCTTGAAATTTGCAGTTCGAATGAAAATCCCAGACTCCAAAGAAACGAACGTGTTGCTACCAAGTATGTGTAAAGAAGGCTTTGGATAAGACGCGATGGCTTTCCGGACAATTATTACAGCAAAGTTATTCCAATGTAAAAATTCATTAATGTTTGCAGTGAAAAATAAATTCAGATGTATTTAGATTGAGATGGCTGCTAATTCAGATCCGTCAAAGTGCCCTACACTTTTGAAAAACGTAGTGATTTTGAAGATAGTTGAAATTACTAGAATCAGCTAGAAGATGTTATGGGTAACTAGTTACCAAGCGATACTCCTCCAAGCTGATTAATGATATCATTAGAAAGAGAAGGCAGAGAAGCTTCAAGATGTAATTCCCAATCAAAAGAAGGCTTTTTTTGTTTATGTTTAGTCACGACAATTTCGATTGAGTAGGCGAGGCACTAACATATAATTCAAGTTTTGTGGGGGCTGTCATTATTTTTTGAAGCCTGTTTTTTTATGAATTTACTCATGTGCGTGTCCTGGAGTTTATCATAGCAAAGACCTTCAGACTTAACATAATCTTAATAGCCAAATGTGGGGGTGAGTAAAACACTGTATTGCAAGATAGGAGAAAAATTAGATGATTTCAGATGTCGGGCCGCCTGTCGAGAGGAAAACCTATTTTCAGAACATCTGCGCTGTGGTTACCATCGTTGATTGATATCCGAACTTACGCTATGGCCGATTCATTTGATTGAAAAAGTGTGAACTAGTGATAGTAAAAATCAATTTGGCGGGGATTATAGATAAAGTAATATACGATAGACGGCGCTTTCAAATGGAAAAATCAAATGACCACGAAAACATAAACTGTAGGGGATCGTGTGGAAAGTTAAACCTATAAACGAATTTCTAACGATGCTTGAAAAATAGACAAATTAAACGATGGAGAAATACGAAAAATAACCCTAAAACAGGAAATAAATTTACTGAGTTTTTGAATTTTTTGGGTTAGTTTTTTAACAAATTGTTAATTTTTTAGGAGTTAATTTTTAATTTTAGGGGGTAATATTCTGACCCAGCATGTAGAGAAATTACAATTTATTCTGAACTGGAAGCGAGAAAGTAATGGGAATTTAAACGTGTTTTTTTTTCCGTGCTAGCATGTTTCTATTCATTCCCAGGAAGGATGTTACATCAACAAAAATTAGATTTTGGAAAGGAAAATAGATCTCCCTGGGCGCTCTGTCGCGCAATTTTGAATAAAAATTATTTCATTTTCCCCGAAGTTTTTAAGGAATAATGTAGGTAGGTTCGTGTAGAAATTTTTTTTGTGGGTGTAAATAATCGAGTACTGGGAGTACTTTTGTCACAATTGAATTGCTATTGAACGATTAAGTAACTATTTCTTCATAGTCACGGACATGAGAATTGAATAACAAAAGACTGTCCATAAATCTGTCAAAACTCGCTTAAAAGGAGGCCCCACCAACGCTGAAAAACTCGAGAAGCAGACTAATGCTTTGTTTTGTGCACTAAATGAATAGAATTGAAAGGCTGTGAAAAGGGGCTTTTTAGGATGGTGGGGTATTCTTTAAGTTGATTTATTCTCAAAGTAAGTTAATTTATTCACTGATATTATATTACTGGGGATAATTTAACACACGCAGTTTGAAAATGGATGCTACTAGTAAAAAGAAACGAAATTCCGTACAGAAAAATAATTTAATTGAATGAATTGAATGAACTGAAGAAAAAAAGGAATTATATGGATGAATTAATCGAAAGTCAATGAAAATAGTAACCAATAATAAGTTTAAAAAAAAAAATTTAAATGTTTTTTTGAGACCAGCTGTTCTCACTTTTTAATATTCTTCCTAAAATTATTACAAAAATATTATTTTAACTTTATTTTTTATTTCAATAAACTTTTTTTATACGTTTATCAAATAGAAGTAAATTTACTGGTTTGGAATAAAATTTGATAATTTTACTTGTTTGAATTAAGAATTACAATAAATTTGTATTAAATGTGTGTGTTGTATTCCAGACAACATGACACTCGTACTTGTAGGGGAGGGGAGGGAGAAGATGTTTTTCTGTTCTGAAATGACCCCTCAAGCTATCATCGATTCTGCGGGCAAGAAAGAGCCAAATTAGATCTACCTTTCCTGTGTAATTCGAACATAAGATCTATCATTTACACGTACCACTTTAAGTCGTGTCATGTTAGGCAGCAAACACTCAAATGGTTTTGTAAAGCACTGTAATGGTTTTCCGGTACATCAATGTGGCGAGCATCGAAATGGCTTTCCTTTGTTTTTTTCTCACTAATTCATATTCATGAATGATTCAAAACAATGTCTTTTTAACAGTGAGGGAAAACGTGTGGGAAAGTCTGCTGACACGCGCTTTAAGCAAAGCTTCTTGCGAAATTGAAAACATAAATTCGTTCACAGAATTAAGGAGGAGTGGTGATGTACTGAGTGGGCTCTGACAACAAATACGGGTCATACGGGTTGGCCTTGGTAAATGCAAAGATTGGTTGATATCTGAGTAAGGTGACAACGTAGGGTAGGCTTTATAATCGGGTAGTCCAAAGTCCTGGGGTACCGGGAGAACTAGAAACACTGGGTTTTATCATCGCGGGCAGTGTTAAAATTCGCAGGGATTTTGTGTGAGTTTATGAAATACACGGGTGAAGAAAAAACCTGGGGTTGGATTTATCGCCGGGTAATCTTAAACTTTCGGGTGGACGTACGATCGGCTAGGCTCGGTAAAAAAAAGTGTGGGTGAACCAAACATTCTGGGTTAACCTTTATAATCCGATAGTTGGGATGGACAAAAACCCCGGGCAGGTCTATAACCGGGTGTGCGACAGTCTGGGGTAGAAAACGATTTTGAATGAATGGGTCTCTGAATCGTTAGAATATTCACTTAGAAGAAATTGTGATTTCTTACCTTGACAAGTATGTCTTAAACTTGGTTGTCATCAGTGGATGACAGATTAGTGGAGTTACCAGAATTTGTTTCACTTCGAAACATGAAGGTAATGAGATCACATGCATCCTTCAGTGAACCATCCTATAAATACATTAAATAAAATAATTAATATAGAGCTAGACTGCAAATAGGTGTAGGCCCAAATTTTGGTAGATTTTTTTGCGGAGGGAGGAAACAGGAGAACCCGGAGAAAAACCCTTGAAGCACAGGAGAGAACCAACAAATAACTCTACTCATATATGATACGCGCTCGAAGGGACCCGAACCCCGGTCGCATTGGTGAGAGGCGAGCGCCCTCACCGCTAAGCCACCGGTGCTTCCCTTGAAATATCTTACTACAAATATCCCTGTGTTTGGAAATATAAGAAAATGACGGGGAATTGAGTTCTGACTTAAAGTGCCTATGACACATCTGACTATATTTTGAGTATAGATTCTACATGAGATGAGCTGTTGTGTGGCCTAAAAAATTATATAGTTTGAGTGGGAGCCATCATTTAATATACACAAACCTAACTGGTAAAGATAAATTAAATTTGGAAAGCATCACTGTTTCACCCATGGCTTTCATGAAAAAAATAGCTAATTATTTTCCGCACAGTAGGCAGTGTTTCGAATTCCAAGCAACAACTAATAAACATAAATGACTCCCTGACGTCATAGTCATTAGCATATGGCATGGAAAAACCTTTATAACTTCAAGACGCATCACTCAAACTATTTTTTTCTAGCCAATCAACAGCTCACCTCATGTAGAATTTATACTGAATCTATTGTCAGATGTGTCATAGACACTTTAAAATGTCCTCACTATTACCTCTTGGTTTGTTTCATTGACAGGTGATGATGCTAAATGCTGCCATTCCATCAGCTCCGCAATTGACGTGTGCTTCTGTATCAAAGATAGAACGAATTTCGTAAGATTGGGTAAAGAACGAACGAAAGTTATTACAGAAATGCTCTAGAACTTTTTACGCGCATCTTAGCTTTAAACAACTTAGACGACAACTCTATACTCTGGTATAAAAAGGGGTAGATTTTCTTCAAAGGTACATGAAAGGGGTACCTTTTTGGGCAAAAAGGTATAAAAAAGGGTACCTTTTCGCTGAAATTTGGTATAGAAAAGGGTAGGGGGTCGAGAGTCCGGGCGGAGCATCCCCGTATGAAACGACCCGAATACCCCCCCCCCCCCCCCCCGGAATTCTAGCTTCCGTCTATATCTGGCGAATTTAATCATGTGTTTAATCGTGATTTTTTCCAGGTTATTTTAGATTTTCGTACTTATCGTCCAGATTACATGAAATACCCAGAAACTTGAAGGCGTTAGACTAACTATATTGTATTTTATCCCACACCATAGAAAATACAGCCAATCAGAAAACAGGAAAGCCGTTGTATATTCGTCGGTATTTCACTCTTCCTTCCATCATGCACTGCGCGTTGAATCTACGCATTTGTATTTTCTCTGGTGTGGGATAAAATGGTTATAAAGGCACTGAAGTCGCACTGAGTAACTGAGTGCAAATTATGATGAGCCATTATTTTAAATACAAATGATGAAATAGAAAGCATGGAACTACTCGATGAGCGCTTTCGCTCTTGGGGTAATGTTAAGATAAATTATGTTTCATTAAAAAAAAACATACCTTCTCAGCGTTAGTAGGCACACCAAGCTGACACGCCCTTGTTATGGACACAGCCGCTGACTGGTTGGATATCGCTTGCTCATTATCAGTCTGGGTAGAAGAAGTAACGTCTTAGACACGTCAATAGCGCACGTGATCTTGCCTGAAAATGCCTCTTTTTCATGTCTGCGCCTGCGATATTTTTGAAAGCGCTCGCACATCTCGAAAATGGTCTATTCTCGATTCCCCTTTATTACGCTTGATACCTATACTACCAGAATTCTTTTCGCACTTTAATAGTTACTTTTGTTGGCCTAACACCATTACCTTGCGACTCCCAAAGAAGTGCAACCATTTGAATAAGAAAAATAATTTGAAGGAGGATTTTGGTGGTAGTGGTATCAGTACGTGATAAGGGGAATGGTGAATTTAGATCAGCCTAGAGGTTGTTTCATATTGCATCTGATGACTTGCCTGTTCTTCTGCACAGCGGCATTGTAGCAAGTCATGCGTAGCACAGGAAGTATTCTCGTGAAGGCGGAACAAGTCCTATAAAGAGAATGGCGAGGAAAAATATGAAGGTTTAATATTTCTTAGAGAGTCTAGCCACCAGCAAGCGTGGTATCATCATCTAACCTTACCCTGTGCGGATCCAGGACTTTTTTAACAGGGGGTTGTATGATGACAGTGAAAGGGAAAGTAACCTTTAATTCTAGTTAGCCAATCATTCTCTCACTGTTAGCCAGCTAATTGAGATTCTGATAGGGGACTTGCAACCCCCACAAACCCCCCCCCCCCCCCCTGGATGCGCCCCTGCTTACCCTTATTTCCTCCACCGAGAATTCCACTTTAGATCCCTTCTTGGCATCAGCTACAGCTCCACTTAGACTTTGCTTTGTAGTCTGACGCTGGTAAATCTTTTCCTCGATTGTTCCCTATAGGTGAAAGAGCATGTATGAGAAATCACAGAACGTTGTTACCAGCCACTTGTTAACTTGTACCAAGAGATCTATACCAAGCCTGATACTGATATCATACTGACCGTGGTTAGTAGACGATATATGTAGACTTTTTTCTTCTGTCCGTCTCTCCACACCCGAGCCATGGCCTATTTTTAAAAGGTTTCGCGATTATTATTAATGAATCGCTACCTAGTCACTAGAGGTAGTTACTCAATTACTTGGACCCACATGAAAAGAGGGGTTTTCGTACGGCACGGACCACGCCTTGCCGTGACCGTGTATGAAAATATTCGACATTCGGTGCGGTGTCCGGGCGCCGTAACCGTGCAGTGACTTTTCGCACTCATACGAAATCTGCTTATGGGGTGCTGTGATAGAGCAAGGGAAGGAGAGTGCAAGAAATGGAGAATTTCAAAGAGTAAAAAGTGGGGCTGTAGACGTTGCGATTTCTCATGCAACTTGTCTCGCGCAGAAAAATGTTGCAAGCTTTAGAAAATAGGTTTTGCTAGGTGAGACACTCAAGCTGCACGGGTTCAATGCGCACGTTCTAGACTTAGATTCCGGGCGCGCCCTCTTTTCATCGGTTTTTTAGCGTTTGAGAAGTGTTAAAGGGTGTGTCAAGTCAGTAATGCTAACCTGTAGGTCATTAGCGGGATTCCAGTCAATATCATACAGTATCAACCTTGATGCACCAATAAGATTGAGACCAACACCACCGGCTTTGGAACTCAGCAGAAACACGACTAAAGCGAGAACAAAGATAAAGAAAACATTCAAGAAATAGATAAGAATGACTTGAACGGTTGAGATGCGGGGAGTTTACGCACGGATATACTAACAAACCTAAGTCATGAAAGGCATTTGGGCTCGACCAACTCACAGCCAAAACTCCGAATTGGAATTTAGTGCGTTAGGGATTTTGGAGTGAGGAAAACCGGAAAGCACAGGAAAAAAACCCTCGAATCAAGGGAGAGAGACCCAACAAACTTTACTGACATGAGATGCGGAGTCCAAAAAAGCCTGAGACGCTACCATTGATTTCCTTGGGATGACCTATATCTTCTATTTATCTATCTTATTTTTTACTCTTTTGGGGCACACAGCGTTTCAAACAAATAAATGTATTTTTTTACTTACAGTCATTACAATATCTGGCATTAAATCGTTCCACAAGAGACTGTCGTTTACTGGTAGCAGTGTTACCATCCAGTCTTAGGAACCGATATTCCCGAGCCTCGCATAACTTTTGTATCACATCCAAAGTCTAATTCATCAATAAAAAACAAAATTAGCACATTTTCCCTAACTTTTACAGGGGCGGACCCAGGGGAGGGTTGGAGGGGGTGCGCTTCCCCCTTGATCGACTTTGTGTCCCTATTTTGAAGATAACCAATACAAAATATATTTTCTTTCTTTGATTCTGAGGGTTGCACCCCTCCCTGGGCCGTCTTTGTTCCCCTACTTTGCAACTTGCAAGATATCCGACACAAAGTTCGATTTTTTTTGGTTCGGCGTTTTCGCGGGCAGGTGCCCCTTCAATGGTACATCTCTCCCTGAACATAATCCTGGATCCGCCCCTGCTTTACTATTACTATTAGCTGATTTATAGAACGAAACAGTGTCAAGCTCTTTTGACTGCAAAACCTATCCTTCCTTGCGATAATCTTTTCTGAGTAGAGGCTGTCACCACAGGTAATCCACACCAAAACAATCCGTAAAAAATCCAACATAAAAATTCGAACAGTTTTAGCAATCATTGTCGAAAGAGGAGTTTCAGCACGCAGAGGTACATATGCATAGATCCACTGAAGCAGTGCTAGCAATTCTAAGTTCCCAAACTGAGCTTCATCGAGTAGTATTACCTGTGTATAGTTTGATACCACTACCACTCTCTCGTCCATGGAAGAAATGTTGTCAAGCATTTTACTTAAAGTCCCAAGCTTCCCAGATTCTTGTGGATTCAGGACCTGTTTGTCATCATAGTCCTGTGGAAAAACTGACAGCAGGCCATCATAGAGAGACTCCTCTTCGATGGAGTCATCAAGCTCTAGGTTGGTCGCAGCCTCTTGGCTGGCGCCAAACACAAGGCTTGGGTGGTTGCATATCTTTTTGAGAGCGGCGATGCATACCAAGTGTCGAGAACCACCAGTGGAGTCTATTAAACAGGATCGAACCAGCCTAGAGGTGAGGAGACGACGATAAAGGGACAACTGTAGCTGGGATGGACGACAGAATATCACTGTTTCAACTAGGAAAAAAACAAAAAATATTATCAAGATTGATAGGGGTAAAGTTTACTTCCGCATTCCTTCATGGTAATGTTCATTACTTCCGGGTAATGTTCACTTCCGCCGGAAGAGGACGCTAAAATGACCCTTCCAACTGCGTCATGAGTTCGGTCAAATTATGCCTTTAAAGGCAAATGTTGACACAAGAGTGAGGCCTGGGAAGCACCGACAATATTTAGAAAATGCGGCATTTTACCTTTGGGTGGCAGGTATTGGTTATTGATCTCTGCCGTTCTTCTCAAGAAGAACAGACTTGTTAACCGGTTCAGCTGTAGCAAAAACAAAAGTCAAAATTAGGAAGCGTTAGTCACACTGTAAGCAAGTACAGTACGTTTTTCTCTTCATCTGACAACCAAGGAGGTGTAGCAACAGAGTTATACTCTTACTACGCATGCTCGACGAAATGACAATAACCATGCCTTTACTTACGGATCAGTTTTTGTATGACTGTGGAAGCTCGCGGCACAAACGCAGTCGTGACACGGCAAGGCATTGCCGCCAGACCAATAAAAATCTAATAAGCTTTGGCTGTTGTATCACAGCGTGGGACAATCACAACAGAGCTATGCTCCAAACTAGGTGAAAGCCCAAAGATCGAATCGGAATTTAGAAGTTGATTTTTGTGGAGGGAGGAAAACCGGAGAACCGAAAAACCCTCGAAGCACAGGAGAGAACCAACTAGAAACTCTACTCACATACGACACCGAGCCCAGCGAGGCTCGAACTCGGGTCGCCTTGGTGAGAGGCAAGCGCTCACACCGCTACGCCACCCGTGCTTCCCTAAATCACACCCATCCCCCAATCACACGCGAGAATTTACTCTCCTCCAATCAAAATCCCGAAACACGTCACGGACACGGTCACACCAAGGTCACGGCACTGACAGACCAATCACATTTCGCGAGAAAAAATCAGCCAATTAAAGTTTTAAAAAGCAAGGCACGGTCGCGGCAAGGCACGAATACGGCACTGAGCTTTTCACTGTCATACGAAAATTGCTCTAACAAGTCAAGTTTTAACTATTGCTGTCAAAATATGGCAGAGGCTGGTTGGTACATACCTCAGTAGCTCTTGTTTGTCCAAGAAGCTTCTCATCATTCGTAGCGTTAGGTTGTTGTCCTTGTATAATGGGTTGTTCATATACGCGACGAAACAGGACTTGAGTACCTAGAGGTTAAGAATAAACTGAACTGAATAGGAGTAAAGATTTAGGCACAATCATTGGGAATGGAAGAGTGTTAAGGAATTAAGTAGTCATACCAGGTGGGACTGCATAACTAACCTAATATGCCTGGATTACAAAGTTCTATCAGGGAGTGGAATTCTTTGAGATCATTCTGTGAATAAATCAAGCAATAAATACCTAATGTTAAATTCTTAATATGTCGTTTAGAGACCCGCTTTCCAGCAGTAACAGGGGCTTAGCCAGGGGGAGGACCCAAACGGCCCGAGCCCCCCTCCATGCTGTTGTTTTTCTGGGTTTTTTAGTCGATGTTCTGAAAACATTCCCCGTAGCAAAAATCCTGGCTACGCGCCTGAAAGCTTGGAGAGATGAGAGATATTGTTCCAGATCCAACATTGTTAGTCTACGTATAACGACGCGAAAAAAGGGTGACGGGGGAGGGGTCCCTTTTGTGCACTGCCTACGAATGCTAAACCCTGGTTTTCAATACGACGCAAGAACAAGCACAAGCGCAAGGATCAAAATATTTGATCAGTACTTGTTCTTGCGTCGCTAGTGAAAACCAGGCTTAACCACAGTAACTAGCGAAACACTCTTACAAAACAAAACAACAAAACACACCTGGATGGGAGTTCCTGTCAGTAAAATTCTGCGACTTGTCTTGAGTCCTGAAATCAACTAAGAACGAAGAAACAAGAATTGAGAACATACATATATACATATAAGTATGGAGGGGGCGGAAGAATTTCGACAGTGCACATGAGATCATATCGGCATACTTTTCCACGGGTCATCACCAACTAGATGCGTATTGCGCACCCCCCTTCTAACTACATAAACATGAGTAGAGCAGTTTTCGTATGACTATGAAAAACCGCGCCTTGCCGTGACCGTTTCAGTGCCGTGCCGTGTATGAAAACATTCGACATTTGGTGCCTGCACCGAGACTGTACCGTGACTTTTCGCACTCTTACGAAATTTGCTCTAATGCTGAAATGCAGCCCACTTACAGTAGTTGTTTTGATATTGGAGTTTTTTAAACGATGTGCTTCGTCACAGATGAACAGATCAAACTTGATGTTATTGATTTCATCTAATGAGCGGATAAACATCTCGTAACTGATGATCAGAACTGGGTAGATCGGACTGATGGAGAATTCCTACAAAAAAATAACGATAATGTGATTAAAAAAAACACAATCTGTTACATTCTACATGAATATCGTTATTAAGAATCGTTATCAGTGCGCATGCGATTTTATCCCGAATTTCTCACCTTCTTTTGTTTAAACCTTCGGGATAAAATCGCATGCGCACTGATAATGATTCTTAAACTGTGAATTGGCTTATTGGGTTCGGTGTCTGAAGAAATACTCTGCTAAAGCACACACGGTGCAGCATTGCGCGTAACGTTGCAGGCAATCTATGTTGCTAGTCATGTCACGTGACGCAATTTTGCTGAATAGAAGTAGAAAACGACCCTAAATCAGCAACATTGCCTACAATAGTGCGCCCAATGTTGCAGCGTGTGTCTGCGCCTTTATTAGTCCCATTTTTCATGCGCGTTAAGCATTATACTCAATATTTTACTAAGAATATACAGTATATAAGATTTAGGATATATACTAAGAATTGAATAGAAAAAGATAGAATTACCTTGACACGTTTATCTGAAGTCACAGGATACACTTTCATTCTTTCATTTCCCAACCATTTACGAAACTCAGAGCACCAGTTCTAAACCAAAGAATCAAAAAAGAAGATTTTCAATTACCAAACTTTAAATTGCTTACTCTTAGAACAGCAAAATAATCACGCAGTTCCTGTATATTTGATATGCGCGCAGTATGACAATGTCCATGTTTACAGAATGTGCACTGTTTGTGTCGTCAGAATCGTTTCAGATGGAAGAAAGTGAACGTGCAAAAACGAAGATAAAAGTTGCCAACAGGAGGATGTACATAGGCGTCGGTTGCCTTTTCTGCATTTTCCTATCGGTGTAAACCAGTATCTTCCACAGGAAGCCCAGGTAAGAAAAGACAGAATGAGAGATGCCTGTGGAGGAGGCTGAGGTGGATGGATTGTCAGAGGATTCAAAGGTTAGAACCTGGAAGCATGTTGTAAACTATGACTGACCTTGACTAGACTCCCTGGTGTTATGATGAGAGTTCTGTTGCATAATGGCTGGCCACCATATGGGCTTTGTTTGTGCAATGTCCTGGTGCAATAACAGGATTATGTCACATTATGAGAATGGTGATAATGATTATTGGTTAGTCAAGTATGTTTGGAATTACTGAATAAAGAAAAGGATGGGAGGAAATAGAGAGAAGATGAAAGGAAAGGTGGAAGAAAGAAGGAAAGAAAGGAAGGAACAGAAGGGAGAAATAATGAACAGAAGGAAGGAAAAAAATAGTGGTCTCCATACCAGATTAATGCAATGCACTGGACTGTCTTACCAAGACCCATCTCATCACTAAAGAAAACAAACAAAAGTATGATCAAAAGAAAACCATCCTTGTTGTTTTATTATATCAGAGTGCAACATCCAGTAAATCAATCAATCAATCAATCACCCATGCAATCCATGCTGTATGATAGACATATTCCTTACCCAAGTACAGCACCATTACCACTGAAGTTCCTTAGCCCCACTACACATTCATAGAGGAAGATCACACCTTCTCTCTGATGTGGTCTAAGGTGTTGGGCTATGTGAGGGTCTATGACAACATCTACTATCTGAGTGGATGTCTTGTTGTTCTCCAACTAGAAAAAAAATCATATATGCAGGCAAAGGGTTATAGATTGGAAGCTGGAAAATTAAAGTTGCATCTACTATCTATGTATTTGAAGTTTACTTTTCTTTGATACAGAAAGGAATGCTAAAATGACTTTTCATGCTACAGATTGGAATCCAATACCTGATGTGATGCACTAGGCCTTGGCATGACAAGTGCCCCAGGTGATTCTGTACTATGCCTTGGTGTCAAAGCTATGGTGCTTTTGGCCTTGATATTTTGTTTGGTTACTGCTGAGGAACTTGCAGCCTTCCCAGGGTTGTTGAAGGGCTTTAATACTAAAAAGGGTAATTAGAAAAGAGGAAGAAATAATAAGAAAGAATTCTTTATTCTATAGGTCAAATGCTGTAATTGGTAGGACATGAGTCTGTTATTCAGGAGATGTGGGTTCAAGCCATTGCTGAACCAACATTCAGGGTCTTAAGAGATGATGATGATGATGATGATGATGATGATGATGATGATGATGATGATGATGATGATATTGATTAATGCTAACCTGTGTTTTGAGAATTTCTTCTATTATTTTCCTGACTTATAATTGGAGGACTTGACATAGCATGAAAGCACTTGCCGCTCAAATAATCAGCAGCAGATATAACCCCCATCACCTAAAAAATATAAAGGAGCAATGAGTATAACCTCCTAAAACTCATACACTGTGTGTGTAGGCAGATAGGGTGCGAAGGTAGATTGGGTGTGGAATATTATACCAGGTTACTATTTCACCTCCTATGTGCATTCTCAAGCTGCAATTTACATGAGAAGCTTTTCTTGTTGCAATTAAGAAATGTTTCCTATAAAAGGGAATGAAATAACAGCCAGTCATCAGACAATGTCCAGGCAGAATTGGAACTTGCCTGGTCAAATATTTGTCTTGCCTGTCATTTTGACCAGTAACAATGAGCCAAAAACAAGGTATGACAGAGTTAAAACTAATTTGGCCAGTCATCATGACTAGCGACTGACTGTCCATTATTGCAAGCCTAGCTGCCTTAATGCTCACCAGCCTCACATTCGTAGTTTAGGATTTCATACTGCTTTTTATAGGGGGCATGTGGTACATACCTCAATTTCTTTACCACCAACAAACAGGGTGTGTCCTTCTTGAAGTGTGGTAAGTTCAGAAGACTTATAACCAGAACCCTTTGCAATCCTATTAAAGAATGAGTACATATAACCCTCTGGTATACAGTATAAAAACTCAAACAAGTAGATCATGGGCAGAATTGAAGCTGGCCAATGAAGCAATTGAATTTCAGGTTGATCATTTAGTGAACTCCTCATTACAAAAAATGACAGTAACTATATTCTTTTTAAATATCTAATCCAAACCATTTATCCTCAAATACTAACTCTTTTCCTTCTAGGTCCTTTAACATGGTTGTCCTTCCTCTGGTTATTAAAATTCCTGAAAAATCAAATCAGATCATGATAATGAGTCAAAATATTCTTTCATCTCATATTTCAATAATCTTATTCTAAAAGTGTATATTTTGGTTTCATTTATATAAGCTCTCTCCCAAAGAGGTTTTAGCCATTATAGCTGTATCTATTAAGAATGGATTTCAAAATATGTACTACCAGTTTTGGAAACATTTAAAACCAGTTTAGACTAAATGTTGACACTTACCATCTCCATCCCATTTTTTGTGCTGAAACAAAAGATTCAAGTTAATGATGTTGATATGAAACGTATAAATGAATGGGACTTAATATTTTGTTTGCATTACACTGATATGATTTATATTTACAGGGACCGTGGAGCAGGGGGGTGGGGGCTGGGGGGCTATAGCCCCCCCCATTAATGGGAGCATGCCCCCAAACCCCCTAGGTCTTCCCGTATTTGGTGGTCATTAGCCCTCCCATATCAAAATTATGCTCAGCAGTCTCTGATTTATCTTTGCTACAAGAAAAACAAAGAAATAATAATCAAGATGAAACATGTTCTGAAAGGGAAGACAAATTACAAAATTAATGAAAGTTTTTCTGTTGCCACACCCACCTTTTTCTTGGACATTTTACACCTGATATCGAAAAAAAAAATTAAAACAAAGATAAAAATAATTTAAAAAATAAAGTGGAAAGAGAAAAATGGTCTAAATATTTCCAAACTTTCACAGGTTTGCTTGTATGTTGAATGCCCTGGGGGGGGGGGGGGGTACTCCTAATAATGGACTATACTGGGATGCTCCGCCTGAAAGGGATCCCTATTTTAGGATGCACGAATAGAAAAGGGGTGGAAATTTGAGATTTTTGGTATAGAAAGGGGTAGATTTTCTTCAAAGGTATATGGAAGGGGTACCTTTTCAGGCAAAAAGGTATAAAAAAGGGGTACCTTTTTGCTGAAATTTGGCATATAAAAGGGTAAGGGGTCGAGAGTCTGACATAGCATCCCCGTATAAAACAATCCGAAGTACCCCCCGGGGTTGAATGAATATCTCTGACTTACCAAACAACTGAATAGTAGTGACAAGCAACTTCTTCATCCTTTGTTTTGTCACTTGTATTCACTGGAAAAGAAGAGATACAGTCAAACCAGCTCATGCATTCCTATCAAAGTTGGAAGATTCGATTTATTTTATTTATTTTTTGAAACCATCCCTAATGATAGGCCTCACATATAATACAAGAGAACTAATCTTACATGTTTGATAGTCTTGTTACACCTAATTTACCTGAGGAAAGAGCTGTTGATTGCTTGTTAAGGAATGGAGAGCGGAATGACTGCTGTTGTGTTGGTTTTGTTTGGAATTTTGAAAGTAATAAACTTTTCCCATTTTCAGTTGAGTTAGCTGGAGATTTGATTATGGGCTTGTCACAAATTTGCTCCTTATCCTCCACAGAACTTGAATTGGCATTCTAAAATCAACCAGAAAATAATAATTATAAAATATTGCATATTTCACATATAAAGCATAGTCAAATTAGAAATTCATAATTTCCATTGGAGCATTCCTTGGTGGGATGGATTAATGGAGTTACAAAACATGTAGATTCAGCTTTTATGTTTGAACAAATTACCATTTTAGTGTATAAGATTTTTCAATTTCAATTTCTCGATTTCAAAATTTTCAGGGGGGAGTGGGCATTCCCCCGGACCCCCCCCCCCCAGATTAGCTGGTGCTGTAAATGTAAACAAACCAAGATTTGTATTTTGTATATGGGTTGCTAGTTTATCTACTGAGAAACAGTTCAAAAATACCATTGAACTAAGAAATTCTGGAAAATCATTATACAGCTTATAGACACATACCTCAAGTTCTTCTACAGAAATGTTGTTTCGATTTCTGTTGTTTTCTTGTTGTTTCGATCCTAAAATCGGAGGAATAAACCTGCCTCTCTTTGCCGCACGAAATGACGGCGCTGCAGACCTCCTCATTTCCAACTCCAAACCTTACAAACAGATAGTTTCCTTTCAAAAATAGTCCACCTAAAGTCATCGCCGTGTGCTCAAAGAGTAAAGGCAAGCCATCTTATGCTTCAGCAGTTTGACAACTTGCGTCTTCGTGAAGTGCTTCTCGGCCTAATATTGAAATTATCGAAATAAATTTCAACAGATAAGATAAAAGAATCCTCGAAGTTAAGATAGTTCAAGTCTTGGAGGATTAAAAAGCATTTAAAGGGAAGAATATTTAGAAAGAAGAAGGGAAAAACTTAGAGGTCTTCGAGGGAAAATTTATTCAAAATTTCCCGCGCATACTCGCGAATACTAGCCTCGTTTGGATGTTGGGTTGGACATCCGGGACTTTCACATGACGAAGCTTGAAATAAGAAGTGAGCTTTGGAGCTCCCAACAAGCAACTTTGAACACAAATGTTCTTTTATAAAAACATTTTCAAGATAAAAAAATAACCGCCAACGCAGGCCCAGGTATGTATCTAGTGACTTTTGAGGTTTCTTATTAATTGTAGAGGTTTTTTGAAATTTTATCAGCGTTTTATTCCCTGCCGTTCGTTACTTTCGTTTAGTCATTGAACGACGCTTATAAAATTTCCCATGAAGCAGCGCGCACCTTGGAACTGACTTTTCAAGAAAGGTAGCGACGTGGATGGTTATGTGAGGGACATCAAAATTGGTCGGAAAATGTCTGCCTTGCTGCTTTAAATGGGAAAAAAAGCAGCTAGGCGATCTATTTGGTTAAGGATGAAGGTAAAAGAGGAAAATATTTGCTTGGATGGATGAGTTTGGGGCGTGAATTTTATGGATTGAACTTGACATACTTGAAAGCATTCAAAATGGCGGCAAAAACGCGCATGCTCTTAACCTCCAAGAAAAAGTAATGTATTTTTATTTTATTTTTTCGCAGGAACATTTGTTTGATTTCAATAGTTGTTAAAATGTCTTTGGTGGTCAGTTTGTACTGTTTGTAATGCGACGAAGCGGGGAACCGTCGCAGTACCATGATGAAACTCCTCGAAGAAGAGTTCGTCGTCCTCATTCACAAGACTTGGAAGGACTTCACATCAGTGACATAAAAGGAAGAACTCAGGAGATGGCAGAAAATTCCCCAACATCCCCATTCAAGGCTGGACCGTTTGTCTTGCCCCAAAGCCCAAGTTCAGTTCAAAATCCAGTCAGCCCACATAGACTGTACCAACACAGTCCAAGAAGTCAACCAAGCGTCCCTCCTTCACCTCATGGTGTATATCCACATTCTGCTATCTCACCATCTCGTTTTCCACCTGGACCACCACCATATATTACATCAGTACCTCCTTCCCCAAGTTCTGGGATTTCAACGCCCTCCTGTTCAACACCTCCAAGTGCAAGCATGATTCCTGGAAGCCCAGATTTCTTTGGCCATGGGATGGGTGAAGCCCCAGGAATGAGCCCTTCAAAGTCAGATCCAGGTTATCCTTTAAGATCTCCATCATACTTTACACCAGATCTCAAGCCTGTTTTCTCTGATTATCAGTACAATTACCCTCAGGGTCCATCCCCTGGTGGCACAATTCACCACCATGGTTTTAATCGACCACTACCCAGTCCTACTGGGTATCCAAATCAACCCTCGCCTAACAGTTTACCTTCTCGTAGTATAGGTGTACCAAGCCCTTCAAGTGGCCTCCCTCCACCGCAATCTCCAGTATATAGACCAATGATGAATCCAGAGCATTTACCAGGTAACCCCAGTGGAAGGAAACACAATCCAGTTTCAGTTGGGAAACCAACTGATTCTCCAGAGACGGCAAGGCTAAGACAGTTAGTCATAGAATATTATAATGGTGAGATTGACATTGTGAAATTGAACTATTACGAGAAACTACAAGAACTGTATTTTCTTCAAAATGGAGGCAACATTGTGGACATTCTCATTTGGAAAAGGAAACCAAACCCCCAGTTGACAAACTTCTTGAATGCAAATAAATTGGAAGAAGGCCTTATTGGACTGTCCTCTCCTGGTGTTCCTATGCCAGGAGCTCAAGGAGCTGCTAATATATTACAATCAGAGGAAAATGTAGATCTACAAAGAACAGCAAATGAGCAATCAGGTGTTGATCCAAGGAGCAATTTACCAAATACCAATTCCGCATATCAACAATTTTCTGAAGGCTTTACTCCCAATGTGTCACCATTTACTGGAACTCATTTAGGAATGAAAGGTAGTCAACCCATGCAGGCATTATCACGATCTTTATCATTACCAAATACTTCTTTGAATATAAACACATCAGGTGGAGGTCATTCAAACCCTGATATTGGGCAAAAAAACAATACTCTGCATTCGATGTTAAACCCAAGTGCCTCTTTCAGTCGAAGTGTCTCAGTAAGTGGACATCAATTGTCAAATGGACCTTCAAATATTTCAGCCTCGTCTATAAGAGCACCTTCTATCAAAAATCCATCGGTCATGTCTGTCTTAGAAAATTCATTTGGAAGTCATGAAGAAATAGCAGTAGAAGCTAAACGAGAAGCAGAGGTTTTCAAAAGGATAGGAGAGCTAAGAAAGGAAGGACTATGGGCTGCTAAAAGATTACCAAAAGTGCAGGAAATGTCACGTAAAAAAGCACATTGGGACTACCTGCTTGAAGAAATGCAGTGGTTGGCTACAGATTTTGCTCAGGAAAGAAGATGGAAAAGAGGAGTGGCTAAAAAGTTGTCTAGAGCTGTTCTTAAGCACCATCAGGAGCTGAAAAGCAAAGAAGTTAAGGCTGAAAAGGAAGAAACTGTTAGACTAAGAAGAATTGCTAGCAGCATTGCCCGGGAGGTGAAACAGTTTTGGGCCAATGTTGAGAAGGTAAATTTTGTTTTCAAATTTATTATGAATGAACGCAATTCAAATCAAATAGCACCTCAACCTTTTTTCAATAAATCTATAAGATATTTTCCTATAAGTATTTCTAGAAAAATGGTGGCTTACTTCGGTACTCTTTTGTTAATAGGTTGTTCAATACAAAGTGCAAAGTAGACTTGAAGAGAAGCGTAAGAAAGCTTTGGATGTACAACTCAACTTTATTGTCGACCAAACCGAAAAATACTCCTCGTGGCTTGCAGAGAGTTTAAAAAATCAACCGCCGAGTGCAGAACAGTCAAGAGCCTCAACAGTAGTAACATCACCAGCTTCTTCACGCAAAGGTGATGGTGATGAATATGATGGGAGCAGTGAAAGTGATGCTGAAGAAACAATAATGGAGGAGGAAGAGCTGGAACTTAAGGTAACTGGTTATCCTTTCTTTATTCCTTGTTTTACATTCCTACTCAAGTTCATTCCCCAATAAGGAAAATCAAGCCATTCCATTCACCAGATAGGAAAAGTTTAGACATGGGCAGAACTTTTCAAGACCCTAGTGTTAATCCTGGATATGAAGTTGAAGATGTCTGGTTGTCATAGGGATCTAATTTGCATAGAAACTGGTGTGATGTAAAGCCTGATTCACACGAGCATCATAAGCAACATATGCAGACTCAGTAGCATACTGCTCATTAATGTTTGTCTTTTTTCACACCTACCGGTAGGTGATAAATGCGATACTGTGTATATGTATGAATGTTGCTTATGATTACAACACTCTTGTGAACCAGGCTAAAGCTCTACCATCTTTATCATTGTTATAATCTAACTTGTGACTTAACATATATTTTCAAGGAGCAAACTGAAGTGGATAGACAAAAAGAGTTGGAAATGTTAAAGCAGGATAGTGAATTGACACTTGAGGAACTTCTTGGACAATTACCACCAGAAATGCTAGAAGACACAGGTGAAGAAAAAAATAATTCTGAAGGAAGTGGTGCTGATGATGAAAGTGACTCTTCTGGTGAAGGAAGGTAATATAACTCTTTACATATTTTTAGAAATTCAATATCAAACTGTACCTTATATTGTACCAGGGTTCTCATTGATAACAGTGTTCCTTAGTCACAGAAGGGATGACTTCGTATCAATAAAGGTTATTCATTCATTTGTTTCACAGTACAGCATTCCAATCTTTAAACTTATAAAACTTATACACATGTTGTTTTAGTAATGAGAGCAACGAAAGTGATATTGAAGTTGATGTTGAAAGTAAAGACCAAGAGAAGAGTAAAATCCCAGAGAGCCAAACACCAACAACGTAAGTTAATCTTAGTTAACTAACAATGTTATTCTAAAACTATTGGTACATCCAGACTTGCATTTTTTGGGTGATCTCTCAGATCTCCTATCACTATGATATGGTTTTCTTGTTGTAAAATGATTAATTATACAAGGCTGCATTTTTTTACTTGAATCATGTTGAGTTTTGATTCCTCTTTTTTAGCTCCAAAATGCCTGAGAAGCAGGATACTACCAAAGATGGTGACTTTGTTGTATCTGAAGAGATGGAAGAGGACGATGAGCAAACTTTGGATGAACAAGAAAATACTGAAGCAGATTTTGACCATACGAAAGAAATTGAGGATCTTGCCAAAGAAGGTATAACCCTATACTTAACTGTATACCTTGGTACCTTAGATATATTCCATTATATAGATTCCTTGCAGCATTTCTTAGATTAGCCCACTACCGAGATATCCTTCACTTGTCATGCACAAAGGTTGCAGTATGAGGCTCTGTGCTAAACTAAATTTATTCTTTTCTGCTGCCGCAAATCATGGAATATTTAGCAAGTCTCACATTTAAACCTTTGAGCATTACAAGCGATCTTAAGAGTGGGCTATTTGGGTATAATATCATGAATTTTGATTTCATCGAAAGTAAAATTTCAATGCTTTTTTCTTCCAATTTGAGCTGCATTAAAAATTGGTAGCCTATTGAAGAGCAGTGCTTTACTATCTGTGTTTTTAAAATGTGTTAAATTTGAAATCTGTGGCTTGAGAATTAATATAAGTTCTTATACTACAATAAGGAAGGTCTGTATATGTTGTAATCAATATTCACCCTACTACCCTTATCATTGCTTATTATAATAGGAGACATGCCGATAGAGGAACTTTTGAAGCAATATGCAACTGGAGAAGATACAACAGATTTTCCTTCTGATGAAGAGAGTTCAGAAGAGTCTTCAGAAGGTATGCTTTCATAATGACCTTGGTTTTAGTTAATATACCCTTTTTCATAGCTACAAAAGCTAGTCAACTCCAGACCTCTGAGGTTTAACTTCTATCCAAAATAAGACCTAGTTGTTTTGATCATATGTTTATGAGAATAAGCATAAGAGTTTTCTTTAGGGAATCAACAATCTGTAAGTAAGCCCATAGGTTGCTTCAACAGTACATTTTTTTTTTCAGAAGAGGAAGCTGAGGGAGAGAGTGGTATGGAATATCTGGTAAAGAAAGATGGTGGTACTGATGGTGCTGACTCTGATCCTGACCAGGAACTAACTAGTGCTGCAGCTACTGCTGAAAGTCTTCAGCCCAAAGGCTTTACCCTGGAAACGGCACATGTAAGTAGTATCTTGGAACGAATAACATAATAGATAATAAAAGCAATAACATTTTTCTTTCCTAAGTTTGATATGGCATTGTGCATTGTTCTCTAGCTTCAGTACAAAAATGATCATATAAGGCATGATCAACAAAAGATGTATGAACCAAAACTAAACTACAATGTACCATGTTGCATATCTTAGAAAAGGTCCATGTTTCTTGATTCTTCTGGAAATGGTTGAGAACCATCATTGAAAGCTTTTATCTAAGAATACTATTGTAATTCAGGTACAAACTAAAGTTCCAATGCTGCTGAGAGGAACACTAAGAGAATACCAAGTCATTGGTCTGGACTGGCTGGTCACCATGCATGGAAAATGTTTAAATGGTATCTTAGCTGATGAAATGGGGCTTGGCAAGACTATCCAGACAATAGCACTACTAGCTCACCTGGCCTGTGAAAAAAGCTTATGGGGTCCACATCTGGTGGTAGTACCCACTAGTGTGATGCTGAACTGGGAGATGGAGTTCAAGAAATGGCTTCCTGGGTTCAAGATCCTTACTTATTATGGGAGTCAGAAAGAAAGAAAAGCAAAAAGACAGGTATTTAGCCCACTTATTTATGATTCATAGTTTTAGTGTGATTCATAGTTTCATTCCCTGGCAGATTAAAACTCACTATTTGTATTTATATCTTTTAAGGGATGGACAAAGCCAAATGCATTCCATGTTTGTATTACATCATACAAGCTGGTAATCCAAGACCATCAAGCTTTCAGACGAAAAAAATGGAAATACTTAATTCTTGATGAGGTTTGTAGTTGGTTCTCTAAGACCTTTTATTTTTTTAAAGTAATTATTAATAAATACATCAATCCATTGACATTATTTTTATTATTATTTTAGGCACAAAACATTAAAAACTTCAAATCTCAAAGATGGCAATACCTGTTGAATTTCAATAGCCAAAGAAGGTTGCTATTGACAGGAACACCATTGCAGAATAACTTGATGGAACTCTGGTCTTTGATGCATTTCTTGATGCCCCATCTTTTCCAATCTCACAAGGATTTCAAGGAGTGGTTCTCTAACCCTCTTACTGGCATGATAGAAGGGAGCAGAGAATATAATGAAAACCTGGTCAAAAGGCTGCATAAGGTAAGGTATTAGGGTAATGTTTTTCCATTTCAGACCACGTCATTTTCTTGGGAATGTAAATTTTTGGCTTGGTTGTAAAGTTTTCCCATTTCAGACCACATGTCATTCTCTAAGAATAAGATTCTTTGTTTGAGTTGTATCCATATGAATCCAAAGAAATGATTTTGCAGGGAATGACATGAGATGAGAAAACATCATGACCGAAAGGGTCTAAAATTCTTTAATTGAGTCACATCCATATTAATGTATCTCCTCAAGTGTTACCAAAAAACAATGAAATAATTATCCACACAATAACAAAAGGTCTGAAATAATTAAACATTTCATCCAAACACTTCATAATAATTATGGCCACTATCCAATATTGATGTTGACAGTTTTTCAACATTGATAATTTCAAGTGGCCAAGAATAAGCTGCTCTTTCAAAACCCACATGATGACGATATTTTAGGCATCAAGTGGATCCTGTCGAGAGCTACATTTATTGATTATTGTACTGTTATGCACACCTAATACTTTGTCTTGGTCAGTCCTGTGTCACAATATTGAATGGAAAACAATGTGTATTGATGTTTCATTGGTTCTCACCTCATGAATAATGAATCCATTCATCAAACTTATGTGTTTCACATCTCTAGGTTTTAAGACCATTTCTGCTAAGAAGACTCAAACTGGAGGTTGAAACCCAGATGCCACACAAGTATGAACATGTGTATAGATGTCGTCTGTCTAAAAGACAACGATTCCTCTATGATGACTTCATGTCTCGTACTAAGTGAGTATCAAACAGTTGATTTTTTTGCCACTAGCTTTAAATACTTTCTTTTAGCCTTAGGATTTTAAAAATCGTGTCCTTGTCTCTGATTGGATGTTCTTTTAGATGTTAAATTTTTCATTTCCACAAACTTTGTCCCTCCTATTCCTTGGTTTAACAGTAGTGAAAATTTCCTGAAAACTAAAATCAAGGGTTTGATCATCTTGTTCTAATTGATTGTATTTTATTGTGTACAGAACAAAGGAAACGCTAGAGTCTGGACACTTTCTCAGTGTCATTAATATCCTCATGCAGCTAAGAAAGGTAATGCTGAACTAAGTATTTTTTATATTCCCAACAATCAAGTTCAGTAACTTATGGTAATTAGTGACCCATATGATCTCCAATAAAGTTCTCGTGAATTTTTGTTTTTGTAAAAATAGTTATATGAATAAAGTCCAAATATGAGATAAAGGAGGGGTTCACCATGCTCATTTTCAAGTTAAGGGTGGTAAACTAGGGGAGGTATTTTGTTTATTCTGTCCCAGAAATTGGACTAGCATTTGACCAAAAAATGTTAAACACAAGACAAATAACAAAAAAATCCATCTTTGTTTATTGATTTAATGCCCACCTACTGGACAGGTTGAAGTTTTGATTGGCAAATGATGAGTTGAACTTCTGGTCCGTGTTGTTGAATAACCATGATAACAAAAGGAAGTGCTGAGCTAATCGAAACAGAAAAATCTGTCTAAAAGGTGTTGTGAATGGTCACACAGATTGTACACAAATTGCTTGACTATTTTCTAACAAGTTACAACCATTAGAATCCCAATATATATCTTTCTTTGTCTTTCCAATTTAGGTCTGCAACCATCCTGACTTGTTTGAACCACGCCCAACGGTGTCTCCATTAACATTAAGTGCTGTTGTACATTACACATCTTCATTGATTATGAAAGCTCTTGAGTATGACCCATTCAAGCATGTGAATCTAGGATTTCTAAACCTTTGTTTGGCTGACATTGAGACTAACGTCACAAGTTATGCTGCTTATAGAACTCAGTCTTTGCAGACACCAAAACAGCTTATAGTTGAGATAGATAGTATTCCAACAACTGCAACACCTTTGGTACCACCAGCAAAGCCAAAAAGAATGCCTACTATGAGCTATCCAGTGTCGCCTGCAGTCAGTTATGATGGCACAAACAGTATTCACCCTGGACCTATGACATACTCTTCTAACCAGCATTTCCAGGATCATAGAGCATTTCCTCCATATGGAGCAATGATGTGGCATCAAGATGGCTCACCATATGGTCCAAGGCCTGCAATTAATCCAGCTGTAGCAATGCAGCAATCTAGATTATCACCTTCCCATAATTACTCAACTAGAAACAGCTCAGGAGAAATGGGTAGAACTCAAAGTCAGTACCAAATGGGACTGGCTAAACCAATGCCTCCACCTCCTCCCTATCCAGGACATCCAGTTGGTATGGACTCTAATAATTGGTCCAATATTCCAGTTCCACCCCTTGATCCCAGTGGGTTTGGTCCAGGTGGTTCTGTTCAGCCAAGCATGCCTGTTACATCTCCTATCATGCGTCATCCACCACAAGCAGTTTCTCATGGAAGAGTGCTGGATGCAGGTCATCCAGAACCAGTAGCTGTTCAAGTCTCTCCAACAAAGAAACTAGCTCTGGAAAAGAAACTGGGAAATGTTGAGTCTGTTCCTAAGGAAAATAGGTCCTCTCCATTCTTCCTGGTAAGAATTGTGATTGATCTTTTTTGACTTTAGCAATACTGTTTATTATTGACCCCTTGCATGTGGTATAAATGCAGCTCAATTTGGAGGAGAAAACAAAAGAATTTATATTTCCTGAGAATTGGAAAGCTATTGTTTTGTCCTCCAAATTGAGCTGCATTCCAAAGTGCTTCTAGGGGCCTATTGGACATTTTTAAAATCAGCAAATGATGAGTGCACACTTCTGGTCCGTGTTGTTGAAATATTATGATAACATAAGAAGTCCTGAGCTGATTATTATTATGAAGGCAAATAGCAAACAAATGATTTGGAAGTTTAACCATTGTTTTGTTGTGGTACCAATCTAAACCTATTTCAAAAAAAGGTCTGAGATAAAGGTGATAGGCAATAAGTCAATGCAAGATGGAAAGGAATAATGGGCATACAACGAAGCATGAATATAAACAAGGCCTTTAAAATGGTTTCATTGGCTACAAGTACCGTGAGTATATCAACACTAACCTCCATGTTCTTAACAAGAATTTTTATGAGAAACTTGAGTAATTTCATCTATTCTTTGATCTTGGAATGGCCTATTGCTTATCAACTTTAACTCTGACAACCTTTTTTGAAATATGTATGTACCACCTTAAGTTTGATTCTAAGTTTCTGATATTTGATATGTAAAAAGTTTCTTAGATTTAAACATTTCCAATCTAATATTTTAGAGCTTTCTGTCTGAAAAGCAAGCACAACAACGAAAGGAAAAGCTTGCTCGTCTGGCACTAGCAAATAGCTTTCACTGTAGACAACAGCCTGTGTATGGTCTAGACTTGGTCAAAGCTGTCACTATTGTTAAAAAGCTTGGTCAAAACAGTTATTATCATTCGCATGCCTTGGAAGAAATGATCAAGACTCCTACACAAAGAATCAGTGAAATGAAGGAAATTATCAAAAGGTAATTCATGCAACCCCTAATTTTTTCACAAAAATCTTCTCTGTTCCAAAAATGTTTTGTAAGATTATGTGTTTAAATTCACTCAATGTTATCTGAATTTTGTGTTAAGGTTTGTTTTCAATGTACCTCATTCCTCTTCACCTGGAATTGTTATGCACTGCTCTCATCCACCACCACAACAATCCAACAAGCAAAGACATCTGGAAGAAACATTAACATGTGAGCTGAGGCCCAAGTTTGATGTTCTACATCCCTTTGTCAGAGGAGTGACAGTTCAATTCCCTGAAGCTAGGCTTATACAATACGACTGTGGTGAGTTGTGATTAACAAAAGATTGTGATTTCAAAAGGCCTCTGAGGGCTTTTATTACATAGGGGCCATGTTCATTCCCATGAGCATAAATTTTTGTTGATCAAGCCAAAGAATAATTGGATTATAATGAGGCAATATTAAGAAAAAAATGCCAGTCATCTTTAAACATTTGAGTATTACATCTTACTCTTTTGTATTTATGTTCTGGCATAGATTAGGTGGATATGCTCTTATAAAACCCTTCAGTAGGATCATAATTCCTTGCTAAAGGATCCTGTCGAGAGCTACAAGTTCAATGTCACTTGTTTTAAGAAAGTTATAAATCCTAGATCATACAGTCAAACTTCTACAAAATGGCAATGGTGGCTGTTAGTGGAGGTTTGACTGTAGTTCATTGGTAAAGGGAGCAAAATGCAAAGCAAGCAAGCAAGAACCACAAGGGCTAGTAAACCTGCGCATGCACAACGACTGTCAAGATGATCGCAGACAACTCTCTCCCTGTTAACTTTGATTAATAAAGTAATCACATATATTATATATTCTTTAACAATAATTTGTTATGAACCTTTGCAGGTAAACTTCAAACACTCGACATTCTTCTTAGAGAATTAAAGCTTGGAAAACACAGGTGAAGATTGTAGAAATGTGTTAAAATGCTTGTTTTTTTGAGTTATCAAATTCCTTCAATGATATTGAATGTAAGGATTTTTGACAAAGTTTTGTCCAGACAATCATTACTTTGGAGTATAACCCTGTTTCCATTGGATTGTGCACTGGCCTAGATTAGGTTGTTAGGCTCTTTCAAAACCCTTTAGTTGGAAAAATATCCATTCCTTGCTAGAGGATCCTGTCGAGAGCTACATCATCCCTAACATAGAGAAGCAGAAACAACCCTCCATAAGTACTAGCTTTTAAATATGATATTTTCGTTGTTCAGGGTTTTGATATTCACCCAGATGACCAAAATGCTTGATGTCTTGGAAAAATTCCTGAACTATCATGGGCATGTATATTTAAGACTTGATGGTTCAACTAAAGTGGAACAAAGACAGGTCAGTACACCAACATCAATTATTTTATGTGATAGATAGAATGTCTTTTACCTAAAAAGACATGCCATAATACAGGCAGCATTTGTAAATGATTCAGGTACATTAAACTCATCAACACAGCTATGGAATAAATCCACAACAATCTGTAAAGGAGACTCTGGGGGATGCCCTGAGGGGATGCCCTGCATATTGCTGTTATGTAAAAGCCTTCTGGCTAGCAATGCCTTGATCTTAACTTTTCTTAATAAATTATGTTCAGCCAAACAATTTTTCCACCTTTGGCTTTAGTTTAAAAAGTTGATTTTGAAGAGGTTTTATGTTGAATGCAATTATATTTTTTTACTGGAAAAGCTTGTAACCATTATTAATATCATTTTTTACAGTTACTGATGGATCGCTTTAATGCAGACGCGAGAATCTTTTGCTTTATACTGTCAACTCGTAGTGGTGGACTTGGTGTCAATCTGACTGGCGCAGATACTGTAGTTTTCTATGACAGTGATTGGAATCCCACCATGGATGCACAGGCTCAAGACAGGTGTCATCGTATTGGCCAGACCAGAGATGTAAATATATATAGGCTTATAAGTGAGAGAACAATTGAAGAGAATATCTTGAAGAAGGCTAATCAGAAGAGATTACTGGGGGATATTGCTATTGAAGGTGGTAACTTCACTACTGCATTCTTCAAAGAGGTAATTTCTTGTTTCATTTACAGCCATTCTAAATTACACCAACAGAATGGAGACATTAGGTTCAGGCACACTGCCAACTGGTTTTGGTGTTTTGAAGTATCCGAGAATATAAAGAAAATGTATTTGGAAATCAAAGGTGGTTGGATGCTCTTGCTCTCCCTAGGTATCAAAGTTTAAAGTTTTTGATTTATGCCCATGAAAACTGGATTTTAATGTTTGAACCCAGTGTATACCAGGCTTGATTATGACTTTTATAGGTCTTACTCTCATTCCCTAGCTTAAACATGCAGATCTGAGAAAGTCTTACATTAGAAATTGCACCTTTGAATATATACCTTAGTCCATGTTCACTTCCTAGTCCGAGACATCAGTTGCAAGAGATTAGACAAGTCAGCTAAATTTTATGTTCTAAATGTTTAGGCAAGCCTGAAGGAATTATTTGCAATTGATTCTGCTGGTGGATTTGAGGCAGCTCTTACAGCAACAGCGAAGGCAAGAGAAATTGTCAAGAAGGAAGCTATCAAAGAAGAGGAGACAAAGGCAACTGTAAATACTGAAGAAAAGGAAGTGAGTCTAAAGCCTGAAGCCACTGGCGAAAAAGTGTCACAAAATCTGTTGGAACAGGTAAGTTATATATGAAGAGGCATATTATACTATTGCAGTAAGGTATACACACACGTACACAGTTGCTGGTCATTCCAATGTCTTTCAGGATAATACATTCCTGTTAGATCATGACGGCCAGCTAGATGGTTATCCTTGTTTAACTGCGACATTGTGGTGTTCAGCCAGTGGATGTTGCAGTCACCAGACCAGGAAACATTTATTTACATTATCAATTTCATGAGCAGAGTTTTTTGTTGTCTTTGTTGGTTTTAGTCTTTCACTGCTATGAAAAGAAATGGATGCAGATCTTTCCTCTTGTTGTATTTATAAAGGCCAAATTTCAATAAAATATATCTTCTGGGTTAAAAATACTATGGATCTCACCAAACTGGGTGATGTGTAATGCAGTCTGACTGATAAACACATTATTTTGCTTTCTGGGTGGTCATACATGTTTATCACTGAAAACAGTGTTTTTCTAAACCACAGTTTGGTAAGATCTGTAGTAATGGCCATACAATAGACAGTGTCTGGCCACATGCCACTTAGGCCACTTAAATCATACCAATTTTTGATAAACTTTGTGTTGTTTTCCAGGCCTTGCTAGGAGCTGAAGATGAACAAGATGCTTGTGCTGCTACTAAAGCCAAGGCTGAAGAGGCTGCAGAGTTAGCTGAATTTGACGAGGGCATTCCTTATAATGATGAGGCAAGCAAGGTAGGTTTGCACCCAGGTCCACATTCAACAGGATCCCTTTGTTATGTTTGTTTCTGATAATTATGCTAAGATTACTTCATATTAACATGGTTTGGCAAATGTTTCTTTTTAGGAAAGAGACGAAGAAACATCAAGAGTAGAAGAAGAGCTCTTGGCACTGGAAAGCCAGGTAATGGCCACTGGAAGAACATCTTCAACAAGGGTGGCATGTTGTTGTCTTCTAACAAGGATATTGAACCTGCTATCATGAGTGATTGTGAAATATTTCCCAAATAATTCACTTCCCAAAAACATTGATAAATATCAGCTTGAAAATATCTTTATTTTTAAGTTAAAATTACTTTTTTCTTTTCCTTGCAGCTTACTGCTGTTGAGAGATATGCTGTTAGATTCTTTGAGAATTCTGGTGCCTATATAACTCTTGAACAGATAGAAGAACAGGTATATAATAATTCTGTTTTAACAAAACTTTTGCATTTACAAAAATGGCTTGATGATGAACAATCCATGCTTATACTGATGACCTAGGTCAAGGGCTGTTTTGTCTGATGACCTGAAAGCCAAAAAATGCCTCAATTTGAAAATGAGTCATGATATCTATTTCAAAGGAGGTCAATACATAAAAGTTATAAATTGAGCTGAACCGGTTAACTTGTTTTCTATAGGAACAAGTTGAAACAGCTAAGAAAGATTGGGAAATGGACCATATACTTGCTTTAAAGGAAGAGGAAGAGAAACGTGCTGCAGAAGACGAGGATGAAATACTGTTCACATATGCACGGGAGGATGCCACACAGGTTAAAAAATCTAAATCTAAATCAAAATCTAAAACCTCTAGACCCAATAGTAGAAACAGTAGCAGAAGTTCGAATAGTAAGAGATCTAGTAATAAGAAAGGTAATAAGTCTGATAAAGAAAGCTCTTGTGCTGGCCCACAAGAAGACAAGAGTAATGACACAAGGGATAGCCGACCCCCTAAGCACTATACTTCTAGGACGAGCAGCAGAAGCAGTAGCTGTAGCAGTTCTGGTAGGATAACAAGACAGAACAAAGCATAAAATATTTGATTACCATTTGTATGGTTTCTTTTTCTTGAGAGATTCTTTAGTAAGATTAGAATTTCTAAGACTTGATTTGGATGTTCTTTATTCGAGATAGTGAAGAATGCAAAAAGAAGATTTCTTTTTGTAAAAAAAAATTCCAAAAATTTATGACAAGAATTGGTTTGTGAGATTGAACCTAGGATTTCTTTGGTTGGAAGGAAATTATCATTATGAAAATTGTACAAAAACTTTTTCGAGCTTTGGAAGCAAGGCCCAAATTATTGTTTATTTCGACAACCCCAATAGGTCGATCAGAAAAAGATTACGAATTGCTGGTTACAGAGATGGAATCAGTTAAACTGGTACTGATAGTGTACCTATTTCTTTAAATATTCAAGTAATGGAGAATTCTGTGTTTCTTTCCTTACATGTACAAAGATGTAGGAGGAAAAAAGAGGAGAAAACTGTTAAAAATTGCACAGTATAATTATTTCTGTATGATAAACATTTTACAAAAACCCTATAAAAATGACACAAAATAAAGCTTGGAAAAAAGTGACTGATTTTGAGTTGTTCTTTGCTGTTCTCTTGAATATTGGTTCTAGAAAACATTTCATATGGCTGTTTATGAGAGGTTTTCTGCACCATGAAATCCGATTGAGATGCTGCAATCTGGTAAGCAATCAGCTGCAGGGCAAGGTTGTTGGTGTCCAAAGTATTGTTGCATGTCCAGTGCCGTCATTGGTTTATGCCACTGACATTTTTGCAAGAGTGCTTGTCACTATGATTTTTAGCCAGAGTTTCACTGTTTTAACCAGACAATTCCTTTTATCGTTGAGTTTATTTTATCAATAAATTCTCATGTCCAAATTATTCATGGCAAAATTTGTGACACCAGCATCTTGCATCCATGATGTGTCATCTCATTCAAGAGAGGAGCAAGGAATGCTCAGCACTTTGGACCCAAGTAACCAAGGCTCTTAGCTTAGCAACCAAGACATAGCATAATGAGTACGTCCATATCAAAGTGCCTATGAATTCATGGACAGCAAATATTCCCTTCACAGTTCTCTGCACCATCTTGAAAGAAAGCCATGCCTTTTCATCAACGTGAGAGGAGGTCATCTTGCAATGATATAGACTTGAATAATTGTCAAAAGTGTTGAAGGTCTCTTCTAAGCAAGGTCACCTTATCTTGCTTCAATGCAAAGGCAAGGCTACCTTTCAAGATGGTGCAGAGAATTGTGATGGGGATTATTCATGGTTCTAAATTACAATTCTGAGAGTTGTACACCCTGATGTTCATGAGCCCAGATCTTGTAAAGATATGTAGTTCTAGAAAACTTATACCTCCTCATAGAGGAGAATGGTGATATTACCCCACTCCCCCCCCCCCCCCCCCTCTTAGCATCAGATGGCTGCTTTGATCTAACATTAAAAAAATTTGTAGTCTGGGAAAATATGGGTATTTCAGCGGCTAGACATTGCATCGACCAACAGAATAATAAGTAGTAATCAAAATAGCCTTTCAATATGAAGTCCTAAAGTAGGGAAGGGGTCACCCCTGGGAATTAGAAACTATACAATGTTGTTACAATTTCAAAATATTTGAGGGGTTTTAATCCATACAGTCCTTATGGTAAAATATGTGACTTGTTTCTGAGTACCTTATTGCACCTATCGTATGTGTTATTGTTTCTGAACATATTTCTTTGTTCTCAGGTATATGTTAATGATCTCACTGGTGAGGAGATGCAAGTAAGTAATGGATGACTCTTGTAAAAGCTTATGATTATTCTGTTTCCACAAGTGGTAACCCACATGCAGAATATTTAATTCATCAGCTGAATAGTTGTAAATTTTGAATAGCATTCTTTCTGGCTGACAGCACATGGTGGTGATCAGTGTTTGACCACCATTTGGAGCAAATGCGTTTTCAAAGGATTTTATTACCTGAATTGAAATGGTCCAAAAATACAGTCAAGCACTCAGGGAGGGGAGGGGGGGGGCAGTACTTGCCGGCAGCTTTTTTCTTATTAGATGATAGAATAATCAAAGACTCCAAGGTGCCAAAAAATCAAATGATCTATTGTCTTGCACTCTAACATTTTGTCCTTGTCATGGCAATTGTGAGATAGTCATGATAACTATTTCCCCAATAAAGTGATTTTATACTGAATTTCTCGCAATTGTTTGTTAAAACTATTTGTATTAAAATAAAAGGTGAGAAATTCAGTATAAAATCGTATGCACAATGAAAACGATTCTTCAACTTTGAACTGGCTTATAATCTTATGTTCTGATATTGATAGATATGGACTCCTCCAACCCCACCAAGAGAGGATAAAGATGAAATATATAGAGATCCAGCAGTGGTTCACTTGTATGAGACATTACCCATGACAGAAAGTCATCTACCTTCCTTGCACTCAACAAAGTAAGAAATAATGCAATTTCTTTGCAATCCATCAGTTGAATAAACTATACACGCATCAAGCATTCCGCGCTACTGCTCTAAGCGCATGCCCAGGGGATTAAAAAGTGAGATAATATTTTGTAAAACATGTTATATTTTAGTTGTATTTTTCTTGTCAAACACAATTTTCATTAAATATTCAAGATCACGTACCGAATTTTGAGTCAAATATGCCAAAAAATTGCATATCTTACAAAGTATTATCCCACTTTTTAATCCCCTGAGCATGCGCTTAGAGCAGTAGGGTGGAATGCTTGATGTGTGTGTGATAAGTCTAATAATTTATGAGGAATAAATTAATAAATGCGATTAACAGTGGAATCCACAGAGTGGCTATTCCTCCACTGCATTCCAATTGGAATTTAGAAGTTGATTTTTGATAATAAATTATGTTGTTTTGACATTTTAGGAAATACCACAGTGGAAAACGGACAGTTTACAGAATCATCAAGTATTTCAGAGAGCATTTGCATGGTCCTGCCAAGTAAGGATTGAGTTTGATAACTGTAATCTATAGCTTGCTCCCTCAAAAACACTCCAACATCCAAACATAGCATGTGCCTACTTAGTCTTGTATTAAACATTATTCCCATACTTTTTTCCAAAGGGACCAAGTTCGCAGGCCTGCATCTGTTTTTGATCGAGTTGGAGTTGATACATTTGGCCGAAGAAGAAGAGATTCAATTACCAAGAAAACAAAGCTGAAAATGAAACAACCAACCATGCCGAGCATGATGAAACAGAGTGATTATTCTCAGGTTAGTATTGATAAACTTGAAGTTTTGCTAGCTGTGATTTGTCCTCAGAATATTATCGATACTCTGAAACAACTTCTATTCCTATCAAAGTCAGAGAATGACTACAGTAGCTCTCAGTTCAAATTGGAATTTAGCTTGTTAGGTTTTGTGAAGAGAGGAAAGCTGTAGAACATGGAGAAAAATTCTCATATCAAGGAATAGACTTAACAAATTCTACTCACATGTGATGATGAGTTCAGGAATTAAACCTGAGACCCCGGTTGTGAGAGGCAAATGCACAAGTGATATGCCACTATTGATGCTGATGAGAACTTGGAGGAAAGCCCTCAAATTAAGAGATAGACCTAACAAACTTAAATCACATGTGACCCCAGTTGTGAGAGGCAAGTGCACTAGCTCTATGCCACCTGTGATTCTGATTGGTCAACTGGATTTTGTCAGTTAAAGTTAATATAAGATATCCAAGCAAATGGGAAATGAATCATTATTCAAGAAATTATTTAATAAGATATTTAAAGTAAATCTGGTTGGCTTGATGATGAACTATCCATGCTTATACTGATGACTAAGGTCAAGGGCTGTTTTGTCTGATGAACTGAAAGCCAAAAACCAAAATACTTCCTAGAGCATAGTTTGATTGATTGAAGCCAAATGCCAGATATCTGGAGTTGGTGGGTGGCAGAAAAATGCTCTAAAGCCACTGCTGTCAATAGTGTACAAACAAACACTTTAGGTTTAACTGGCTTTCATCTTGTGTTTCATAGGGCTCTAGTGTTCCTGAATGGCTGGTGCATGAAGATTGGGCATTACTACAGGTAATCCAACACATTAGCAATGCCGTAACATGCCACTTTGGGTCATGATTCCCATTACTCTTCTTTCATATTCTGCCAATCCCCTAGTTGCTTTATGACTGCACACAGCAGGTGCACAATCTTTTTTCTTCAAGAAGAGCAGGGAAGGGGAGTGCTTATTGTACTTGGTTTACCACCAATATTTTATTCATTGTTATGTATTCTATGTATTCAAGGCTGTGAGCTCATTACAAGAACTTCCAGTGGATCTAACAGCAGGAGTACCAAGTCAGATACCTAACTGGGACATCGTTAGTGATGTAGTCAATCTCAACAGTAGAATGTATAGATCACCACGACAGGTATGTCCCATAATATACACTCTAACTGTATTATTACTAAATGTTTCTTTTGTTGTCTAAATGGGGTAAAGACACTGAAATGCAAGCAACAAAGTCCTGCAACTTGCCATGCAACATTGTTTGCCATGCCATGCAAGTTGCAGAGTGAATGTGGCTTGTATTTATACCACCCCATGCAACAACAACAATTTTGTTGTGCAACTTTATTGCAGAAGTAAAAGCTAGCACTTTCTACTCCCTGCAACAATGAAAATTTGTTGTGCAAAGGGTGTCAATATGAGCAACTCCGCTCTGCAACTTGCAGTGCAATAATGCTGCATGACAAGTTGCACTATTTTGATGCTCGTATTTCCATGCCAGAAGATAATAATTCTGTTTTGGTCTTCTAGTGCCGTGATCGCTATGTCAACATGGTGATGCCAAGAGAAGAGGGAAAAGTGCCAATGGTAAGTCTTCTGCTTTGAGAACAAGAAACAGAAACTATGGATTAAAGGTCTTAGTCAAATGCATAGCAATGAAGACACTGGTAACATGATTGTTTCGTTCCAGCCAACTCTTGAGGATTCTTTGAGAAAATTGAAGACTAAGATTAAACCCTATAGTCAGCCATCAACATCTGGACAGTCTGCTCCATATCATGTGCCTCCAAAGGTATAGTATTTCTTAAGGGTAGCTGGTCATTTCAATACACGTCATTGGTTGTTTTGATACACATTGTGATGTCAATTTGATACATATATTTTCTTGATGATGATGATGGTGATTGTTGTGGTGGTGAAGATGGTGATGATGACAACAATGACAGTGAAGATGTTGATGGTGATGGCAATGATAATGATGGTAACAGTGGTGGTGGTGGTGAAGATGATGATGATGACAACTATGGTGATGGTGATGGCGGTGATAATGATGGTAACATTGGTAGTGGCAGTGATGATGGTGATGGTGATGACGACAACGATGATGACGACTACGACAACAACAACGATGATGATGATGAAAACAATGGAACAATGATGAAGACAACTACAACAACCAGTAACGAAGGAAAATTTGGAAGAGACAGCAAAGCAAAGCAGAAATAGAGTTGAAATTTTGTATTTTCTTTGTTGTCTCATAAATATGTATTTATAGGAATAAGGCCCAGTTCAGACATCGAACTTCACATGTGCCTTATCTAATGCAAATAAAGTCAAACAATAGGTTTTGCTCATTTGCATTAGATTCAGCATATGTGAAATTTGATGTCTAAACCAGACCTAATTCTAATTATTTTATTTTATGCTGTCAGCCTAAAAGTGGAAGGACATTCAGGACATATCAACTGTTGAGTCAAGATGCCGGCAGATCACCAACAGTGCTTCATTCATCCTTGTTTGAACTGGTTAAGAAAACTGCCACCAAACGAAAACCAACAGTAAAGCAGCTGTAAGTACAGTTATACCAACATTATTTCTTTTATCTCTTGATTATACAACTTTATCAAGGTTTTATAATATTTAGCAAAAGAATAAAAACCTGGAGGATTTTTCCAAGAAATGCTTGATGAAACAAAATTTACATTTACATCTTAAATAAAAACCTTTTTTGTTTTGTAGGCTGACAGATTCTCATAACAAGACTTACAAGCAGTCATCTGTTCTAATAGCAAGGTATTTTTTTCTGCCTTCTCTTCTACTTTGTAACATTGCACTGTCCTGTTGTTCTTTTCTGTGACTAAAATTAATATTTTTTCTTTCTAGTGGCATATCAGAAGACAAAACTCTCAACCCCATCCAGCTAGCTACACTGAAGACTGAGAGAATCAACAGAGAGAAGGCAGCTCAGGCTGCAGCGGTAAAATATATACACTGTTCATTTTCTAACAGAGCTGGGTTCTATATATGGGAGCAATCTTCATGGCACAATGGCACAATCTTGTGTTAGACAAACTAAAATTTTGCCAGCTGTGATTTGCCCTCAGAATATTATCAATACTCTGAAACAACTTCTATTCCTTTGAATGTCAGGGAATGACTTGCTCTCAGTTCAAATTCAAATTTAGATTGCTAGGTTTTGTGGAGGGAGGAAAGCCAGAGAACTTGGAGAAAGACCCTCAAATTCAGTTAAAGTTAATATAAGATATCCAAGTAAATGGGTACTGAATCATATTATTAAAGAAATTATTTAATAAGATATTTAAGGTAATTCCGTAGAAATAAAACCGGACATAGAATTTCCCTGAAAATTCGTACACTTATTAATCAAGTTATAGTCATTCCAGAAATAAAATAAAAATGGGGGGTAACCGTGCTCATTTCGGCGCTAAATGACGTCAAATTTCGATGAGTTTGGGTGAACATTCGAAGCATAAAATGAAAGAAAAATACTAATCATTCGCAGGATGTCTTTGCTATCTTTGAATTATTGATATTATTTTCATTGTAATATATTAAATTTATATTCAGATGCCAAAACTCGACCAAAAAATGAAGCTGTAGTAAAAAATAGTGACGTTTCATTAGTGTGTGCGTACTTCGATATGACACGATAATATTGCCTTTTCAGGAATATCTAAAAATCTGGACATAGAATTTTGTTTAAATTCAGATATATTATGGTAAACCTATTCCTTATTGATTTACTAAAATAAAAAAGATAGGTCACCGTGCTCGTTTTCGCGCTACAGCTCGCTAAAGTACGAATTTTGTCCTCGAAATGTAGTGACCGAGAGGGGACTAGGGAGAGTTTAACACAAAAAATATCGAAAAGACTGTGATCTCTTTCTAAATTTATACAAAACTCTCCTATCAATGCCAGATAACCTTCGTTTGATAATTTGCTGGTTGTTTTCTGTATTTTGTGTATTTTTAACAAACTAAAATTGTGCGCAGTAGCGCGTGCGCAATGCAAAACTACGGAATTACCTTAAAGTAAATCTGGTTGGCTTGATGATGAAATATCCATGCTTATACTGATGACTAAGGTCAAGGGCTGTTTTGTCTGATGACCTGAAAGCCAAAAACAAAAATACTTCCAAGAGTATAGTTTTGGGTTGATTTTTGTTGAGGGTTTTCATTATTGCTTTACAGCAGCAGCAGCAGCAGCAGCAGCAACAACAACAACAGCAACAGCAGCAACAACAACAGCAACAACAACAGTCTGCACAACCAGCTCAGCAGCCACCAGCACAAAATCAAGCTCAGGTTCCTGTTCAGGGTCAACAGCAGCAGCAGCAGCAACAGCAAAAAACACAATTCGTACAGCAGACAGCACAGTTAACTGTCCCAGCACAACAGCTTGGAACACAGAAACCAGCTGCTCCAACTGCACAAACAGCTTCTACTATAGGAGTAAGTATTATTATGACAGCATGGCACACAAAAGTATGACTGGCAATCATGTATTGCCATACTTTGATGCATGGGCATTTGTACATAAATTGACAAGTTTTGATGTGAAGCTGGCTGATCTTACTATTAAAGCCCGGTTTAGACATCGAATTTCATGTGTCAAAATCTAGTGCAAATGAGCAAAGCCTATTGTTTGAATTCATATGCATTAGATTCGGCACATGTGAAATTCAACATCTAAACCAAGACTAAGGTGTGTAAAAGCTCATTTGGCAGCAAAAAGCATGTGCATAGAAGTATGTACTAAATATATTAAATGTGGTCATACTTTTGTGCATCATGCTATAACTACATACCAACCACTTGGTAATTACATTTTTGATATATGCTCCATGATGACATTTCCTTTCTGTGTTTCCTGCAGGACTCCACACCAACAAAGACAGTAACAAATCTACAAGGAACTACAGTCACAACTGGGCTAACCAAACGTTAGTATCAGCTTCGTGTCTTGTTTCATAACCATGTTTTCTATAATGAGATTCCATCTTGCACCCATTGTATACTGTCTAGTTTCAGAAAATATCTAGCCTTCCCTTCCCTCCTTATTGAAGCACAGGTGGTATAGTGATAAGAGCACTCTCCTCTCATAAATGCAACCCAGAGTTTTTAGTTTGTTTTCTCCTGTGCTTCAAGGCTTTTTCTCCAGGTCCTCTGGGTCTCTGGTTTTCAACTTCTAAATTCCAATTCAATCATAGAACGAGGGCCACAGTTTTTTTTTTAGGCACTGGCTATTAGGTGCTACCCTCATAAAAACAAGGACTTTTTTTATACTTAAAAAATATAAATTAAAATAATTTCCCCATGGTCAAGAAGAAAGGTTATGTTCACACCATGTAAAATCGTACTATCTTGATACAGTGTGAACATCACCAAAGGTTGTGACATGTGTCAGTAACTAATTGACGTCACTATTATCTCTTCCCAATAGCTGGGATAGTTCTGGGTAGTAATTCAAGTGCTCCTGGTGGTACTAGCATTATCATTAACACCCCTACAGGAGGAACCAACAGCCTTAACCCGACAAGTTCACAATTCGCTACCATCAATAAACAAATGCAGAGTCGAGTCACATCACAAGGACAGGCTGGTCTGAGAGTAAGTTCATCTGGTTCTTTGTGTGTCAACTTTTTTCAATCATTAAAATTTAATGAGGACAAAACAAAGTAAATTCACCACTTTCCATACATCGGTTCACTGGTCAAGCCCAAAGCATTCAAATTTGAATAATCCTTTATAACTACCTTGAAGCCTTGCTTGAATGCTTTGTGTTTGACCAGTAAACCATTGTATGGAAAGTGATGAACCCCAACTGAAACAGAGATTTGGGTATGTTCTTAATTAGCATAAAATTTGGTCAATGTTTGCTTTGTTTTCTCCAAGAAATATTAATGGTTTGAGAATCCATATCAAACATGAAAGAGTGTTTCATCAAAACAATCATCTTGAAGTTGACTAAAAACTTGGTTATGCCTCATTTTTATACCTCACTTCTCAGTGTTTTGAAATTAAGGAAAACAATTTTTCTTGCGTTTGATATATTACATCTAACCTTGTTTTCATTCCATTAATAATTCTTGAATAAATGGACCTCAAAATATGAATTATGAAATATTTTGTTGTTATTGTAGAGAGTGTCACCTACAGTCGTCAGTGCTGGTAGAGGGGTGACCACATCATCATCTATGGTAGGTCTAGACCTGCCACCGCACACAGTGTACTGTGTTGTATGGGGCCTTTTAGTGGGAGTAATAGGAATAGTCTCTAAATCAGGATCCCCTATACCCCCTTTTTATGTGAAACAAATGGCTGATTTATTATTCCCTGAAACATGATTCAAGACTAAAGATCTTTTTACATGGATGTTAAAGAGGCAGAATTTTGCATGAATGTGAAAGAGATTTTGTAATTAACTGTGAAAAGATCAAATATTTGAATGTGATTTCATTTCGTAAAGCAGTATAGGGGACCCTGTTAAATATAAATATTTTATTGTCATTATAGAGAGTGTCCCCTGCAGTTGTCAGTGCCGGTAGAGGGGTGACCACATCATCATCTATGGTAGGCCTGGACCTGCCATTGCACACAGTGTATTTTTTCATTCAAATTATTTTTTCTGTTGTTTTGATTGGCCAAAATGGGTGCAAATAACTAGCAATGGTCTACTTATGCGCATTACATTGCAAAGCTGTTTTACTGCATAACGGTCTGTTCTTGCCTAGTAACCTTTGTCAACATGGTTCACTTACCTGAGCTGTCAGAAAATGACTTGGCATGTTTGATAGACAGTAAAAACAACAACAAATGATTTGAATGATAAAACAGTTATTATTGAAGTCAATCATCACAAAATATTGTGATTTGTTTAGTGTTGTATGGGGCCTTGGGAGAGTACATGGAATAATACCTTTAATCAGGGTCCCCTATAATTTTTATGTGAAGCTTGAAATGCCAATTTATTTTTCCCTGAGGCTTACTGGAAAGATCTTTTTATGTACATATGAAAGCACCAGAATTTTGCATAAATGTGAAAGAGATTTTGTAATTATCTATGATGCTTGAAAAGACCAAATATTTTTAATGTGATTTCATTTTGTAAAGCAGTATAGGGGACCATATTAAGATAAATATTTTGTTGTTGTCATTATAGAGAGTGTCCCCTGCAGTTATCAGTGCCGGTAGAGGGGTGACTACATCATCATCTATGGTAGGCCTGGACCTGCCACTGCACACAGTGTGCTTTATCATTCGAATTATTTTTTCTGTCGTTTTGATTGCCCAATATGCTCATTACAGTGCAAAACCATTTTACTGCATATGTCTGCCTGCTTATGTGCAATAACGTTGCATTTGTCTACATGGTTTGCTTCCCTGAGCTGTCAGAAAATGACATGGCATGTTTGATAGACAGTAAAAACAACAAAATAATTTGAATGATAAAACAATATTATTGAACTCAGTTATCACAAAAATATCGTTATTTGTTTAGTGTTGTATGGGGCCTTGGGAGAGTACTTGGAACATACCTTTAATCAGGGTCCCCTATACTTTTTATGTGAACCTTGAATGGCCGATTTATTTTTCCCTCAGGCTTACTCTTGAATTTTGCATGAATGTGAAAAAGATTTCGTAATTATCTGTGATGTGCAAAAAGACCAAATATTTTAACATGATTTCATTTTACAAAGGGGATTAGGGGACCCTGTTAAATATAAATATTTTATTGTCATTATAGAGAGTGTCCCCTGCAGTTATCAGTGCCGGTAGAGGGGTGACTACATCATCATCTATGGTAGGCCTAGACCTGCCATTGCACACAGTGTATTTTATTATTCAAATTATTTTTTCTGTCATTTTGATTGAGCCAAGATACGCATTACGGTGCAAAGCCATTTTACTGCATATAATGTTTGAAAGACAGTAAAAACAACAACAAATAATTTGAATGATAAAACAATTATTATTGAAGTCGATCATCACAAAATATTGTGATTTGTTTAGTGTTGTATGGGACCTTGGGAGAGTACTTGGAACATACCTTTAATCAGGGTCCCCTATACTTTTTATGTGAACCTTGAATGGCAATTTATTTTCCCTAAGGCTTACAGCGCCACGCGCAAAAGTATGACCACTTTTAATGTATTCGCATACTTCTATGCACAGGCTTTTTGCTCCAAACGAGCTTTTACACGCCATATTTGGTAAAACCAGACAGCTTTGCATCAATTGTGTCGGTTTAAAGTACAAAATCCCGTGCATAGAAGTATGCGAATACATTAAATGTGGTCATACTTTTGAGCGTCGTGCTGTAAGATCCTTGCGGGAATGTGAAAGAGATTTTGTAATTACCTGTGATGCATGAAAGGACCAAGTATTTTAACATTATTTCATTAGATTTTACAAAAAGGTATAGGGGACCCTGTTAAATAAAATGTTTTTGTTGTTGTGATTATAGAGAGTGTCCCCTGCAGTTGTCAGTGCCGGTAGAGGGGTGACCACACCATCATCTATGGTAGGCCTAGACCTGCCACCGCACACAGTGTACTGTGTTGTATGGGGCCTTAAGGGTGTAATAGACCTTTTTGGCTTGGGCATAATGTTTTCCCATTTCCAACCATGTGTCATTCCCTAGAGTATCATTTCTTTGTTTAACGGTTGTGAATGAGTAGACACATGAATATGGATACAACTCAAACAAAGAATCGTATTCTCAAGAAAATAATGTGTAGTCTGAAATGAGAAAACATTAAGCCCGAGCCAAAGAGGTCTATTGGAATAGAACTTATATTTGAAATGTTATTTTTGTTATTGTAGAGTATGTCACCTACAGTTGTCAGTGCAGGTAGAGTTGTGACTACTTCGTCATCTATGGTAGGAGGGACTATCAGTGGAGTCCCAGGATCCAAGTCTATCACCACTACCAGTCTTGCTGCTGCTTCTACTGCAGGTCTTGCTGCACAGGTTAGTTTGTCCAGTTCAGTTATCCCAGACCTTGAATATAATTTTTAACTCATGGATATGTGATGGATAACTTGTGGATACTTAAAAAATGTTTTTTAATTTCTAGATGACAGCACGTCAGACTGCAACAACAAGTGTGGCTTCAGCAAGTAAGAACACTGTATTTTTATAGGGACCATAAAACAGGGATTTGGATGGGAGTGGGGACTATCCACAGCCCATGGGAAGGAAGGAACTATTCAAAGGCTACGGGAGGGGGGGACAAGACTGCTATCACAAATGTATGTTGGGGGTGGCTCTCCATGGTGGCTGTTTTAATTTTCCTTTTTGAAAATATCACATTGGTTGCTATCTTAATTCAGTGACCGTCTGTTTTCTTTGTAGGTCATAAACTTCCAGTAGCACAACAACAGTTTGTTACAACAACAACTAAACAGCTAACTCCTCAGCAGTTAGCTCTTCTTCGCCAGCAGAGGCCTTTACAACAACAACACCTACAAAAGAGGTTGCAACAACAACAGCAACAGCAACAAGCAATAAAGAGACTGCACCTACAGCAGCAGCAACAACAACAACAACCGGGACAGGCAGGTGTCAAGACATCAGCAGGTCTGGCAACAACATCTAGTGTTTCAGGGAAGACCATTCAAGTAACACCAACGCCAGCACAACTTGCAATGCTACAACAGCAACAGCAACAACAACAGAACCCTCAGGCTCAGCAAAAGTTTACCATACAACAACAGAGTACTCAGCAGCAATATGCAATACAGCAGATCCTCAAACAGAAGCAGAAACAACTAACACCCCAACAGGCAATACAGCTACAACGCATTCAACAACAACAAATACAGCTTCACAAAATGAAGCAACAACAACAACAACTGGCAATGCAGCAACAACAGAAACAACTGCAAGCGCAGGCAGCAGGAACAGCTGCTGTCTCCCAAGCTGCTCAGAGAATAGCTGCAACAGCTGCCTCCCAAGCCTCTACTTCACAAGCATCCAACTTAAAGCAAGGTGTTCCTACTACCTTAGTACAGGGTACTCCATCTTCTCTGCCAGGGGGTGTACAGATGGTAGTTCAACAGCGTAAGCAAGTGGCTGGAGCTCCAACAGTGCAAAAGCTACAAGTCCATTCAAGCCCTGGTGTTTCCCAATCTGGGGCTACACAGCCGCAGACCCAGGCTGCTACTGCAGTCCCTCCACAAGTTGTACAACAAGTGCAACAACAACACCAGGTACAGCAGCAGCAACAACAACAACAACAACAACAGCAACAACAACAACAACAACAAGACAATCAACAGCACCAATCTCCTTATGCCATGAGGCTTAGAAATCCACCCAAACATTAAACAGCATCTTTCAACTTGTATATAATGTATTATTACTTTAGTAACTAACAATCTTGTATTTATGGCAATGATTCTTTTCACTGTCATGTTCCCCATCTAGAGCTCAACGGAAGATTGTTAACATTCCATAGAATCATGGGATTGAATTGGACAGAATCATAAGATTGGTTCAGGTCACCACAAGATTGGATCACAACAAGATTGCATAAACACCTCCAATTCACTTCTTCCTTTGACCTCCCTTAAAGGTGAACATAGACTGAGAATATTCCTACATACGTAATCATATAATCTTTTATTGTGGTGTCATTAATACCACTGTAGATAATTATTTATCCCACACCATAGAAAATACAGCCAATCAGAAAGCAGGCAAGCTGTTGTATGTTCGGCAGTATTTCGCTCATCTTTCCCATCATGCATCGCACGTTGAATCTACGCATTTGTATTTTCTATGTGGGATAAAATGGTTATACACAATGGTTTCTCATGGCATACCATGGATATCCCACTCGTCACTTGTATTTTCTTTGTATACACACTTGCATAAAGGCTTGTGTGTACACTAGAAACTACAAGTGACTCGTGGAATATTCCACAGTATGCCACTCAAAACCATCGTATAACTAGTATGTATTCTTGGTTTGCTAGTGATTTCGTTATGGCTGTTGTGTAATCCATACTGCACATCATTCTAGCTGCCGCATGCTCATTGCCAGTTGAATAATGGGCATATTATTGTTTTCTCATTTCAAAACTTGTGTAATTCTCTTGAGAATAAGATTATTTTTTGAGTCATATTTATATTAATGTATCTCCTCAAGCTTTAAGAGAAAACAAAAAAGATGCTCAAGTGAAATTGAAAAACTTTAGCCACCCAGAAAAGCCTTCTGAAATCCAATATAGCTTCCCTGCGAGCAGTCTTTATTTATCTCCTTCTTGGGCAAGAGTAGGTAAAAGGAGACTGCCTGCAGTGTATGATATGGCCAGGCTGCTTTTAGGTCTATTAACCAAGAATAACATACCTCTTTTTGTTATTATTTGATTTGCTTTTTTGTTAACGTATAAATTAGACTTGAAAGAATTGAAAAGTGTTCAAGAATATTTTTTAAGCCTCCAAGTTGCTTTGTTTTAGTGTGAACTATTGCAAAAAGCTTCATGCTTGTACTGGGAATTTATGAATGAATTTATATACTTTATATATATATTCAATATGATTATAACTTTGGCTGCTGTAAGATAGTTCTCATTATTTTCTCTGTAAAGATCACTTTCTACTATTTTAAAAAAATGTGGTTTTGTAGGATTTTCATCCTAAAATATTTGTACATAATGTCAGTTTTTGTCCAGCTTTTGGTTTTAGGTCTTTTTAAATAGCAAATAAATAAGAAAAATAAGTTATTTGCCTTTTTTATTATGACATTTCTTACAACTCTCACACACTGCATCCTTGGGCAGAGAGAGCACATTTTTTTATACATTGTCAAAGCAGCTCAATTTGGAGGACAAAAATCTTTTGAGAATTGGAACCTATTGTTTTGTCCTCCAAATTGAGCTGCATATTGGAATTTCCAATGTGCTGCAAGGGGTCTATTATAATATGTGCAACCATGTGTAACAAGTATAAGATAGGAATAATAATGCACAGTTAATAATCGGTGAAGCCAATGATTGTGGTGGTTTGTTCCCAATTTATTCAATTGTGGAGCTAGTATTCACAGCACATGGTGGGGAGTGTTTGACCACTAAATAATGAGATTCAGACTTATCAGCTCTTTGAATAGCAGATATCACAGTTACCCTCCATTTTGCCTTGTGGCATTTTTGGGCCCTCAGTTCCTATACATTTACTGTATTGTTGACCCAAATGCCTCAACTTCAAACAAGACCTTTTTAGCTTTCAGGGTAATGTTTTTCCATTTCAGACCAATTGTCATTCCCTAGCGCTTAGTTAGAACCCTATTCTCGAGGGAATGACAGAAGGCAATGGAGTGTAAAAGATATCTGCTGTGTGCTCTACTTTTGACCCTCAATAACACACTAAATCTTTAACCTAACATTAAAAAATTCTTTATTTCAATTCAACATTAAAGTGCTGACATTTTCATTCTAAAGATACATGTTGGCTCCAAAAGATATTTGATCAAGGCTACAAATAATTTTATCTAAAATGAAAAATTTATATTAAATTTACAATACCAGCAGCACCTTCTAGATTGTTCTCAATTCCCAAGGCAGAATAATCCAAAGGTGACTGTAACGGTAAAAAAGCAAAATGATTTTGTATTACATCCCAACCACTAGGAAATACAAACAGAATATCAAATTCCGTGAAAGAAAAAAAAGAACTTCGATAAGAATGTCCAAAATCTAGTTTTCAAAGACTTTGTTGGTTGATCAGGGGTAGATCCAGAAATTTGCAAATCAGAAACAAAGTGACGATATAAGGGGCACCAATTGACACCCCGGATCTGCCCGTTCTGATCTTGACAAAATAATTTTCTCTTGCAACTAAACGTTGCCATATTTTTTATCTTAATATTTTGAAAACAATTATGAAACCATCTACATTATCGAATAGGATAAGCAGGAAATCTAGGATTTATATTCTTTGGAACAAAATAGACCTTTCCTTTGTTGATTTAAACAGAGCAGTTTCAAGTTGAGTCTGTATTTCTACTCCTACTTCAACTCGAAACAGTTGTTTTGTAGTAAGGTCTACCGAAAAACATGCATACGAAAGCCTTTTTACACTTGCGCTTTTCAATGTCAGAATTTAACTCTTAATGACCTGAAGTCTAACTGCATTGCATCTAAAATCAGATGTTATGCAGTTGACAGTCGTAATTTTTTTCTACATAAGTATTGAAAAATATAATTAGAGGACTAAGCATGTTGTTATCAAAAGGTTTCTGTCAACACATTCATCAGAAATAATTCTGTCACATCTGAAATGAATGAACAAATATTGGCATAAAAAGGTAGTTATTTGGCCGAAGTTCTACCAACATCTATATAAAGAATGGACTTCGTTCTCCTTTAACGCCAATGTAATTGGCAGAGTTCTTTAAATTCCTTCCTTTCTTACTTTGCAGATGTAGTAGTATTTCAGTAAAAAATACTTATATAGATCCCTTGCAGCATGTCAGAATGCAGCCCAATTTGAAGGACAAGACAAAAGATTCCATTTCTAAGAGATTAAAATTCTTTTGTTTTGTCCTCCAAATTGAGCTGTTTTGAAGTCACATGAAAGGGGTCTATTCTCTTGAAGAGGCAGAAACCATAGAATAACAAATGATAGTCCTATGAACATCAATTAATCCAGTTTGTTTTCTCTTTCTTTCTTGTTTTTACCGCTATCTATTATAAACACAAAACTGCTTTGGGTGTAACCAAAAGTGTCACCCATAAGAAGCAGTTTTGTCCATTTTTTTAATAAGACAAGAGTTTTAACAAGACTCTTACCAAAAAAAATACAAAAAGGTACAAAGCATTTATCTAGCATATCAGTTACTCATCGTCATCTTCTTCGTCTTGACCTCCATTTTCTTCACGATTAACAACTCCTTCAAGTTCCGTAACTCTCTTTTCAAGTGCTGAGTTGCTTTTTTCTAGTTTATCTACCTTGGTAGTCAGCTTTTTCAAAGTATCGAGCAGCTTATTTACATCCATGTCCTTAGGAAACAAACATTGATGTTAGCCCTAGTAGGTGTTAGCTTCCCTGCTGATCCCACAGTGGAGAACCTTTTCTAGATTCCATTTGTTACAAAAGAATATATAATAGACCATTTTCGAGGTGAGTGAGTGCTTTCAAAAATATCACAGTTGCAGACATTATCTCAAGGAATTTAAGGGGAGTGTCAATATCGCGTGTGATCTTACCTGTATATGCCTTGTTTTCATATCTGTGCTTTTGACATTTTTGTAAGCACTTGCACATCCAAAAACTTTGCTCACACATTTTGAAAATTTGGGTATGAGTATACACCTTACAACCATTTTTATAATTACATGAGCAATAGTTATGTGAGTAAAAATCCTTTATTTCCATCACTATTGGTGACCATTATCCTCATCATCACTATTACTACCATAATTCAATACTTAGAAAAAAGTCTAATAAATATGAATTTATGCTGGTAACAAGATCCTATTTGTCATTGCCATCACCATTGTCATTATCTCCACCACCACCAGCATCATGCTCATCATTAAAATCATCACTGCTACCATCATTAACACAACCACTACCACTGTTATCATCTTATCATAGACAACTTATACTTTTTAGTGATATTAATGAAAAAGAATTATCCCATTTTCTTGGCAATGTTCTGTGTACTACACAAAGAGGACAAAATTTGTTAATTATTTAATAACTTATTATTATTATTAATATTATTATTATTGTTACATAACTTACCTCTTCCTGTCCAGCACCACCTGCTTTCTTCTTTGCAGCCAGTTTCCCCTTTAATGACGACAGTCCAGTGGACTTCTTTGCCGTTGTAGCAGCCTGACCTTTCCCCTTGAACAAACTTTCAAGGGACACAAGTACGGGTGGAGCATTCTTCCCTCCTAACCATTCATCTGCTGTGAGAGAGGCCTCTGCACTCTGAGATGGTGGGAAAAGATCCTCTTGGAACATCTCAGACTTAAAATAAAATGGATAGTTTAGTATATAATTATGTACTAATTTCCTTTAACAAAATGTGGAGGGGTCTATGTTGAAGTATCTATATTACCATCTTCTAGAATATGGGATCTCAATCAGTTTTATCCACATCACACTTTACAGTCAAACTAAGAAAACCGTGAACACCTAAAATATATCTGGAATGTTTATGTGTTTGATCACAGCGTGGTTACGCAAAGTTTTTTCCTGTTTAAAAGTTTCAAACTTCATATTTGAGACAGACGGATACATGACAGAAGGATTCAAAACAAACTCTTTTCATGGTGGTGGGAAATATCTTTTTTACAAGCAACGGCCTAAATAAACATTCCAGACATATTTTAGGTGTTCACGGTTTTCTTAGTTTGACTGTAAGAGAAAAAATATCATAAGCCCTTAGTGGGACTCAATATTTTTTCTCTTGAGGTTCGTTGTGGATAAAACTGATCGAGATGATCCCAGATTCTATATGACTTCTAATATCCACATTTGCCAATTCAGTTTCTTAGTTATTTGCTTACCAGTATATTTTCTGATATGCAGTGCATGATGGGATAGCCTGGGTTTAACATTCATGTAATAACACAAATCAATAAATACCTTTCTTGGAACAGTGAATGAGACAGGTAAAACATGCCCTTTCCCAGTCACTCTATAGATACGACAAATTTCATTCGTACTGATGCTGCAACCTCGTTTTGGCATAAATCCAAAGCCCCTCTGAGGATCTTTGCCTTGGTAGTTGGTAATCCAGTAGCAGTAGGGTTCTTCATCCACAAGTTCATAGTATCTAATGAGACAGTCACCCTGAAAGGAAAATAAAGAAGAAGATATATGAAGCCTGTAAGTTGATCCTGTAACTTGGAGTTTTAGTGTTTGCTTTCCCTTGAGAGAGAGAGAAGATATTTCCTGCAGGGGAGCTGCTTATTTAAATATTCTTCCATTTGAAGGTGTATCAGGCCCATCAACAAGACTTTGGAAAAGTGAGGGGGGGGGGGTTGATTTGCATTTTTCATGCTTGAAGTAACAGTGAAATAAGGAGAGAGGTCTGACACGTCTTTGTATTGAATCATTGCCTACCCTTACCTTTCCAATGAGCCATATCATATTTGTGTCAGGATCATATCGTATGAACTGTACCCCATTGGATGAATCAATGTCCTCCAAGGTTAGCTGATCTAAGTTTTTCTGCAAAAAGACACAAATACATCAAATTCATCAATATTATTGGTGTCTTAAGCTTGGGCATAAAGTTTTTCCATATCAGACCATGTGTCATTCTCATGAATGTTGATAAAAGCCTTAAGTCTAAAGATTTGAGAGCGAAATCATGAAACAAGCCTTAAGTCTAATGCTTTGAGAGTGGAATCGTGAAATTTATTTCACCATGTCATTATTACAGTAAGAAATTCGCTGATTGCTTTAACATAATTAGCAATTATTCGCTGAAGGCGAAGTGATTATAAATATTTACCGAGCGGCGAGTCTTCGAGCTGCGAGGTAAATATTCATCGATAATCACTGAGGCTGAGGTGAATAATTGTTTTAGTATAAATAAAAAGGTGATTATTTCAAAAAAGAAAGAAGGAAACAACATTGAAAGTGAAAATATTTTATTTTTTAAAAATGCGACAGCCATTTTGTCCAAAAAGGTGATTATCAGCTGATAATCCGAGATAGAAAACCAATCAGAGTGCGCGATTTTGTATAATCACCTTTGTATTTATACTAATATATTATATTCCCTAATTCTTAGATAGCTTACAATGAAGTTTGTTGGTTGGTAAACAAAAGATAAATGATAGGCTTTAGGCTTTTTCAGTGATAATGTTAATTGAATTAGCTATATGCAGACATTTTTGAAATTCAAAAGGGGTTTCTGGCAAGAAGGGAGATTTTGTTTGAATTTTTGGCCAGATTCTTGGCATAAAAATAATCAGCAGAGTCACATCAATAATTTGGCCATAAAAACACTAATTTTGACATATTTGGGAACCCTGCTATGGGTTGTAGTTCACATGAGTTACTTAAGAAGTACTACTGGTAATTTTTAAGGCAATATTTTACTCACAGTCCAAATAGCATATTGTCGTTCACTCATGCGAGAGAAACCTGTTGTGAACAAGTTATCATTCTTGCCACAGAAAGCGACTTGTTGTGGCTTGCTTCCTTCATGTCCATCTGACTCCTAAAAAATCAATTTTAAAATAATTATATATATTCCTAATAACTAACTATTGATACATTTTTTCTGACTGTCTAGATTAGCTTTCATAGTTATTACAGCAGGCTATACCTAAAATATTTCTCTTCTTTTGCACCAGATCTAATGATTAGCTCGAGTGCAAAATTAGAGAATGTATGGGGGATTTTTGCAGCTTAAATGTCTGTCTTCTCCATTTCTTCAGCTTGCAAGAGCCTTAAAGTGGGCATAAATGTAGGCAATGTTATGTATTCTCCAAATATGAACATTTCAAAAATTGCAAAATTTGGAATTTGATGATGTCACACTTTGGTACTCTTTTACTAACAGATGTAAAACTTGAATATAAGGTTGAAAACAGATTGATTAAGTCTTATAATAACCTTTATGACTTCCCCAGATCTTGGATCAATTATTCTTAGCTTTTTGTCTTTACAAGTAGTGGCAAATTTACTGCCATCATGATTCCAGGCCACACAAAAAACAACGTCTGGATGGCAAGTAATCTCTGTGATGACATCTCCAGTCTCCAGATTCCAGATGCAAAGCAAATTGTCATGGCTGGCACTTAACAAGATGTTTGCAGCAGTTGGATGCCACTTGATGATGCCGACACGGCGCTGGTGGTGAGAGAGGGTCACTAGTGGGGTGGTTAGGTCATGGGCTAGACCACTGTCTGGAATTTCCCAAATCATGACTCTCATGTCTTCAGAACTAGAAGCAATCATGTTGTCGTCAAAAGGATTCCATGCTAAGTCCAAGACATCTCCATGGTGACCAGCAACACGGGGACTGTTAAGTTCAACACGACCAGTCTATATCACAATAAATAACAAACAGAATAGTATTAACAGCGATTTCTATACACAAAAAATTATAATTTCTCCATCAATGGAAATGTGTTTAAACTCAAGCAGGTAAGTATTTCTTTACGAAAAAAACAACAGCGTAACTTTAAAATATCTATCAAAATTATGCACTGAAGAGAAGGGAGAATGCACAAATAAAAAGTTAATGGGAATTCACAGTGGACTCCACAATATTCAGTGGCTCTTCTTCCACTGGATTCTAATTGGAATTTATAAGCCAATTATTAACACTAAAGGTGAACTATCCCCTTAATGAATCTGCTAATTTTTCACTTTCAAAGATCATCGAGACTAGACTATCAAGTTCTGTAATTAAGATATTATGTCTTTTTGGTAATGGCAGAGCTTAAAATAAATGCATTTATAGAAAAGATAGTATTATTCTGAATCCATAATTTTCACTGTTAAATACTTTGAAATTTGGATTATTACGTAGTTATATTCATACATTTATACATAATTTAAAGTTTGTGAAGGGCTTGTTTACTGATCCTTGTACAACTAAATATAAATAAGAGGCTTCATCTAAGTATTAATCCTTAAAATATCTAACATAGATGAAGCCTATTATTCAATTTAAATAATATATGTACTATTAGTAGTAACAGAATATACAACACTTCTGTTGATTGTACATATTGGTCATACTATCTTATAAACAGCTCACAGAAATCCTAAACCATATAGACAATGGCATCATTACCTACAATGATAATAGGACTTTAGGATTCAATCAAGTATAAGGATAATTTCTTCACCCATTAAACAATAACTACAGCTTTTATGTCTGAAATGACAGAAATCAAAACTTTTGGAGCCAAAATTATTTCTTGGCTAAGAAAATATTTTTAGAAATTAAAATCCAAATTATTCGTTTATAATTTTGTAAAATATTTCATAATCCAGTTATTGGAATATAGGAATTTCTTTTAATAAGTATAGAGATCTTGAATAAAATATTTCGTTACTTTAGGTAAAAAAATGTCAATTTAAATCAATCGGTGAAATATTTCGTAAAAATTGAAGAGATTTTCTCGTTTGTTCTTTCCAGATTTGTGGGTCTGAGATAGGCGGTAGAATAATGTAAGCTATATGTAAAGTTAATTCCGAAATTGTCAGGTTTACTCGTTGGATGTCATAATAGACAGATTAAAAACACAATTACTGACAGATGGCTATCACAGGAAATCCCTTTTCAAAAGAATATTTCTTGAAATGAAAACGAAAACTTATCTGACCATATACTTGTTCACGCAGAGGTGAAGCCTGTATTTGGAGTAAAAATGCGCAAAAGTGTTAAAAATCAAAGCTTTAATCAAGTGAACAGAGTTAATTGATCAATCTGGCTGTTTTTTGATGATCTATTGACGCGATGAACAGATAAATAAGTGTGCAACAACTTGAGTCTAAAGATCTCTTTATATGGTCATGCCTGTATTCGAGGCGTTTCAACTAAGTTTGACATCATATCTTTACGGAAGCTTAACTTCAAGAAAATGACGATAAAACTCATAAAATACTTTTTCTAGGTCTTTAACAGATTTTCAAATCAGTTAGCTAAGTACGATCTGATTTAGAAACCGGGATGGACTTTTCTGGCTTTTCTTTGATTAAATATTTGATGTCGTTGCAGGCCATATGACCTGTTACGTTTGACTCCCACATTTTAGTCATGCCGAAGTCTTACCTTGCTTAATGGAAGAACTAGGAATGCTCCACCACCAGCAGATGCAAGGCACACGGCTAGAAACTTAGGGTTGACGGCACAAAAAGGAGCTTCCCAAGAGTTTCTCGAGACTTTGATGTCTTCAAATGTTTCTTCCTTCCGTGGGTCTTTGCCGAATACGTGGCGGAAAAGTGACTTTCTTACCACTCTAGACATCGTTGAAGCAATAAGTTGGGTACTAAGACGTACTCGAAGGTTGGAACTTCTTATCGAAGTGGTGTAAAGGGCCTTTAGACGAGTGTCGGGTGTAGAAAAAGCTCAGGTATTTTCAATCTTTTCCTACCGGCTCAGCTCTGCTTGAACAAGAAGAAGAAGGAGGAGGAGTCAAGACAGAGAGGGGAATGAGAACGAAATGACACAGGGACCCCACCCAAGAGGAAGGAAGTGTCCGACTTTTATATCACTTTACTAATGCAATAAATACGAGTCTTTTGTTGTAAGAATTATAATTGTGCAAATATTTTCTTTGTGTTCTTAGTGCATCAATTTCACTCGCTGATACTAATGAGGTGGACATGCTAACCACTTGCTTATAACTGCTATGGGGCCAGGCCCCCGGAAATTATGCATCACCTATGGTATTTCATTGTGATAAATAATCGGTCAAAAAGCAAAACATGTATCTCTATTTTGTTTTCTCCCTCAAAATGAGTTTAAAACTTATTTATATCCAGCTGATCTGAGAAAATATTATCCAATCAAAATCAAGAAATTTTGCAAAACTTAGTAGCCAAGCGACTCTAGCCTCCTGATCAGCCGCTAGCCACTAGCTAGTGGGGGAATGACGGGAACCGGAAGCGCCTCACAGCGGCTGCGCAGGAGGCTAAGCGACTCGGGCAACGGTTATTTTTTTCTTTACTTTATTTCCCACTCAATAATAAATATCACAATAAATGTATACAAAAAATTAAAAACCTCTCCTCAAACTCTATATTCATCTCAAATATATACTTTTATAAGTCAATTTTCGCATGCATACTTCATGACACCTCAGTTTTGCAGTGACTTTCATTTTTTACGTCACTATTTCAGATCATGCATCACAGATTGCACAGGAATCCCACCAAAAATTGATTCTGAAGTATTTGGGCTTGTTTGGGCTTCCTGTGTCACGTTTTGAATAAAAATGGCGGACAAGTTGGACTAACAAGAATATTGTCAAAAAGGTCGAGCTGCATTACTTCTACAGCTTATTCATAAGACTTTATGACAAAATAAAAGTACAATAATGAACTCAGATGATTTTAAGGTAAGGTATTTACTATAAAGGACAATAAAAATGTAGTTTCGTAAGCTTCTTGGTAAAAGTTGTAAACCACAAGTTTAGAACGAAAGGGTCATTGTGATATGCTGCAAATCAAAGCAAATCAACATTGTGTTTAGACATGAAACCTTTGAGATGTTTCATTTCTAACCGCTCTACCACAGATACCAACAACATGTATTTGAGCGTCAGAGGAATGCTTTAAATATATATTTTTGCAATTTTTATGGATGATAAGATGGTGTCAGAGGTGGCATGCACAGTTGGTTTGTAGTAACTATTTTATGGGTTTGGGGTCAGTTTGGGGAGTGTGAATGATGTGAAATGCCAATGTACTGCTCTGACTGCAGTGGTCTAAGCAATAGACCCCTTGCAGCATGCCGGAATACAACTAAATTTGGAGGGCAAAACAAAAGAATTTCAAACTCCTGAGAATTGGAACCTATTGTCTTACTCTTCAAATTGAGCTGCATTCCGATGTGCTACAAGGGGTCTATTAAAGAATTTTCATTGAAATCAATTTCCCAGAGTCTTTCTCAAACTTTTTTCTTTATGGTTAGTTTTCATGTTTGCTTCACTCAAAACTTGTCTATCTCTCCCACTGCTGAAGATATTTTATGAATATATTTTCTTGGAATTGAACAAAGAGTTACCTAATAACCAATATGAATCATTATAATATCTTACAATTACCAGAGAAAAACCACTATTGCCCTGCAAAAGACTTCACTAACCCAGAGATGTGAGGAAGTCCAAAAAATAATTGAGGAATCATCAACTAAGGTGAGTGGAAATTGTATCATGACCACTACTCATTGCTTTTAGTATTTTATGGGAACTTTTAATGAAGGTTTCTGGCATCAAATTCTGATGCATGTAGTGTGTCATGTAGTGTAGAGTCCTGTTATCTCACAATCTGGATATTTCAAACTTCATGTTATATCAAACTTAAGGGCATGTCCCAAAGCCTTGATTCACGAAAATTTTACATTGGATATATATTTCACACTTCTGTTATTTCAAACCTTTAACCTGCTTCCCAGGAGGTTCAAAATAATGGAAATCCACTGTATATATCATTTAAGTTATCAGTTGTGAAAAAATATTCAATCTATGAGTGGCATATGCAGGTGGCGAAGTGGTTTACTACTTGCATTTCGCCACTGTGGTCTAGGTTTGAGCCCTGGCTCAGACTATATCATATGAGAGTTGAGTTTGTTAGATTTGTTTTCTCTCCTATGCCACTGGGGGTTTTCTCCGGGTTCTCTGGTTTTCCTTCCTTCATAAAAATCAACATATGAGTTGAATGTCCTATGTTGTAAATATAGCATGTAGTGGTAGTATGTGAGTGCGATGAACCTCATGGAAGAGCCTGTACGGGGAGAGATGGTCGTAAAATATGAGTTTTGTGAGTTTGATATAATAAGTATTTTCAATGACTAATTATATACTATGAAGTATTCTGTAAGGTATGATTTTGCTTATTATATTTTTTGAATTAACAGGAACTCCATGGATTTTTCCCAGAACTTCTTGGGAGTATATTTGGTTACAACAACAACAGTAATGACTGGGGACTGAGAAAATTATCCCAGCGATCTGGAACATTTGAACAACTAAAAAAATTCCTGGGGCCATCAGGGCCGATATTCAAGTTGATTGACAAACTTCAAGTGGACGGATACTTAAGATATGAATTCTTCATCAAATGTCTTCCCGTTAGTATATTATACATGTTCATTTATTCATGCATTTGTTTATTCATTACACATTCCTTCACACATATTATTTGTACTTTGACATAAAAATTTGATTAGGTTGAAGATTTTGATGATCTGGACCAAAGTTGTATATATTGGGCACATACAATAGTCTAGTGATGATGATGGTGGTGTTGAAGAAGAAGATGATGATGATGATGGTGGTGGTGGTGGTGGAGATGATGATGATGATGGTGATGGTGGTGGTGGTGGTGGTGATGATGATGATGTTGATGATGATGATGGTGGTGTTGAAGAAGAAGATGATGATGATGGTGGTGTTGGTGATGGAGATGATGATGATGATGATGATGGTGGTGGTGATGATGATGTTGATGATGATGATGGTGGTGTTGGTGATGGAGATGATGGTGATTTGAATAGGTTAAAGATTTTGTATACATTGGGCACATACAATAGTCTAGTAATGATGATGGTTGTGGTGGTAATGATGATGAAGATGATGATGATGATGATGATGATAATAATGAAAATATATTCTTAAGAATCAGATCTATCTGTTGTAATCACCAGTTTTATGTTTTTTTTGTGTTGCTTTCTTCCAGATGCCATCCCAAAACTCACTGGCAGAGGGGAATATCCCGGTACTTTACCACAACAAAATCCAGATATCAAGAACTTCAAGCTCTTCAAGAGTTGTACTTCTTAGTATCCTTCTAAATAATATGCAAACATTTTTTGTCTGCATCCAAATAAATTGTTATGGCAACAGAGATTAGAGTTTACTGAATATGTTTTTAGTTGATTTTGCTTTATAATTTCAATAGTCCCCTTCACGGTTCCCTGTGCCATCTTGAAAGGTAGCTGTGCCTTTAGATAAAAGCGAGACTTGAAGTGACCTTGAAATGATAGAGAAATTTTAATAATTGTCCAATACGTTATAAAAGATTTTTGTTGCTAGCTCTATTTGAGTAAGGTCACTCAACCATTAGGACTTAAACAGGGCCTTAGTTCAGTTCAGTTCAGTTGTTACTTAAATCATTCCTTAACCTATCACTAGATGCTTTTGAGTACTACATGTTCCACTTTGCTTACTATCTTGTATATCAACAGAATATTAGCAGGGTAAGTAATCATAAAAAATCTTCCTTTGTTTATGAGGTTTCATCCCCTTAAACAGTGTCAGTATGGAGTCAAGAAAGTACCGGTATGGATAAGCTATAATTAGGGTTTCAGTAGGTTGTTGTAGGTAGCTTGAAAATGGCTCCTATAAGGAATAGAATGACTTCCATTCCAAAGCACAAAGATATCACATCTTTATATTCCCCTCAACATTATTATTATTATTATTATTATTATTGATATTATTATTATTATTATTATTATTATTATTATTATTATTATTATTATTATTATTATTATTATTATTATTATTATTATTATTATGGTCAAACACCAAATTTCAGTTTATGAATTGCAATTTAAAAAATTCAAGTTCCAACAGAAGTTGGAACATTGCCCAATTAAATTGCAACATTGGTGTTTGGTTTGGGAAAATTGGAATTTTGATCAGAAACGAATGACTGGTATGAATGTAACGGTATGCTGATACCCTTCAAACACTGATTTGAGGGTCATATTCTTTAGTATAACCAGCACCTCCTTTTAATAATAGTAGTTGAAATGAGCTTGGATTGAATTCTTCTTTCAGACAACTCAAGATTTAAATGGGACAACAGAAGTCCAGACGCTATATCTGGCCATCCTTGAGAGCTATTTAACTCATTTCTTGCCTCCTGCAACATTAATCCAACCTAGCACTTCATCAAGTCCTCCTAGCAGACACCAAGCTCCTTGGTTAGTAAGAAAGTTATATTTTAAAGAATTATTCTAATTTTACGAGTATCACATACTGGGCTCCTGCATGAGGTTGGCTCCACACACACTACCACTATAAGACACACAACACTCAACTCACATGTTGAATTTTATGGAGGGAGGAAAACCGGAGAACCTACAGGAAAACCTTCTTGGCAAATATCATATGTGGTTCAGTTGAGACTCAAACATGTGACTGCATGCTTGAATTAACTACTACACACAGCGGTGAGAGACAGCACCGTAGCATTGCATTATATTGCCACACATGTGGATTTATGTGCAGTACATCTTCACTTGGGTTAATACTGACGTTTTGGGCATAAGTCCTTTGTCAGAGTAAAGGAGTTGTACATGAGATTCTCTGTTATTCACTTGCTGTATTTGACACACCAACACAGTCCCAGCTACTACCGTAACCACCAGTTATTATCTATTTTATTCTGTGTGTTTTTGTTATAGGTATGGTACAGGAAGCTTTCACAGACTGACTCAAAACCAGGCACAATTCAGTGGTCTTATCAGAGCATCACCTTCAGGACATATCCCTCCAGTCAAAGGTCACAGTACATATGACCATACCACAGGAGAGATATGGAAGTCTGAGACTTTTATACAGGTAAAGCATTGTAGGAAGGATCAAAGGATCAATGTCATAACCATGCAGTTAATGATTTTTAGTGGGATATTGAGGGGTTAATAATGCTATTGCCTAGATGTGGTGTGTTAATGAGCTGTGGGTAGGTGGTAGGGTGATGGTGGGATGTTGGTTGGTGCTGGTAGGGTGTACGAAGGGTTGTCATGGAATGTGGGTGGATGGTACTCCGGCATGATTAGGATGATGGTGGGATGTGGTAAGTGAGATGTAGTTAGAGTTTAGAGAGAATTTAACATGGGTATTGGTAGAGAGACTGCTAGTAGGTGGGATGTTGGTTGGTGCTGGTAGGGTGTAAGAATGGTTGTCATGGAATGTGGGTGGATGGTACTCCGGAGTGATTAGGGTGATGGTGGGATGTGGTAAGGGAGATGTAGTTAGGGTTTTGAGAGGATTTAACATGGGTATTGGTAGAGAGACTGCTAGTAGGGAGTAAGAAAAAATGTGAGAAAGGTACTTTTAGTAAGTTAGTTGTTAGTGATAATGAGTGTTGTTTAGATGTCATTAGTCTTTCTTTTTGTCAACTGCTTCCTTTGCCTGTTGCAGATCCTTATTGAGTTTTGGCTCAACCAAAATACCATGGAATCTGTAACAAGTAATGTTCTTTCACATGGACAGGTACTCCACACATCATTATTTTACAGCAATACGTGCAAAGGTATGACCACTTTTAATATATTTGCATACTTCTATGCACAGGTTTTTTGCCGTGAAACAAGTTTTTACACACCTTAATTGGTAAAAACAGGCAGCTTTGCATAAAATGTGTCAGTTTAAACACACAAAAGCCTGTGCATAGAAGTATGCAAATACATTAAATGTGGTCATACTTTGGTGCGTCGCGCTGTAATCACCTTGTTTTATTGGGTGTGGTTATGGTTAACCCTGTAGGGAACTGCTGGGGGCCGGCTCATGCGTTCCTTTATTGTGCTGCGGTGTATACTTTGCCATATGGTGTAATATTATACATTTATATACTTGTCCTTATTTTTGTTTTTAGCTTTACTTCATGCCGAGTGTAGATTTAGTGCAGGCTGTTAGAATGTTAATCAAGCAGGTTCACTTGTTTGTGTACGACAGTGGAATAGAAGCCTTAAATCAACCTGCTCTCAGTCCTATTGATGAGCTAAAGAGGTAAGATACATTATACATACTACCTAGGGGAATCAAGGGTGGCATAGAGGTAGTGTGCACACCTCTCACCTCTGGGGTCTCGGGCTTCATGCCCCGTTTTGGCATCATATGTGAGTAGTGTTTGTTAGGTCCTTCCTTGATTCAAGTTTTTTCCACTGTCGGATTTTCCTCCCTCTGCAAAACTCTTACAACCATAGATGTTGCTTTGTACTCTATCATGCGATCCAGGGTTAGCATCACCCTAATGCAATATTTGAGCTGCCATTTATAAGCAGCGGTTCTTCAAATGGCTCCCAACGAACTTGTAATGGGAATATAAACCATACCTTGACTTTGATCAGCACATAAAATGTGACGGTTTTGAATTTGAATGTTCTGTCATTTCTTTAAAGGAATGTTATTCAACAGATGCTACAGAAGAAGCTGTATTGCTTCATTAGACATGGTTTTGCTCACTGGCCTCTAGATCCATCCTTTCGAGTGGTAAGTGAAACAAACCATCATGCTTAGTTTATTATTCTCCAAATAAATATCTCTCATGTTCTGCCAATCCCTGCATGATTTAGAGCTGCACACACAGCATTCACATGCATGTACAGCTGAATCAGTTTGAGAATTGGCACTGTTTGTAACAATCATTGGGCCGGTAATATTTGTGCCTTTTTATGCAGAATGCAAGGCGTTTCTAGCTGAGTTGTAAGACATTCAACATTTTCCAACTCATCTAGAAGCATCTTGCATTCTATTTCTTCAAGTTCTTACCAGATGTTTACAGAAATGACTTGGTTCCTCTATATATATCTTTTTAGATTGTCGAGACATGGCTGAGCTTTATCCAGCCCTGGAGATATGCCAAGAATCCACAGGCAACCAAGACTGAATCTACTGTTGTATTTAGTCAAGAATGGTGAGTTATCTAGTAATAATAGTTGCAGATTCATGGGGGGTTTGGACCTCCTAGCTTCTATCGTCATTTTATTGAAATAACCCTTTTTTGCTTAGTATACATTTGGACCCCCCTCTCAAAAATCAAATTCTTCCTCCCCCCCCCCCCCCCCCACCCCTCAAAAATTTCTGGATCTGTCCTTGCTAAGAAGGGAAACAGATTAATGGTCAGTAAAACATTGTTTGAAGTCAAAGAAGTACAGCAAATGGATACACATTTACATATCAAATAGAGCAGTTTTGGTATGACTATGAAAAACTTACGGCATGGACCATGCCTTGCTGTGACTATGTCAGTGCTGTGTGTGAAAACATTTGACATTCGGTGGTGTGTCCATACCATATCATAACCCCTCCCTATGCTGTAACTTTTCACACTTATTCGGAATCTACTCTACTGTATATGCTATATTAATAAACTACAAAAAAAAAAACCAAGTATGTAACAGAAAATGTCATTGTTTGTGTCTATCTTTTTTCTTGCTACAGGACCCCTTTTGTACAGGAGAACTTCCTATTTTATACAGCTGTTTTACAGGAGTTTGTTCTGCGAGGGTTAAAACTGGATCTTTATTCTTACAAAGATGTTTTCATCCTGGTTAGGGCTACCAAGGTAATACAGCAATCAATTAATTTCCCACCCACCATTATTGACAATTATGATCCCTTAGAGACAAGTTAACCAGAATTGTGTTTGTCCTTGTATCACTGTAGGTGTTTGCTCAAGAGGGACTTGCAGATGTTATTCAGGAAGGTGTGTAGGAATTGACATTTTTGAACTTCACAATGGCTTCAATGACACATAAAATGACGGTTCCATCTCACTTAAATATGTTAAACATAGAGGGCCACAAGATTAGTAGTGCGAAGTTGGGAACCGTCATGGATCACTCTCTGTAAAATCAAGTCTGTATCAATCATGTATCATCATCATCATGTATCATCATCATCATCATCATCATCATGTATCATCATCATCAAGTATCATCATCATGTATCATCATCATCATCATGTATCATCATCATCATCATGTATCATCATGTATCATCATGTATCATTATCATCATGTATCATCATCATGTATCATCATGTATCATGTATCATCATCATCATCATCATAATTATATCATCATTGTCATCATTATCATGTATTATCATCATTATCATCATGTATCATCATTATCATATATCATCATCATCATCATTTGGAGTGTGGTATCCAACTTAATATTTATCTCTTTCTGTTTCTTTAGTTGAAAAGCTACTTGTGCTGCCATCTGGTAGTGGTAAAGGACCACTGAGAGTGTCCCCTTCTAGTATGGGTGTGTCATTAGGGTCATCCCTGAGATCTAACATGATGGACCTGGAAGGACCTTCCTTCACATATGTGTCTATCTTTCAGTCACCCGGAAGTGAAAAGGTATTTTTTCTCTCTTTCCTTTGAAATTGAAATTTACTCATCAAATTTTAATCATTTTAAAACATTTGAACACAACCATCAATCCCGATCAACAACTGCAAGTTATTACTGTTCGTGTTTGTATACATCTAAGAATTATTATTTTTTCTCTATCAGCTCGAACGTCTTCGTTACAACATCTCGAGTGCTTTTGCCAATATTCACAATAAACAGCCAGGCATGTCTCGACAGACTACACAGGAAGCCCAAGGCCCTATGGCGTGGTTCAAAAGCCTGTTATCAGGAGATTTTTTTGACGATGATTACAGCTCGAAGCGAGACACGGATAAGGTCGCATCATACCTTGATCAGTCATATAAAAACATCGCCAGCATTGTAAAGGTATGGTTAGAACTCAGTAAATATATGTATAGCTTGTGATAAGATACTTCGGGAGTGATTGGCACCCCTCTCCTAAAATTCTTCCTGGAAATCAAAGCAGGTCACGATTGTGCGCGATTGCGTGACTTTTTACTGTTACCGATGATACTTGAAAAGATAGAATATTATGGGTGTTGTTCTCAAGGCGTTTGAAGTAAGAATATTACGCACAAAAGAAAAGCGTCTTTCAGGACATTACTTTGATTGCGTGACGTCGCGATTGCGTGACTCGCGGTGATATTACAAATTGGAGACATAAATTGTTCTCTGCAGGTCAGTGCTGATGTAACCGATTCAAGCGATCAAACTATCCCGTGGGCTACTCCCAGTGTAGCAAGAGACAGGACTCTACCTAGTTTATCATCGAGTATTAGCTCTCAGGGATCCATACCAGAATGTATTCAAAATGAACGAGGGCAGCTGATGGTTACGCACAGAGGGAGATTCCAGGTACGTGTTATGTCTCTTTTGCGCCATCCATCTGCTTCTCTCTCATCCTGACTTCCCCCTCTTCCTCCCGGCTCCGTCAGTCCCCTCCCTTCCTCGTTTCCTTCCTTCATATTTTCTTTTTTCTTCCTTCAGTCTTGTACTCTTTCTTTCTTTTCATTCCTTCATTCCTTCCTTCCTTCCTTCCTTCCTTTCTTCTTTCCTTAATTTTTTCGTCCACAAATTCTTTCGTTCATTCTTTCTTTCAGTTTCTTTTTTTTTTCATTCCGGCAATCTTTCTTTTTTTCAAAACTGTCTCGTTTTTCGTTTTTTCTTGTATTGTATCTCACCAAAGTTCTGCCTTCTCCTAACAGATGATAAATGGTTTGCGAAGATTTGAAGTACAATACATCGGCGACCCTGAGCTTCAGCCAATACGTAGCTACGAAAATCCGACTTTAGTCAGACTTCTTTATCGATTCTCTACCTATCTCAACTCTAAGGTAAAATATTTGAATATTTGACTCGTGTTTGATGGATAAGATATAACTGACCTTTTTTTTTCTTCCTACCAACCAACCATCCATCCACTTACCTACCTACCCATCTACCTTTCCTTCTCATTAGATTGGTGTCCACCTCCATCAAACGTACAATAACCCAGGATACCTGAGCACCATAGCATGTAAACTGTCCCCTTGTCTCAAGACCCCTTTACATAACGGCCCGGGGACTTCACCGGTGTCTAATACCCAGACCCCTCGCGTTGTTCGAAATCCTCGGATAAGTTTACGATTTCTTGCATCGTACAAGACAATGTTCTACCTCATCATGCTGTATCTACTGTGCAAGGTTTTCTCGCTCAGCTCATTGACAATCCTCGCTGTTTTTATCCTGGTTCTGTTCTTCTCTGTTCTGGGACATGTCTGTCCGAAGTACTGCGAGAGTGATTCTCTACAAAAGAAACTATTCTGAAATGCCTCGCTCTGGGACTGCGGAAGTCAAGCAAACCGGAAGTCCATCGTTTTGTGATTATTTTGCAATATTCGTTCTATCGAACAAACGCTAGAGCGAAAAACATTAGCTCAGGAACCTGCATATCGAAATTACATGTTTGAATTTTGCGGAAGGTTATGAATGAGGCTCTACAGAAGTGGAAGAAAAACTATATACGTTTCATCCAATCGTGTCCGTAGATAAAATACATTTGAGGCGCGTTTACACTGGCGATTTTTGTGGCAATTTTCCTCCCCTCCCCTTTCCTTTCCCCTCCCTCTCCCCCTCCCCCAATGAGCCGCTATGCACGCTACAATTCCTCCGGCGCTTTTTGGAAATATAATACATTTGTCTTATGCTTCTAAAAAGATAATTCTCCAGGTAATCTTGGTGTCCTGAATAAAACTTTACAAGTTAATGTTTTACCATTTTTGACTATGACCAAAGTCGCCGCAGAAATCATTAGTGTAAACAGGCCTTTAAAATGATTCGGCAACGACTGCGTCTCCGTTGCACCGTGTAAACGCTCTTGCAACTTGTCTCGCAACGCCGTTGCGAGAAAAGTTGCAGAGAAAATTGCACCGCGCCTTTATGGTGAGTGGTCTGAATATGCAAATATTTCACTCGCTCACTCACTATGTTGTTAGCAGATCGATTTTAAACGTTTATCCATCATCTTATGTCGTCTTAACGTTACTCGAAGATAATTATTTTTAGCTCTCGAAAGCTCCTCGAATATTTAGTGCTTAAGATCTTATTTATGTAAGGAAATTGAATAGCTAATGTTTGATGCGGGATGATATCTAGCACTGAGCATGCGCACACACGGACATAGCTTTACTTGTATCAAAAGAATCGAGGAAAGATGCAGGTTGAAGTAAAATAATAAAATCAACATCTAAACTACACTTACAATAAGTCGTTTCATACTCTCGCTCTCAGACGCACCAAACTTAAGAATGGTGCTAGCAACAGAGAGCCAGCGGGTACGAGAGTTAAAGGACATAAGCCATGATCCATTAGAACTTTCGATTCTTGGCGTCGATGCAACGTTCAACATTTCAGAACACTCGGTATCCAAACCTACCAGGAACCCCCATGATTCACAATGAATTGGATGAACAGACCTTTCAGTATTTTGGAAAAAGCATGCATGGTAGAGCTTAATTTCACTCTTCGAAACGCGGTGATAGATAAAGGATTACGACGAGCATTCCCAATTGCTACAAAGGCTAATAAGTAGCAAAGCAAAGAGTGAAACAAATTGCGAGACAAGGACCGAAACAAGATTCGAAACATGGACCAGAACAAGGTGCGAGCAAGGTGCGAAACAAGTTGGAAAACAAGGTGTGAATTATGGACCAAAGCTCGAGAAACTGGTATTTCTTTACCTTATTTCCCACTCAATAATGAATATCTAAGTAAACGTATACAAAAACCTCTCCCAAAAATGAAGATTTACCTCAGATAACTTTCGCATGCTCCCGGACACCTCAGTTTTGCAGTGACGTCATTTCTAGGTCACTATTTCAGCTTAAAATTTCATCTTAAAATCTATTTTTAGCTCCGCGCGCAGCCTGAACTGAATCAGGGATCCCATGATAAAATGTTTCAGGCTACGCGCAGAGCAAAAAATAGATTTTCAAATAATTATCATAAAGCACGGAGATGTGCTCTCTTACTTCATACTCTTTTACCTAACCAAGGAGCGAAACAAATAGCGAAAAATTAAAAGTAGCGAAACAAATAGCGAAAAAAGGAGTCGAAAGAGGTGCGAAACAAGTAGCCGAAGAATGTGCGAGGGTGATTTGATTGGGCTTGCTGTGGAGACTTGGGGGGAAAGGGCTTGAGTCGAGTCGAGAAATTGATATAAAACAGGTCATGTATATAATTGTTCTTAATACTTTCACATCTCGTTCCCTATTGATTTTAACGGTGTATTTGGTAGTTGCTTCCATATCTCCATCGACAATGGCACAAGCTGACATCAAGGCTTCTAGCAACAAGTTTTCCTTGAAATTGCATCAAGTTCTTCGAGGACAAGCCAGTTCAGCAGAGAATCTTTTTTACTCTCCTTCCAGTATCTTGGTTGCACTGGCCATGACCCACCTTGGAGCTCGAGGAAACACCGCTAAGCAAATGAGCAAATCATTTCACCTCGAAGAGATACCGGAAAAACAGCTGAATGAAGAATTTCAGAAGTTTCTTCAAAGTCTAAACCAAAGTAACGCGAGAGGCAACGAAATAGCAATGGCGAACAGATTGTTTGTTCAGATGGGCTTCGAAGTTTCCAAGCAGTTTCAAGAAGAAAGTGAAAAGTTCTTCAATGCAGAGGCTGCTTTGGTGGATTACCAGAAAAACAGCAAAGGAGCAAGAGAAGAAGTGAACAAATGGGTAGAAGAGAAGACTAAGAATAAAATCAAGGATTTGATTCCAGAGGGGATGTTTGGCCCGGACACACGTCTGACACTTGTTAATGCTATTTACTTCAAGGGATCTTGGATGTCACAGTTTGATCCAAATGCCACCCAAACAGGTCCATTCCAGCTTACTTCATCTCAAAGCATTGAAGTCCCAATGATGTACCAGTCAAAGAAATTTAAATACTTTGAAAACCAGGACCTGAAGTGCAAGATGTTGGAACTGCCTTATGCAGGTGAAAAAATGTCCATGATCATTCTTCTCCCCGATGAAGTTGAAGGTCTGAGCAAGCTTGAAGAATCCCTTAGCTACAGCAAACTGGATGATTCCATTGGTCATCTGAGGAAGGCTCGCGAGGAAGAAGTTGAAGTCACACTACCTAAGTTCAAACTGTCTGAAAAGTTTTCTCTGAAGGAGGTGTTGAGTAAGATGGGAGCAAGTGATCTTTTCAATCCAAGCAAGGCAGATCTGACCGGAATAAATAAAGATGGGCAGCTGTTTGTGTCTGAGGTTGTACACAAAGCCTTTGTAGATGTTAATGAAGAAGGAACAGAGGCTGCCGCTGCAACTGCTGTTGGAGTTGCTTTAATGTGTATGCCGATGAATCCAATATTTTTTGCCGACCACCCTTTCCTATTTCTCATCCGTCACAATGAAAGTGGGGTTATCCTATTCTTAGGTCGCTTGGCTAACCCAAAGTGACCTAAACCATGTTGGATTAGTGACCTCAATTGTGCCCTGCTAGACATACATATCTTGTAGTGTTCATATTGGTAGGGACAAAATGAAATTTTAATTGCTGAGAAACTCATAAAGTAATGGCTTCTTCCCTGCTAAGCATTATACATATCCTGTAGCTTTTATCAGGTATTAAGTAGGGTGAAAATGAAATCATAATTGCTGAGTAATTAATACAAAAATAGCTTCTAAAGACTAAATACAATATTATAATAAAAATTTGTAATACAAATTTTGAAATCTAAAATTTGCTGTAACTTAATAGAAAAAAATAAATTGTGATGAAATGATGCACAGATTAGGATTTTTATTGGGACTTTTTGCCTGTCAAATATTATCGACATTGGTAACTAAAGCTCAACAAAGGAATTTGACATAATGAATATTTATCATTTATTAATTGGAGAAGCATAATGGTGGAGCAGGTTTTAAGTGGAGGTTTGAATCCATGTGTTCTTGCTTTTGTTATATTCCTTTTAACATTTTAAAGTGCTTTAATTCAGGCTACAATTTGACCAAGTCCATAAGCTTTTCTTAACACAGGAAGCCCATGCATCTTTGAAAGCCACAGAGCCAGAGGAAGGCCAGGGTGCAGTGGGATGAGTGATGGGTGGGATGAGTGATGGGAAAAAAATTGAGAACAGCTCACAAAGTAAAAACTTGGCATCTGCAGTACACTTGTTTTATTTGAATGATAATTTTATTGAATTTATATACATAAATATACATTGGAAGTTACACAAATTTATTTCAAATTTAAATTAATTCCCTATGTTCACACTAGCTATTCATTATAATATACAAATAATATACAAAGTAACTTACTATTCTTCCTATAACTAATACTTGGGAAACAATTTTATGATACACAAATGTGACCCAATAACTACAGTCTAAACCTCCACTAATGACCACCTCTACTCAACGACCAGGAAATGTTGTCCTGATGATGGCTGTTGTGCAGAGGTTGACTGTATGCCGAAAATTTCAACATCCTTCTTGGAAAAAAGATGTAGATCAACATCTTCCTCAATGGCCACACTAGGAAAATTTGAAATGCTCACACAATTTTAACATTCATTTCCTTAATTTCCACACAATTTGCTTGAATTAATGAGTTGACTTGAATAATGCATAAATGGATAATAATGTTATGGATATATAAAACACCTAAAATTGTTGCTATAAGCTTGTTCCTCATTGAGCAGTTTACCACCATGTCCATTGCTACGTCTTATAAATTCCAAACAGTTTGATTGATGGCAGCTAAATTAATGCCAAATTTGCACATGCTTTGAATTGACACCAGCACGTAGTCGTGAACTGTGGTAAGAACTGCTATTTTACTACAGGTAAAATAAAGATTGTGATATGCAGAAAATAAAAATGAATGCTGCGAAGCAATCGAACAAAAGATGAGGTAGAACAATTCATGCAAAGTCCTGATCTGCATTACATTATTCTTTCTCTCTGTTAATGCATGATTCTGTTATTGTTATAAAAATATATAACAGATGATCCTATAGTAGTATATTTGTTTGTGTACGTGTTGATATGTTGAGAATATATATTTTTGGTTTCACTATATATTATTGTTCATAAAACTGGAACAAAAAAGAAGTCTAATTCATCACACCACATAACCTTATATTCAATCACTGTTGCAGCAGTTTTCCCAGTGGGATTAAAATCTGTTCCACAAGCAACTACACAATATCTGTCATAGAGCTCGAGAGTACTACAAGGATTATGAGGCAAATACGTTCATAGGACAGTAAACCATTGAAACAATTTATAATCAATTTTCTGTGATCAGAGTTTTAAGTTCTGAGATATTCTAGTTAATTTGAGCTTGTGTGACATAGCAACGGTAACTAAGGGGAGTCAGAACTATGAATAGTCTTGACCAAAATTAAGCGATAACATGGAATCAAGCTTTGAAAACCTTGACTATCCTAGATATGTTTTGTCTACAAATGGGGCATTCTGCTACCTGTTTACTACACTGCAAACAAGTTACCATGTGTCCACACTCTAACAGTACGCAGTCTATTGATCTGTCCATACACACTTTACAAACGTCTTCAGTATCATCATCATCGTCACCTGCTATAAAAGAAGAAGAAGCAAAACAGTGTTAATCATCTTTTCCCATCTTCAGAAGTCTTCCTCAAAGACACAAGCAGAATTATGCAGAATTAACACCATTATCTCGCGACTCCCAAAGGAGTCCAAACATTTGAATAAGAAACAGAATTTGACGAGGATCCTGGTGATAGTGGTATCAAGAGGTAATAAGGGGAATCGTGAATTATGTAGGTTTTCACAGACTTTGGATTGATCAAGGTATTTCCTTGACGAGAATATATTCACATGGATGCTCATGGCCTTGCCTTTTCCAATGTTATGGAAAATGTTCCATTGACAGCCATGAAAAGGTGAGTTGTCAATTTTGGGGCAGGGAGTTTGTAAGTTATTGGATGGTCTTTGGTATGTTAAAGTATATGTAGGTACATGACAATGTATTTTTTTTTTTTTTTATGTCCAATGATTTAAATATCAATATTTGGTGGATAGCTGGCACATAATACAACTTACTTTGCTTTGAATCATTCTTAGATTTCCATAACATTCTAACTTTTTGTAGAAGTTCCTCCTTTTCAACACAACCTTTGAAGTCTACACAATTAACAGTAAGGATTTGTTTAATCTCTCGGACAGATAGACTACTGACTTGATCGATGCTTGTAATATCATCTATTGTTTTTGGAGAAGCCTGAAAAATAATTTGAGAAATATCTTAATTAGGCATATGCTGCTAACACATCGTCTTTCACCAGTGGTTCCAAAGGTTTGGATCACTGGTTCAAGCCCTGCAGATACTATATATGTGAGTTGAGTTTGCTTGATGTGTTGTTCTCCCCTATGCTATGAGGGTTTTCTCTGGTTTCCTCCCTCCATAAAAATCAATATGTGAGTTGAGCATTGCGTGCATAGAATATTGAATGTAGTGGTAGTGTGTGTGTGTGTGTGAAAAGTGTCCACAATTAGTGCGAGAGCACTAGAACAACTAGGCATTTATAAAGAGATTTATTTATTTGTGTCTTCTCATGTGCAACCGTGTAAAACAAAACAAAAATTATACTCTTGGGAATGACACAGTGTCTCAAATGGGAAGCTGAAATGGTCTATTACCTTCTTTGTATTTGGTTGTGCTGCCGTCTGCTGACCATTGGAAGATGATGTATTGTTTGCAGTATTAGAACCATTACTACCATAAGAGTAACTCTGTGTATATTGTGAAAATGATGCATTCTGAGTACCCGCAGGGGAGGAGTTGAGTACTAGCTCTATAAGTTCTCTCTTTTCCTTGCATTGATGTGTCGATATATTTTTTTTCCGAAGAAATTCTTGCAAATCTTTCACTTTGATTTTGACAAGAAAATCCTTGTGTGATTGAGGAGCATTCAAGGATCGGCATGTGAGACAGTGAGGGGAAGATTGATCTGTTGCACTTAGTCCTTCCTTGAAGCACTCTTTGCAGAAAGCTCTTTTGCAGTTATTGCAGGTTTGCTGTTGAAAATGAAAAAAAAATTACAAATCGAAATAATCATTAGTAGAGGCTCTTACATGAAAATAAGAGTGACAAGTGGGATAGCCCCATGGTTTGCCACAAGAAAGCAATGTATAACTATTTTTACCCCACACCATTAATTGATACTGCAGAATATACAACAGTTTTCCTGCATTTTGATTGGCTGTATTTCTTATGGTGCAGGATAAACGTTTTATCCCACACCATAGAAAATACAGCCAATCAGAAAACAGGAAAGGTGTTTTATATCCATTGGTATTTCATTCTTCCTTCCCACCATGCACTGTGCGTTGAATCTATGCATTTGTATTTTCTATGGTGTCGGATAAAATGGTTATACGATGGTTTCTCATGGCATACCATGGATATCCCACTCGTCACTTTTATTTTCTTTGTATACACACTCGCCTAAAGGCTCGTGTGTATACTAGAAACTACAAGTGACTTGTGGGATATCCCACGGCATGCCACTCGAAACCATTGTATAACTAGTATATACATATAATATGAGGCAACTCTTGCACAGGTTTCGGGTCTCGGAGTCCCTTCTTCTCTAAGATCTAAACAATAAAAGACTCCCAAAAGGATAAAGCAAATAAAAAATGCTTGTGGGTGATGCTAGAATTAGCAATACCACTTCAAATCAATTAACATCAGAACACATACTGATTATGGATTACCAGAGTATATTATTAAACTTCTTACATCTATAAACTAACAAATTATTCTGATTAATGAACCTTGTAAAACAGCTTGAAACTAATTACAGAGGTGAAAAATAAATGCTCTCAATAATTATATTTTCTAGAAAATTATTACATGGTTTTTCTTATTAATGATTTTAATGAATCCTTTTCGCTTGACAACAATTAACATTCATTACTTTCACTTTCAAATTGCAATGACAAATAATTTATTGTGTTTTGCATATATGACATAATTCCGATCTAAGTGTTGTTTGATTTTTTTTCTCTCGATATCAAAACAACAAATAGAAATATGAACAGATGACAATGAATGTAGTAAAAACCACAGAAAATAGCTATCACCGAATATGAATTAATTTTGTTGGCTCTGCGGCTTCTGAATTTGAGATCGAACTTCATTAAACTTCATAACGCAGTTGATTATTCGAGCCGTTCTCATCACGAAAAACGACCTTTTTTACGAATCCTAGTTTCTCCATAATTCTATATTTACATTAGTCAGTAAGTTATGAATAAAGAAAAAGAATTAACTCTTAAAACGAGTATTCATGGGCTTAAAAATTAAGTTATAATTCGATTTCCGACATTCGATACTCAACATGTAAAAGTCGAGACGAAATTTAAGAATTGGTTTTGTAAAGCTTTCCTTGAACTTACCTTCCGTCTAAGCAGCGTAAAATTCACATTACACGAATAGCAAACCATTTCAGCATTCGGAAAGTTGTAGGAATAAGTATTCGATAGATTTGAAGTCGTTGGAGGGAACGGACGGGTATTTGGCGTAGCAAACGGTGGTTGTTGTGGTCGAAACGATCCACTCGCTCTGGCCCCGCTTTGGTTACTTGTGTTATAATGATAGTTCAGAATCGATTCAATGTACTCTCGGTTGTCTCTCAGCTCTCCGTTTAGGCCACCAGCACCCATATCAAGTGCTGTAAAGACGTGGAAATGTAGGGAGACGACGTTTTAGCATTCCCGATAACAACAGTGCTAAGCAAGTCGTCTACAAGCAGTTGATACGAGACTGGTACTAGGCTCGCTCGATCCTCTCTGTCACGTCACAGCATAGCAAGACTCCAGCGTAAGTTGTCAGTCATGTCTTTTCTTACAAACCTTTTCAAGATCAACATGGTTCAAATGTTGGGCGTAGTTTTTTAATTTTTTTATGATAACAAGATATTTGATATTTATTTATTAAAGTGATGATCTTCTCCAAAAAAAAAAAGGTAATTAAAGGTATAATACTTAATAGAATGACACATGGAATTATTTAGAAAGAAATTACCATGGTCTTCAGAATATTGCTTTGGATCAAAAAAGGATGTGGATGGAAACAAGTAGTAAAATAAGGTTAATTTAAATCAAGAAAATACAAAAGAAAAAGCCGTGATAAAGTCGTACCAATTTTAATTGGAAAACAAATTTTAAAATAAAAAGAGCTGAAAAAAATATATTTTAAAGAATCAAAAACACAAAGGTCCATCATAAATCCAATTTCCATAGTATTCTAATTTTTAAAATTATCGTGGAAAATCAAAATCTTGGAGGTTAGGAGTTTTGTATCTTGAGGATGAATCAATTCATAGCCAGGTGATAGTTAATAATTCATATGCTTATCTTTATTGTTCATAGCTTCATTCGCTTCATTAGCATTTGACACTAATCATTTGAACATGTATAAGTTAGTCCAAGACTTTAATTGAAGAAAGCTGCTATATTTTTTTATTTCTAATGCATTCATAATTGGCTGATGAAAAGGGTGTCATCTGAAGAGGGAGCTTCCATTTGCAACGCTATCAAAATATCCTGTTTCATCAATCTAACTATAAGCTAGACACGACAGGATGTCCTTGGACCAGGCAGAGCTACAGCATATTGCCATCTGTTGTGATTCCCATAAAATGTCACAATAAATCTGTTTCTTTTTTATAGATAATAATTTTGCCTAAAATCTAAATATACCTATATTGTCGAGCATATGAATAAATTGATGAAAATACTGTGGATCAAAAGGAGATAATGGGTACTTGAAGAATATAAAAACAATAAAAAACTAAAAGGAAAAAGTGAAGCTAATTATCATATTTAACATGACAGCAACTGCCATAATTTATAGATAAGATAATGGATTCTGGTTCTAAAATTAAAAAAAGACTGTGATGTTATATTTTTGCTTCTTTTTTTCCTTAAAAATGTTTGATAATTAGTTCAGATAGTTGTATCTGGAAATATTTTGGCTAAAAACACATTGGGGCATAGTCAAGACAAGTTTATGATGTCTAAATTCTATTGTCTAGGATTCTATCTTCTGGAATCTATTTCAAAGTAAGTGTACATTCATTTTGTAGGTTGTAGTCAGCATTATATCAGGCACACAAATTTAACAGAGGTTTGATTGGGGAGTTACACCACTATCAAGATATATAATGATGGTAATCTAGGTATTGGGGCTAATGCACTGCCCACGGCTGTAGTCCCTGATTAGGGGGATATGATTTGAAATGGGATAAAACCTTTGGGTGTATACTAATAGGAGTAAAAATCCTAGAGCAGTACAGACCCCTTGCAGCACTTCAGAATGCAGCTCAATTTGGAGGACAAAACAATACTGTAGGTTCCAATACATTCTCTGACCATAGATTGAAATCCTTTTGTTTTGTCCTCCAAATTGAGCTGCTTTGACATCAAGTGCAAGGGGTCTATAGCATAGTGAACTAAGAATAATGACTTCTCTATGATAACCAGCAGAGGAGGGAGGGGTGGTGATCAATGTGAGTGGTCATGAGGAATTGACCAGGCATTGTCTGATGAGCCGTTGGGATTTTAGATTTTCTTTGAGGATAAGAGTGGAGTGAGAGACTAAACATATGACAGTATAGTACCTTAATACAAGATTTAATAACTGTACAAAATCAGGCAACTTTCAAACCTACAGTTAACATTCTCTCTGAACAATTTAATCAAATATAATTTTGTTATTCTTGCAGTCTTTCATTAGGAGTAAAATCCTAGGACCATCCATCCATGAATATTGACACAAAGCTTGTCAGCTGAAAAATTCACACTCTTGAGCAAAATCATCTAGTTGTTCAGCAAGGAATCCTGAAGTTGAAGAAACTGGTTCAAAGAAATGGTAAAACTGTGGTATCTGGCATTCTCCTTATTAAAATTTAAGTCGTAGGGTAGTAATTGTCTTCATAAGTCATCTCCTCCTTCTTGGATATACTTTGCTTTGACATGTTTCCATAGTTTCTACAACCAAAATGTATTCAATTAATGATGTGCGTAATAGCATTCTTTCTATTAACTGCGATTCTCAATATTCTGCAAACTCAGACATTTCAACCACTCGTTTTGAAATGGTTTTTGTTTTGCTGTCCTCAATCAAAACTAATCAGCCAAACCTTTTATATTTTTGACTGGTGGCAGCGAATAACCAAATTCCAATAGGCAACTCGCAACTACTGAGTTTGCAGAATTTTAATAATCACAGTAACAATTTTTCAAGAAGAGGTGATTATCAGTGAATATTTCAAACGTCTCAACCAATCAGCTCGCATGATTTTCTCTAATGACCACAGTAATGATACTAAATATGTATAATACTCAAGAAGGGTATACATATGATATATGCATACTGGAAAACACTTTACAATCATGCAAAGTGGTTGGTATGAGGTGTAAACACCAAGGGTGGTCATTGCCAGGGTTTCTCTAGGTCCTCAGTGGTTCTTTTACGTGACCTTCCAACATTGATTAGTAATGATGAAGTGTGGAGATATGGGACCACCAATTAAAGTGGTCATCTGAGCCACTTAAAAGTCTAACCATTTACATTCGCTTTTACAAAGGCAACACCTTTCCAGTTATTTTAAGACCCCGAGTGGTGGGCTGGCCGGGGATTGAGCCCGCAACCTTCCAACGAACTGAGCCAACTAACTGGATGCGAGATAAATCCTACTTTGACGATAGAGTAGATTTTGTATGACTATGAAGAACTCACAGTATGGATGTACCATGTTTCGATCATGATGGCGCCATATCTGAGCATCTTGGTCGGAGAAACAGTGATGTTTATGTATAATAAAGGTTTGCTTACATACCCCTTCGTTATTTCTTTCCCAAACTCGATCCAATCCTTCATCAAATACTCTTTCAAATAGAACAGCCCCGACCACAATAGTCAACAGAAAGGTAGAACTTCTTCTAAATAACGTATTATAAGCTTGTCTGGCGAGTCCCATAATGATTTATCTAATAAATCGTACAAAAAAGTGCTAAAGTTTTTCTCCAAAAACCGGCTAAAAATCCAAGATGGCGTAACAGTACAAACTGCGCATGCGTAAATGCCCTAGGCTGCTCGCAATGTTTACTGGGATATTTAGCCTCGGTATCAAACTATTACGTCATCTTCCCGCCAAGTTTAATTAGAATTCAGAATCGATTTCAAACGAAGAGAAGTTGGTAATACATTTCTGACCAGTTTATTTCGTGTTTTAATTCAAAGCTCTTGGTTCTAAAGGCTTGATAGCGAGCGATATACACATGGCGGAGATGGCGGAAGATAAGACAGAAGAGTTTCGCTTTACGGACGAGCTGTCGCTGGAGAAAATGTAAGAGTTGAGTCGTGGTTGAATCTAAATGCTGAAATGTGGTAAGCTCTTCATTGAGCGACATCCGAATGCTTTCGAACTCAATTGTCCAACACGGCGAAAAACAGTTATATGACTCTCGATATTAAGGCAAGGCCACGGCTGCCAAAATATTTCAGAAAGTACTACACGTGTCACAAAGTCTGCTATGTTTTCTAATGTAGTCTCAGGAGAGGGGTGGGTAAGTTGACTCTGTGTCCACCAAGCAGGGGGATGTCTGCCACCTTTACAGAAGGTAGTCCAAAGCATTTGAAATGTGCCATGTGACATTCCTGTTGATTTTGTTGCAGTCGTCAATTGCAAGCCAACTTTGCAAAGGAAAGAGACTGGGATAAGTTTCATAAGCCTAGGAATTTACTATTAGCCATGGTATGTATAAATTTACTTAAGACTCTTCATCAGAAAAGGCATATATGAGGCATTGCATCACAGATAGCATGAAAGATCATGATTATCTATTGAAATATTCTATGGTAGTAGAATAGTAGAGTAATAACGCAACAGAAAGCAGGGAGTAGAGGAGGATGGGGTCTTATATGAGGGTTGGAAAACAAACTTGGTGACCTAATCCTAACCCTAACCCTAATTATTTTGGACCAGCCAGGCCCCTTCCTCTAAAATTGTGTGGTTCCTAAAAATATCCATACTCCACCATGGAGGATATTTGAAAAAGGATCCCCCCATCCCTCTGGAATTTCCAATTTTCTTCCATACAAACCTTGTAATTTTGTTTTGATCTGACCACTCACCCCCTGGGAATTTCCAATTTCCTCCATGATGGGGTATGGATATTTTTTGGTACAACAAAATAGAGCATGGGTATACTCACTCAAATCCTGCATGCATTGTGCCAGGAATTTTTGAAATTTAGGTCCTGGAATTTTTCCTGAGATTAATATTTTGATATATAAAGAGAGCTTATGCAGGCTATGGATTGATAACTGACATTCAAAAGCAAGCCTTTTTATTCATTTTAGGTTGGCGAAGTTGGTGAACTTGCAGAACTGTTGTAAGTTTTTATTTCATTTATAAATCTGATGAATAGAAGCCAAAATACCAGAAAAAATGCAGATTGTTGATGTCACATGAACATAACAATAGTGTTGTGTTGGGTTGCTACGATGTGTAACATCAAGCCTTCAGGAGTTCTTATTTACTCTTCAATATTCTATTTCAGTCAATGGAAAAATGAAGTTGATGAGGGATTACCCGGTAAGAATTTTCTGTCAAAGTTTTATTGCCAAAAGAAAACTAGTGAGTAAGCTAGATCTTAATGAAATAAATATGTTGCAAATGTCCCTCAAAGCCACAACCCTAGAAAATTTCCAAAGAGCCTCAATTTCTAAATTTTCAGGGGATGATGGCATTCTCCCTGCACCCTCCAGATTTGCTCCCCACTCAAAACTATGCTCTGCAATCCCTGTTCCAACTTCAAGTATAAATGCAACTCCCATTGGTGCATAAGGAAAGCTCAGGAAATACTCAAGGATGGAGGGAAATAAACCTAACTAACATGTAATTCCCTGATATATCTTTTCTATAGAATGGTCAGGCCAAGAAAAGAAACACTTAGGACAAGAACTAAGTGATGTACTGATATACCTAGTTAGACTGGCTGAGAAATGCCATGTTGATCTTCCAAAAGAAGTACTAGCCAAAATGTCTTTAAATGAGCAGAAATATCCTGCAGATCTTGTCAGAGGATCATCAAAGAAGTATACAGAGTATAAGCAAAAGTGCAAGAGCTAAGTTTAAGAGCTCAAAATATAGAAGCTAGGACACCATTTTATTTGGATTTGATATGAAATTTCTTGAGTTGTGACTATTTTTTTGTCAAACTATACCCAGTTTGATACAGGTTCATCCCAGTTTATGGAGTGTAATTTGAAGCCCTACTCCCCAACAGACTGACAGAAAAAGGGAAAAGAACCCAAATCCAAGAAATGAACCATCCTTACTACTACTTTTTTTAGAATTTTTTCTGTACCTTCTTTTATTGTTCTTATTTATCCCATTTTATTAGAACTCAGAGGAATTTAAAATTATTTCTGGATGGCTTCTGTTAGTGCTAGTAACATGATATCAGGATACAAAAAAAAATTTAAATTGATTTGTTTCCAAGGAAACAATGTTCTGCAGAGCTTTGAAAAAGTTGTTCAAAAATTCTTTCACCTTTTTGCTTCACAACTTATTTTGGAACTTTTGCTGAAATGCTAGCATGAAATTGTATTTTCTATGCCAATATTTTAAGATAGAAAGTCTGGTTTTAAAGTAAGAGTTTTAGTTCTTTTACATAAGATTAAAATTTATAATTTCAAAAGTACATGTAGACTTTTACCTACAGTTTGCATTTTGATTTTATAATAAAACTAGTCACAAAATGTTGAACAATGTTTTGGTGTTCATCTAACACCATTATCAAGCTCAAAAGGATAGAAGATATGATCGAGTCAACAATGAATAGTGAATACATTACACAATTCCCCATAAGTTCCACATTTCATGACTAGTTTTACTATAAAATCAACATCAAAGAACTTATTATTGAAAGTTTGCATTTTATTATATTTAATAGAATTTAATTTTGAGACTGAATTGAATCAACATTATGTTATCGTTATGTTACAAGTTTAAGACACAACAATGCCAAACCATAAACTAATTAAGGCATCATGTTGAAATATTTTATTGAAATAAAATATTTGAAATGTTATTTACAATGGCTTTTGTTCATAATTTGTTATTATGTAGTAGCCTTGCTCCATGCACTCTATTTCAATATTATGCTTTCTCGGATGATAGGGCATGGTGCTAAGGCCATATCCAGGCACAGCTAGATTTGCAAAGTGAAAGAAATCTACATTGACGACAATGATTCATTTTTTTCATCTCATAGAATAAAACAAATAGAACAACTTTTTCCAAAAATCAAAGGAAAAAAATATTTTTACTTCCTGTGTGCATTTTAACTGTGTGGAGCACAGAAAAACCTGTTTCTATAAATATTGGTCTTTTACAGTATTGCAATCCATCTTCTGAAAAACTCCTGTTTCTTTTCTTTGTCATGTGTGACTGCAAAATAATGCCATTTTCTGATAATTTGCATTAAATTTTCATCTTTTAACAGTCGACAATATTTTACAGGTAATTTATACAATTATATTTTCCTTCTATCATCTTAAAAAGTAATCAATAAGTGTAGAAAATGCTGCAAATCCTGCAGCACCAAAAAGAGCTGCTTTGCCTCCAGCTGAAAAAAAATTAAAAGAATCTTTAAGTTTCTAATTTATCAACCAATGAATGCCAGGATGGGTATCCAGCGTTATCGCCCACGGACTACATCGCCCATGCATTTCGCCCACGCATAAAATCTTTTATAAGCCACGATTTTTGAAATTTGGCAGCAGTATGAATCAAGACAAAAATCTGCATCTCAAGAGTTAAGAGCTTGTTCCAGATTGAATGGTCCTTCTAGAAATGATCAAATATGACATTCCGCATTAAAGCGTATTTTACAAAAGTCATTCCGCTGAGATGTATGATTGTAAAGAAACGCTTGGATCAAATGCCTTCTTCTTTTCCTTATTTGATAAAAATCAAAGACCAAATTCAAGTCAAAAACCATTTTATATCATATTTAACAGTGTTATACAGTGCAGAGGTCTAACTTTTCAAGAAACCGATCATACACACTTGAGAGCATTCACTTACGTAGCCAACGGCACTAGAGTTTTCTTTACAATCTAACAATGCAATGCTTACATGTAACTGTAAGCTTTCTAAAAAGAGTAAATCGTTTAAATCATATTTAAAAAAACCGTTCTACGTGTAAGTCTTTTTAACATCTCCAAATATAACAGTAAATACAGTAAGCAAGTGAAAATAAAAAAATATGCAGCGAAAGACTACCAAGTTTAGATAAACAACTGGCACGCCCATTTTGTTGTAGATTTCCAGACATTATCACCTATTCGTTTGATTGAACGTGTCAGATCTAAGCCAATCGTAGTTGGAAAGTACTTTGAATCATGTCTTCTTCCCGTGGTAAAAAATCAAACGAAGTTCAAAAGAGCAAACTGTACCGATCAAGACACCAAAGTAATAAAGTGTAGAAAAAAGACAGAGTAACAACATTTAGAATGAAGTAACACAGATTAATGTGGGCTTAAGATACATTTAGATAGTTTCTTTAAAAGATTTTTAAAGCGTTTTTCGAGTTGGCGAAAGTTTAGCGTCTCAAATTCACTGAGACGTAACGAAGGACGCGGTTAAAAACGTCTAGTAGATTTTGATAGAAAACACCTTCAGGTGACTTTAAACTGTGCTTTTTTCTTAGTAAACTACATGTTACAAGTTTACTTTATTTTCTAATACAATGAAATTAATTCCAAGGAAGCTAAAGCACTAAGGTAACGTCATGTTAAACGCTTTGAGATCGCTATGATTCTAGCCGTTCTTGAGAACTTCTTCCCAGGGTGGAGATATTTGATTACATAGACTTATTTCGAGTTTTGATAAGTGGAAGAGAAAAGAATTGTACCCAAGCACACTGTGATCGCGATTAAATCGCAAACAACAATAGAGAAAACGAATTGCGAGCAGATCGCAAGCATTTGGTGCTGTACATGTTTCTGGACTGCACTGTATGTTAGATAGGTAATATTATCCGTGGGCGAAATCCGTGGGCGATAGAGTCCGTGGGCGATAAGCCTGTAATTCCCAGGATGAATAAAATAACCTCTGGTCTAAACCCAAAATCTCTCACATAATAGACTTGTGCTCCAACTGTTTGTAAAAAGGCTTACTTTAATACTGTAGAATCCCAGTTATAAGCCCTGTGGGGGGGGGGGGGGAGGTGTGCACTAATGTGCTCAGAAAAAAATTATAATCTGAGCAGCTTGTCAATGCATAGAGGGCTGCCCATGGATCAGTACTCCATAGTGGTTGGGGGGCTTATAACCAGGGGGTTTATAACTGGAAGATGATTCCTGTTAGCAGATAGGTATGCTCATAATCAGGGGGAGGGGAGACTTATGACTGAGATTCTACAGTACTGTATTATGAATGTGCTAACCTCTAAGTCCAATCAGTCCCCCTGTGATACCTCCAGAAAGTGTGCCATTCTTCCAGTCTGATTTACCTCTATACTATAATTTGAAAAAAATCTTATTCATTAAATTGATTACAATGACGTGTAGATATTTTAATAAATCATACAATGCTTTATTTTCCATGCTGGACATCAAAATTATTCTTTTGAAATTTGTGTTTTTGAATGAAATTGAAAAGAATAAATTTGACTTCAAATGCAGAAATAAAGCATTGTAGGATCATATTATTAGGATAATATAAGATAGTCAAGGGAAAGCATAACAATGAAACTATTTATAAAGGGCAATGTACAGTAACATTGTGCCCAAGGTAAAGAGGTCTAACGTGTGCATGTTGCTGATTAACAATAATGATGGGAAGAGCGGGTTGAAATTGATTAATGAAGTTCGTAACCCAAAAACCATGCATTACAATACAATAAACTTTAATAGGTTTCCTATGTAGATGGGTTCTTCATACCTAATTTACACAATTTACATATAAATTTAAATATAGATATATATATATAGATATATATTGATACTGATACAAGGGGTAAGAAACTCCAAAATTGCCCACCAAATGCTGCCGACTGAAACCACCATCAGAAAACATCATTTCTGATGATGACCTCGGTCAAAAAAGCTCAACCAACAACCCCAAAATCTCCCAGCCCCTTTATCATTCAAAGACATACTCACACTTTCAACTAAACATTCTGTTCCAGAAAACATCAATCCAACAACTGCAAAATTCTTTCCATACGATGAAGCTCTAGATTTCATGTCATTGAGAATAGCTTTAGCTGATTGGTCAGCTACCCCTGTCATAGGATTGGGCATCGACGAGTCCATTCCAGCTGTGAAAAGGCCAAAAACTAATCCAAGGCCATAACCTATGACGAAAAACTTTAATTAGCTTTGGCTTTAGAGTCCTCAGAGTTTGTGGGACAAGGCTAAAAATGGCTGCTCAACTACTGGACATGATGACCAGCCACATCAGAGATTAACACGTGACCAGTCAATGTGACCAGTCCAGAGGTATTTGGCCAGACATTGTTATTAAGAATACTCATTATTTATCAACGAAAATATTTTATTTAACGTTTATATTCTTGTCAAAATGTGTCAAATTATACAGACTTACCAGCCACTCCAGCAAGTGCAGATTTGAAAGCACAGTTTTCAAACACTCTCTCTACCATCAATTCCTGTGGCGTACGAGAAGCTTGAGGTAAACCAAGGGATGGTACGATCGGAGGTCTTTGTCTTCTTACCTCTTCAATAGCTGGGATTATAGTACTCATACGTAAACTCCCTATCGGACCTGGAACAGGAGCTTGTCTTCTTTCATCGTCGGCCATTTTGAATTTTGTGCAAAGATCTACAGCACAGGAAGCCCAAACTCGGCTATACGGAAAACCGAATGGATTTCACTTAAAACGCAGTACTAAGAAAGCTAAAAATGAAATAAAGATACTCTCATTGCTGCGTGAGTTTTACTGGATTTGTTTAATGTATCAGTTCAAATTTCATACTTCCTTCAAAGCGCTACAGTACAGGCAAAACCACAAGAACCAAGTTTGGGCTTCCTGTGGACACATGACCACAGGAAACCCACGTGCAAGATCAAATTTCACTTTTTCACAACCGCAACCAGAGTGGTACTTCGGTACTTCTACAAGCTACTCCTGCTCAAGAACAGTAGACGATATCAAATAAAAATAAATAAATAAAATATGCTTTTTGATGCAAAAGACGCATTGGATTTAATATTATAAGCTATTCTTAATGCTTGAGTATTACACACTCTGTATACTCGTAGGTGACGCAAGTAACATATGATAAAACACGTGTTTAATACTCACGCCCCCAAATAGTACAACCGGATATCATAACTTGCGTACAAACATCACGCACAAGTCCCCGGTCTTCCTCCGATATTTGCGCACTCACATATTTTATTTTTATTCTCGTAAGAATTTTTTTTCATTTTTGAGGTTGGATACTTGTAAGGAAAGACGTTTTTGAAGCTCAGTGTTGCGGAGCAAGCGCACCCAAAGTTGCACGTACCCTTATTTACCTGCTTATCTTTCATTGACGGGGTTCATTACGTCACACAGGCGGTTTACGTCGATCCTCTCAATCATATGGAATGCTGTTTCCTTGCTTCGAGGAACTCGTTCAGGGAACATTACCAGCTATTACCTTGAATATTTGCAACCAGAATCTTGACTTTCGTCAGTTGCAACCTCACTAAGAGTACACTATCTGCTCTCGGTCTCAATTTAAGCTTATTATACGGCAAAATTATTATGATATCATAAATATAATATCAAAATGCGACAATTTCATAGAAAAGGAGGTTTTTATCGTAAGGTAAGTCTTTTGAAAATTTATGTACTGTGCACTGAGTCAAACTTTTTTTGCCGAGTGAGAGTTTTCAAACTCTTTCCGAAGTCTTCCCGAGCTAATTTCTATGCTGCGCGCGTATGAACAGCGAATGGATTCGGGTCTGGTTAACAAAATATGATTGGCTAAAAATTAAACGGGATCGTCTCGGCAACATCCGCAAAAAATACAAAGCTCAAGCTCAGCCCAGACGTGTATTTCTAGTCCTACCTTCCAGAAGGACATCAAAACTTCCCTTTAAAATGACCTAAATTTTATATTTTCCACCTCCTTCTGCAGGTCAGGGCTCCAATGGAGAACAAGGCTGCTTTTCAATCGTTTTGGAGGGGAAAATGTCCTGAGGAGCCTTTGCCAGTGCTGCTGGAAGTCTTTGACTCACAAGAAAGCCTACAGCAGCGAGTTGACCTGTGCAAACAAAATTTGAATGAAGCATTGAACATTTTCAAGAAAGAAGGACTTATTTTAAGATTTTTATCCAAAGTTTTAGACAGTAGTGACTACGATGATTTCAAAGGAGAGGTCTGTGGAACTCTAAGGCTTGTTTTTTCGGATTCATTGGGATTTGTTACCGAAGTTAATGATCTGCAAAGTGAATCGTCAAATGAATTGTGCAGTTCTGCAGATGGAGCAGCTGAGAGGAGCTTAGAGAATGAATCCGTGACAGAAGAGCCTTTTCTCATCCGCGGAGACTCTTTCGCGTTTACAATAGACACGAAAATGAAAGAAAAATTCGACAAAACAAGTGAAGGGTTAAAAGAGGACAGCGAATCAGGGCCTGAGCCAGGCGGAAGTGGTTCTCATTTGCAGGCCAGTGCTGATCTGAGCGAATCGCATTTCCACTCCTCTAGGGAGACATCTGTTGGTGCAAATACTGAATTATTAAGTAACCAAAATGATAAAGTGTTTTTGAGCAGAGAAAGCCTTCCGAACGTTGACAATCACTATGAAGGGAGGAGTGAAATTTTGTCCAATGAAGATGGCGAGTTTGGGGATGAATCTAACCAACAACTCTTGATAGCTGCGAGGGATTCAGGGCAATTATTTGAGTCAATGGACGGGAAATCTAGTGACTCACAAGCGTCGAAATTAAAAGAAGACGTACAAGGTATCGGAAGTGTACCTCTAAATGCTGTGTGTGGCCCTTTCAAGGCAGGAATTTTGCGTAAATGTAAATGGAACGTTGACAATCCTTCGGGAGAAGATCGCTGGGGTTTGCGCGGGAGTTATAATCTTCATAAAGATAATGAAATGACAAACCCCTCCGAAACTAAGCCCTTCGAAAGCCACAAGACCGAAGACGGAAATAAATCTCAAAACATCGAGATGAAAGTCACCGAGCCTCAAGAATCGAAAAGCGAAGGTGACTCTGTGGACATCAAAAACATGAGCTCTGATCAGGAACGTGTGAATGATAACTCGATCGAAATTAAAGAGAAGAATGAGGATATTAATCTTGATATAAGCGATCACGAAGATCGACCAACCCTTGCTGAGGAGGAGACGTTTTTTGATTCGACAGAAGAGAAAGAAGCATTCGATTCTCCCGATGTTATTGATCAACAAGGAACGGGAATTGTTGATGATTTGATCTCCTACCTAGAGGGAATAGAAATGGAAAATAGCAGTGAAGAGGAGGAGGATTCTACGTGGGGAAGTAGTAGTAGTAACTTACCACTTGGCTACCAAGGCAAGCCAAATGGTATTTTTAGAAAGAAGCAGTTACAGTCTGTATTGTCAACAACTAGTGCACTTAGTGGAGACTCTTGTCTAAGTCCATGGGCACTTGACATGGCAATGGCAGAAATCCACTCTGCCGACTCCTCTGATCAAGAAGACACACCAGCAGAATCAAGTGAACCATCACCTATAGATACGGTACCTAAGGTGCTGGGTGATACCTCAGGCAATGATACCAACATAAGTGGTATGCCCCCTGTGAGGCCTCCGAGAAAGCACAGCAAGAAGGGGATGGTTCGTGCTCACACTGTTGGTACACCAAAAGAAATCAGAGCAAATACTAGAGGATATTCTGAAGAAGATGAAGTGTTCAGGAATGAAGAAGAAGAAGGCTATGATGGTATGGAGAAAATTATTTTTTTGAATGGGAAATGGATGGAATATCCTAGTCATAATTTTATTCAATACTAAAATCATAAAGCATGGAGATAGCAAGGAATTTGAATAAGCAGTCAAGAAAGCCCCATCATAGTCAAATCTACATCAGTATTACCTTTGTTCAAATAAGCAATTGCTAATAAAGATAACATAGTCTTAGTCCAAAATATTTCAAAAGCCGTATTTTTTAGTTTTGATATGAAATTAATTAATTAGATACTGTACTAACAACACACCCTGCTGAGAATACATTTAAAAAATAATAATCACCATCTACTGAAATAACATGATGTACAATTTTTAAACATTATATTGAGTCGAATGTCTTCGCATCTCATCTAGTACTGAGAAGAAAAATTCTCAGGTAATATCTCTTTAGGGCTTAGACCTAGAAGATATACATTTTCACTGATAATCCATCATCAAATATGTTTATTCGCTCATAAATTACAAATACATAAGTTTGTAAATTAGTTTACAAAATCAGGTTTTCACACATCTCATTGTGATCTCTCTGGTTTTGTGTGAGCCACATAAATCTCCATTTTCTTAAAATTCAATAAAAAATAAAAAATCGAGATTTTGAAAATTTATGTATATCACATTCTAAGTTTGTTTCCTAGAGTATATATATTGATTATAAGGCTTCAACACTAAAAACTACTGCTGAAATGTGCTTCCATTATTTTTTGTTTCTTTCCACACCTGTTTCTCTAATATTATGCAGATTTAGGAATGTGGTTTGCTGACAAGTGAATACCCAATTCAGATTGAAGTACCATAGAAAAATGATTGTTACAAATCCTAGTTTTTTTGGAGTATTTTATGACAAAAATTCGTTACAATAGCAGGTATTTAAGAATAAACTTCTGGGTGTTTTTTTATTTGTCAAGTAAATATGACATCAGTAAATATAAGTAATATATTTTCATTGGCTTAAACCACAAAATTTCTTTGAGTTTTCGATAAAATTTACTTCATATCCGGTTTGCTTTACTCTTCACCACATATAAAATCAGTTCATATTTTCAAAATTTTGAGAATATTTGAACTTTAACACTCATTGTTTTGACCTTTGACTTCAAAAGCCAAGTGCAAAAAAGAATTTATACCCCTCCCTTTTAGATATTTAATTCTCCATCAGCAAATTAAGATATGGGTATTTTCAAAATGTGTTTTGACCAGTGATGATGGTATGATGATAATGATAATCATAATATTGCCTTTTACCAAGAATATAAGAGTGAGGACTGTCTGGTGACATCTGCTTACCCAGACATGTTTGTTTCTACAGTTTTTGCTATCTTCATAATAGATCATTTGTATTCATCTAAGAGCTTCCAAACTTGATAAACATAATACAATGTCCTCTTCCTTATCATTAGGTTCATATATTACTTTTTATACACTGAAGCGAAATATGTCCAAATAGGTCGCCATATTTCGATTCAGTGTATTACGTTTATTTATTAAATTTTTTCAACATTTTTTCAACATTTTCTGGATTTGACTGGGGGGCAACTAGTGATTCTTAAATCAAATCCTGTCAAAATAACTCCTCAAAAAGTATTCCATTTGACTATTTCTACAACATGAAACCAGAAAAAAACGATACACAGACAACCTCCAACATTCTCCAAGCCAGTTAAAACGGAGATACTACCGGAAGTGATGTCTATTGATAGTAACTAATTGATGTTTTGATCTTGTAGGTGACCAGGAAAATCAAGCACTTTCTCAAAGTCATGCCAATATATCTGCAATCAAAGACAATGCCGTCCAGTTCCGTTCACTTCTTGACACAGGGGAAGATGACAGAAGAAAATTAAGGAGGAGTAGAGGATCAAATGTCATTTTAGATCAAGATAATGTTAATTTTCCATCTTCTCCACTATCATCACCTAATCATTCTAAACATGTAAGTTTTTATTTTTATCTTAGTTTTTCTCTCTTACTCACTCACATGCACTCATAACCCACTCATTCATCCACTTCTTCAGGAACTCCAATTTCATAAGTTTATCTATCTGTTCATTTTTCCATCCATCCAATTCATCCATCCATCCAATTCATCCATCCATCCATCCATCCATCCATCCATCCATCCATCCATCCATCCATCCATCCATCCATCCATCCATCCATCCATCCATCCATCCATCCATCCATCCATCCATCCATCCATCCATCCATCCATCCATCCATCCATCCATCCATCCATCCATCCATCCATCCATCCATCCATCCATCCATCCATCCATCCATCCATCCATCCATCCATCTATCCATCCATTAAATTATATTTATTTGTCTCAGGACATTGATACACTTAAAGAAGATGATGCTCAAAAACTACAAAACAGGAAATGGGTGGCATCTGCAGTATTAGACAGCGAGAAAAGTTATCTAGAGTATCTTACTACGCTGCATAAGGTATAATATATATGCACTTATTTTGAAAAAAAAAATTCTTAAAATTTATATTAAAGAAGAAAGGGCTTGGTTAGAATTTCCTTATAAAACATGCCTCTGGATCGGTCATCAACAATAGCAGATATCAGAGTTAAAGTCCATTGCCTTCAAACAGTTGCTTTAAGTCATGGCATTTGGGTCAGTTCCTATAAATTTACTGCATTGTTGAGTAAAATGACTAGACTTAAAACAATTGGTTTAAGGCAATGGAGCATAAATCTGATATCTGATATTGTCAACTTAACTTTTAACAGTGGGGTCAGCCAAGTTTTATTTAAGAAATTCAAGGTTTTTTTTCCTTTCTTTTTTTTTAAATACATCATTGCATATTGTGAATGGTTATTCATTTCAAACTGTGTTTTGATTTCAGTACATGAAGCCGTTAAAAGCATCTCTAACAACATCTGCACCTATTCTCTCAACACATGACTTTAAAAAGATATTCTTCAAAGTAGAAGAGCTGTTTAAGATCCATGACAAGTTCTATAGTGACCTTGAACTGAGGGTATCAAATTGGAACTTTAGACAGATTATTGGGGACCTTTTTTTGAGCCTGGTAAGTGTTTGTTGTCTGGCGGCTAGCATTACTGATATCTATATTGGGGATATTACATGGAAGTGGAGATAGGAATTTTATCTTCGGGTGTTGAAAAGATCTCTCACGATTAAGCACAGTGAAGGAGTGAGAGATTTTCAACAGGAGAAGATAAAATTTGTATCTCCAGGTGCCCATGTATTGTTCTGTTTATTATATAATTATCAATGAAAAAGAAGTATGTAACCATAGTGACAATATTTTCACATGTGAAAATATCAAATTTTTGAAATAAAGAAATATAGGTATTTCATTGATAATCATGTAATAATAAGCATCTATTGGATGTGTAATTCAATACTGGCAATAAGTAATCATTTATTTATATGTTTTAAGCATCTGATTAGCTGAGAACACTCAGCCAATTTAGATAATGCATTTCAAATGTCGAAACGCAGACTGTGATATTGTGATTCTTTTACTTATTTTTCTCTTGTAATCATAATGCTTTCAGTGTGTAAATCACTAGTCCCAAGGTCTTTTTCCCACTAGTCCACAGCAAACCTTCACTAGTCTGAGACTAGTAGATGTATATTAGTGTCGAGCAATTCAAATGATAAACTTGTGGTCGGTCCTCTTTTTAAGTCTCTAGTTGATTAGGGAGAGGAATGCCATTAATGTGTTCATCTGAGCCATGTTGAAGGTCTAACTATTTGTAGATGTCATTGAAAAGGCAGCTGGTTCTCCTCAGCTATTTTAAGACCCTGAGTGTTAGTCTGTCTGGGATTCGAACTTCCTGCAAAGCAGACCGATGCTCTTACTAATTATTGAGTCTGACCTTGAAGTTCTTCAAAGGTCACTGAGGATATTGAAAATATGTTAATTGCTTTTATGACAGAAGCAGAATTAAATGAACTTGAATGTTATTCTTAAATAGTACCATTTTTTTTACATAAATACATTTACAGTAACTGTAAACAATGTATTTATGTAAAAGAAAATGGTGTTAATTAAAAATAAAGTTCAATTTCAAAATTCCTTATTCTTGGACAAGGGCTAATTGTAACAGCCAGGGGCTGATCTACACAATTAGCTAGCTTGTATTAATAGACTTGAGAAGATATAAATAACATATGAATATATAACGATAGAATAGTGTTAAAGTTAATATAAGTTATACTGTATATTAGATACATGAAAATATACTGTTTCTTTATTTAGAAAAATATATTAAGACAAAAATTGAATTTATTTTTGCCATAATAATATGATATAAAAATAAAGAATAAAATATTAAAACAAATTCCTAGAAATATTCCTATAAAAATTCCTATGAAAATTGCTTCTCATTAAGATCTTTAAAAATTATATTCTGTACCATTACGTTTACCTTAGCTAGCCTCAGCAGATATACATAAAGTGTTCATTTATCAAATAATGTGTTCTTTTTCAAGGTATATCAGTTTGATGTATACAGAGAATACATTCAAAACTACAAGACAGTCATGGACACCATACACAAGTGTAAAGCCAATGATCAGTTCAACCAAATATTTAGCAAGGTATTAAACACTGCTGGATTTATATTTAACAAATAGAAAACGTTTGCCATGTTTACATAGCCTGATATAAACATGAGGGAAGTTTAGGAGAAGTCGAGAGCTGTTGTGTAAAACCGAGCCGCAGGTGAAAACATGGCTATCAGCCAATCAGAACGTGTTTTATATCTGAACTATTTTATAAATTCTTATTATACATATTGAAACTGCCTCCCTATCTGAAGAAGATGTTTCATAGCAACAACGAAAAGACTCAAAACACAGAAATACATTAGTTTCAAAATCACTGTTGCTCATGATTAGCTTCCATTTTGTGTTAAGTATTCATGCTTTCCAGTTAAGGTCTGTGGAATTACAAAGTTGGTAATATGTTGTCAGCCGATTAATGGCTGTGGTCAGTTGTCACCCCACTACTACTTCACCGTCACCCAGCCATTGCACAGCCAACTTAATGGCTGACAAACTACCGTCAAAAAGCCAACAAAGCACAGTCAAACTGCTGTCAGACAGCTATTAATTGACCAACATTCGGCCAACAGTGGATCTTGGGTGCTGATCTTGCGTATTACTTAAAAAAAGGTTACATGTTTGATTTTTTTCTATTTTTTATTATCGTTCAGGAAATAAAACTTAAATGTTCACAAGAAGTAACAACCGTAGAGAGTCTGTTTAGCAAACCAGTGGACAGAATAGGGAGATATGTTACTGCATTAAGTGTAAGTACAGTATATTGAAACAATATTTTTCGAATTTCTAAATTTCTGTATTCATAATAATTTGAATTTTTCCCATTATTAGGATCTATTGAAACAAACTCCAAATGAACACCCAGACTATGGTATTCTTCTTGAAGTCCAGGTAATTACCAAGGAATTCCTGGCAAAGATCACTGGTGGAGACCAAAAAGATGGACCTGTAAGTTACATATTATTTTTGCTATAAATAGTTCAAATATTTGAAATCAAAAATCAAAAACAGAAGTTGCAGGGACCCACTTTTTACAGAAATGGTTTCATATTTCATCTTAGTTTGAGTTCCGTTTAAAGAATAAAAGATTCTAGCAACCCCTACTTATAATGTGCACTGCTGAGTTAACGTCAGTAGCTTTGATTTTGGTCAATTTGATCAGTGATGAGAAGTTGACTGTTATCTATTTCTTTATATCTCCCTTACAGCCAGTTCCAAGGGTCAAAAGAGACCACAGGATGATCAAAGATGGATTTTTGGTTGAACTATCAGGTTAGTGGAATGAGATTATTATTGGTCCTCATTTCCTTGAAGAAAAAAATGTTCTCCTGGCTGAGGGGGACATTGGGGATTGGCATTTACATTATTAAAGGTGCGGTGTCTGGTAAAACAATCTGAATGATTGTGTTGTTGTGGTGTCCTGTAAAAGATAAATGCCAAAGTATTTGGCTTTTTTTACCTTTGCAGTGTTGGTGTTTTGTTGATTTTTTGTGTGGTGATGTGGTGATTTCTAATCTTTTTCTGTGGTGTAGCAGTGTTCGAGACCCCCAATGTTCCCCTCCTGGCTTTCCTCAACTCTGACTCATCTTAGTTACTGTTGCTATGTCCCACAAGCTAAACACATAAGCTTGAATATCTCAGTGATTTACAGTCTCTGCAATCCTTGTAGTACTCTTTAAAACAGATACTGTGTAGTTGTTTGTGGGACAAGATTTTAATTCCACTGGGAAAACTCCTGCAACCATGAATGGTTCACTATTGTCTGTGTCAGAACCATAAACTGCTAACCTCTTTCTGCATGCTCTTCCCTTGAGTATTATTAATATATTGGAATTTTTCTCTCTCTTTTTTCCGCAGATGGAATCAGAAAGTTTAGACACATTTTTCTTTTCAATGATGTGTTGTTTTGTACAAAAAGAAAAATGACTGCCAGGTTTGTACTCAGAATATTTACATTCTCTTTTATTTCTTTTGAAAAATTTGTACAAATTACAAAATAAATGTTTCTATGGTGACACCTCATCCAATCAAAGTGCAGGTATTTCATAATATGTTTCTATGGTGACACCTCATCCAATCAAAGTGCAGGTATTTCATAATATGTTTCTATGGTGACACCTCATCCAATCAAAGTGGAGGTATTTCATAATATGTTTCTATGGTGACACCTCATCCAATCAAAGTGCAGGTATTTCATAATATGTTTCTATGGTGACACCTCATCCAATCAAAAGTGCAGATATTTCTTAAGTGTCATGTTATAGTTCAGAAACTAATTGAGGGATTTATCATTCCATTTCAGGCAAGAGTCCTATGTGTGCAAGTGGCATATACTTTTATCTGATTTACTCTTCCATCCACATGATAATTCTGACGGTATGTATGACTATTAACCTGATGATGACAATGATTCTAGTGAAGGCAGGGACATATGGTGCAACATTGTGCGCAATATTACAGCCAGTGTTGCTGAAGTAGGATCATTTTCAACTTCAGCAACAATGTGTGCAGCAAATTGCGTCATGTCACATGCGACATCATTGCACTCGATGTTGCACCTCGTGTCCTGAATGATTGTATTGCTGCTGCTGATGATGTTCTAGATGATGATAGGTATTTTGTGGATGATGATATTGATGATGATGACAATGTGGCTGATCACGATGTCCCAGATGGAAATTCTCGGTTGGTGCATTTCATGATTCCCACTTTGTGGACGATGATTATTTGTAACAAATGTCACCAAAACTGCTGTCATGGCAAATCTTTTGTAATTTCAAAAGATTGGAAGACTTCAGTCACTCAGTCCAGCTCTCCCATAGATGATTGGCAGAAACACAAGAGAAGTGTTAGGAGAAGCACGATGGGTAGTGGATGTTGAATTGGAAAGTGCTCTCACTGATAAAGACACATCCCTAACCAGTGAGAAAGCGACATTTATAACAGTTATCATATAATCTTTTTTATTTTGTCTCAGCAACTCAAATGGTTCCAGTTGCAAGTGAAGCAGATATTGAGATACTAAAGGGTAGAATTGTTAGTTTAAAGTCAGAAATCAGAAAAGAACAAGGCACGACAGGTCAAGGTCCAAGCCCTGACGAATCACCCTCCACAAAGGTACAGAAATCCGGCAAATTTTCTAAACAGTAACGGATAATCCCGTTCCAAGAATACAATTTCAAAATTTTTATTTGAAAAGAGTTCTTGTACTGTTAACCAAACACGTCTTTTCTACTTTCTAGCGAAAAAGAGCGCAGTCAACGAACAAGGCAATCGAAAAATTAAAAAAGAAATTAGCTCAACAGGTGAGAATCTATAATACTCATTCATGCATTTCTGCTATTGCTAGCTGTTGTTGTTACCGTTGTTATAGCCTGCATAGCAGCTCGTTGGGGGAGGGGAAAGGAAAGAGGAGGGGGACTGGGGGAGTCTAGTCCACCTCCCTTTTCCTTTCCCCTCCCCCTCCCCCTCCCTCCAAAGATCCTCTACGCAAGCTTCTGTTCTTACAGATTTTGCTGCTGTTGTTGCTCAGTGATATTGCTGCTGGTTTTGGACCGTAACAGTGGTAGAGCTAGTGGTGTGTTATTGTGTACAAGATATGTTATATTTTGTACGTACTGAAAGGATCTATGTTTGTTTGTCATGTAGGAAGCTGCGTTACTCCTCGCCATTCCTAGTCTACCTTTTCACTTGTACCACAAAAAAACGCCAAAGGTAAATTTAAAAAAACTAAATAAACTAATGTATACCTTAAAATCTACGATGAACTCCGAACCTCAAAGTTGACTACAAAGGCAGCCTTCAGCCTCTGATCCAGAAAATTCGTAACAACGGTGGACTCCGGATTCCATATTCCAGGTGCCTGAAATCAGAATTGAATAAATAATAATAAATAAAATAAATGTGAATTAACAGTGGAATCCACCGAGTGGCTCTTCCTCCACTGCGTTACAACTGGAATTTAGAAGTTGATTTTTGAGGATGGAGATAAAACTGGAGAACCCGGAGAAAAACCCTCGAAGCACAAGAGAAAACCAACAAACAACTCTACTCACATACGACACCGAGCCCTCGGGTCGTCTTGGTGAGAGGCAAGCGCTCTAACCGCTACGCCACCCGTGGCAAAACCCTTGTGGAATGCACCAAATTCCGTAATATTAATTCGGTTAAAAAAACAGCACAAACCACAGGTTTTCACACTAGTCTCTGAATCAAGGACTTCACTTTTTACATAATAATTTCTTTGGTATTTCCAGACATACACTTTACTTTGTAAGAGCGATGGCCAAAGGGCGGACTGGAAAGAAAGCATTCTCTCTCAACAAGGAAAAGGTAGGCGAACCCCATCTTATATATATATTTTGTATTGCCTTACGAAGACGTTATAGCTGATGCTTAGGATTTTTTGCGGCTTTAAAAATTATTTTTTCTTTAATGTGGTTTTCATTCATTTTTATTGCATTTCACTTCGGTGAAAATGATTTTTACAACAACTCCCTGCTGTAAATCAACTAATCACAAGCGCTATTTCCGATTTCCCGCCATTTTAGTTCACCCGCGTGGGTATTTTAAAGAAACCATTTTGGCGCGAAAATCATTTATTATGATAATAATAATGGAGATATTATTGCAATTTTTTTGACTCGGAATTTCTTGTTTTTCTTATTAGTTTTGATGTGTGTTTTTATTTTCGTTATTTTTTTCTTAGTTGTTTTTATTTCAATAATATTTTATTTCATTGCAATAATAAAAAAAATCTGAAGCCAAAAATAAACTTTTTCGCTTTGCCGCTTCTATTTATAAAGTAAATCTTAATGTCGTCAAAAATTCAAAACAGTTTTGACATCTTGTACTTCTTTATTCTTATAAATACCATGTTTCTATAATTGTTGTCCTTCAATTAATTCTTAAATATTCAATTTTTCATGTCACAGATAATCCACCCGGAGGCCATTTGAGTGTCCTTGAAGTACAATCACTCCTTGAAGCGTGTAAAAAGGTTCGTACAAATGACCCATAATAACCTTGAACACTAAAACCCATGTCAAATTCAAACAACTGTATGTTTACAACAACCGCAGAATCCGCCTCGACAAATCCTTTCGACCCCAGGTGTTAATCCTGAATTAGCTAACTGTCCGTTGTGTAATGATTGTTCAATATTCAAATAAAGGCCAAGAAAAATTCCATCCTCAACTGACATAAACTGCTGAAAGACTCAGTAATCTACTCTCCATTGGTTGAACTCGATATTGTGACACTTTTAGCCAACTGGCAGCGAACCACATGACAGAACAATAGCTATTGCCGTGTATTATGTTCGTATTGACACTGATTCTGTAATACCCATTCGTAATCTAACGGCTGTAGCTCTAGGTTCCTAAAATCCAAAAAGCGTAGGCTTTCTTTGTTTGTAAACAACATCTACACATGTACGTCCCGACCGTTAAGTGATATGAGTAATATGCGTTTTCCCGGTTCGCCGGATTTGAGATTATTCCGTCGTAAAAGTGGTACAGCTAGTGATTTTCGCTCTGTAAGTCTCAAAGGCTCACGTTCACCGAACTTTGGATTACGAAGAAGAACAACATTCACAAACTCTCGCGAGGTTAGTATTATGAGCTAATTTCTAGACGTCTCCTAAGAAGAGATGATTAAATTTTGAGTTTGATATAAAAAGGTTGGGTATAATTGATGGAAAAACTTTATTAAATGAAGATACAAGCTTCAGCTATTTGCTTCAAGCGTTATCTGTGACCACAGACGATAGCTGTATTCGCTCATGACAGCTCTATTGCAATTTTTTGATCAAAACGCTGGCAAACGCAAATAGCTCGTCAAAACTTGTCAGTAACTTATTCTAATTATCTTCTTTTGAAAAAAAAATTGTGTCTTGGCAAACTACCTAGAAAGATTTACCATTTTTTCACCTTTGTTTGAAATCGAAAAAAAAATTGGTATTAGTTTAGGATAGATGTGATTAAAATTTCTGTAAGTTTTCTTCATAATTTAGGTGAGTTAGTAATACTAGTAAGAGTTTTCGTCGTTTCGAATTTCTTTTATTCTTTTCTGTTTGAAATTCAATGAAAGAATTATGAAAACAGTCTTTCTTTCGATGCAAAAATGTTGTTAATCTTGTTATTCGTACTCTGAGATACTTCCTAGAGATATCACTGAAAGTAATAAAATTAGACGAGCCGGAAATAAAAAACATGTGCTTGTAGCTTTTCGATTAAAAGAACTTCTTTTCCTTCTTCTCTCTGACTTAAAAGTCTAACAACAAATTCTCGATTTATATTCAACATTGTTTTGAATAACAGTTGCTAAATCCACCCTTATTCACAGACAAAATTTATTTTTGTACAAGTGCGAATTTCTTTCTTTGTGTATTTTTTAATTAAGTTTTAAATTTTAAATTTTTCGGATTTTATTCGTATTTTCTTTTTGTCTCTCTCTATTGAGTCGTTTGAAGAAGGTTTCCCCTTGTGCTACGTGATCGTGGCCGTTTCTAAAACCGAATTTTAAATTAAAAGTACAAGTTTGATTCATTTGTTTACATTTTGCGGTTCCAGTATCGTCAGTATCTCATGTCTTCCGTGTAAGAGCGATATCAGTTTCAATTCTGTTGACTTCATCGCGATAACAATATTTTTAATATCCCCATAAAAAACCTGCGTGACATCTACAGCCTTTCTCGAATCCAACTTGTAGTTTCCACCCCTTTTTATCTAAGAATTCACTTTACATAAACTAATAACAGTAACAACTCATTATATCAATTGTTTTGTTCACGGTTCAAGCATCCTATCGCTCAATCATCCCTTATGTCTTTCTTCTTAATATTAATATTTCTCCATTCTAGTCTTTCCTTTAAGTAAAAGTCTTTTGTTGCGGGCGATTTTCTAACTGTGTTTTACTACGTCGTGTTTTGCTGTTCTACTAGTGTTAATTAATGATGTTGTTATTTTGGTTTTCAGCTTCGAACGTGCAAGACGCTTGGGAAGGTGTCGATTGAGGAAGGTGGGTATATTATTGAAGTGTTTGTTTTGTGTGATACAAAAGTTATATCGAAAACAGAGAACTTTTGAGGACTGTGAATTGTTAACGCTCATAAAAGTAAAGCTAAAGTCAACAAGACGCGCGCAATGTAAACGAAGTTGTTATTGAAGATGAGGCCCAGTCCTTGTGCAGCACAAAGGTCAAAATATTCCGTGTTGGTCTTGATGAACAGAGGGGACTGAGACGAGGTTCTACAGGCGAAATTACAATACACATTCGTTCAGTGTTGTTTTGTAGACTTTTCCATCTTTACTCTACGCCTTAACATTTTTTGATCTGATAGAGCCGTTTTAGTATGAGTAGGAAACGTACGGTACTAACTGTACAGGGTACGGCATTGAAATGGCTTTCCTTGTCGTAGCATTGAAATGGCTTCCCTTGTCGTAGCATTGAAATGGCTTCCCTTGTCGTAGCATTGAAATGGCTTCCCTTGTTTTTAAGTATTAAATCAAGTATCCAATCACAGAAAAGATTTAAACGTCACGCATAATGCACAATGGATGTCTCTGTTCCATCCCCCGTACTCTTTATATTCACGTTTCAATTTCCTCAAAATAAGAAAGAAAATATGTTACAGAAATAATGTTACATGTACAAAACTGTTCGGCTTTCGTTCGTGTGTGTATGCGTGCGTGCGTCCATCCGTTCGCTCGTTAGTGAAAAAAACCTGTTGTAATATCCAACTTGTTTCCAAATCAAAAAACCAACACACCCTTAGAGCGCTTACGGCTCGAAACTATGTGGTCTCTCGAACAAGTCAACAATCAAAAGATTTCAAGTGTCATTTTTATGGGCCGGAAGATATTCATTTTATTCTAATGTGACATTGGAGCTGGGAGGCCCCTTACGATACTCGAGAAATTTAGTTTCTGTTTCAATATATTAGCTGGTGTTACTTATAGAATTTCATTTATTCTCGTCAATTTGATGCTAAAACATTTCAGTTTTGGAAACACCAGACTCGAGGTTACAAGAGGTTGCAAATTGAAAGAAATTAACTCTTTGGTGTGGGTTCCTTTTGCAGATAAAGAACTCCTAAATGGCTTACTCTACGTAGACATACAAAATGGAAAAGGATTCCACAGAAGTGGTTCGTAAATTTCATCTTTTCTTTCGTAATTTAGCGGCCATTCAAAGCTAATGTTGATATATCCTGTTTTTAGATTTGTACTGTGTGTTGGAGGTCGATCACTATGGGCAGTTTGTACGGAAAGCCAAAACAAAGATCTGTAAAGCTACTGGTGATCCTGTATGGAATCAGGTACAGCTAACCATCAAATCTATTTCACTTTCCTTTCCCTTTCTTCCTTTCTCTTCCCAACCCTTTTCTGTTTCCTTTTCTTTCAGACGTTCTTTCGCTCCTCGCCCCCTCCCCCCGCGCAAGCAATTTTCTCGGGCTAAGCTAAATTTATCCCATTGGTATACTTTATAGGATTTTGATATCGAAGTAGAAGGAAGTAAAGAGCTGCGACTACACGTGTTTGGTAAAAGTCGTTATGCGCTTATGAGCGACGAAGAGTGTGGACATGGTAAAATAATGGTAAGTAAGTCCAACAAACTTAACTTTTATGTTATTATTTATATTTATATTTTACGACCATCACTCCCCGTACGAGGCTCTTCCGTGAAGTTTACAACCACACGCACTCCCATTATATTCTTTGCAACATACAAAACTCAACTCACATGTTGATTTTTAGAAATCACTTGTATTCTATCTCGTTTCACGAGATATTTTTATGTACCTCATTAAAATCCATCTTACCTCGCGGAGACGTAGAGTGGTTAGCGGCTATGCGAGGAAACAAAATTTTCTCTTAATGATCACAGGGAGCCCAGTTAAGATATTTTCGTCTATCACTTTTATCCAAATTGGGCTCCCTGTGCATTAACTAGTTGTGGTCGACCTGTCAACTTATGGTCAAATGAAATCATTCTGATAGTAGTTACTGTCAGGAAAAAAATTACACAGCTTTAACATCCCATTTTTCGGCCATTTTTCCACTTTTCCATTTTTTCATTTTTTCACATTTTCACATTTCAGTTAACCCGTGAGAATTTGACTGATCAAAAGAAGCGAACTATTACCATCGCTCTTGATAAACAGGTAACAACATCTTATTATATCATATTATTCAATATATAATATCGACTGAATGTACTGATGCTTTGTCACGTTGTCACGCAATCTTTAGGGAGCGATCACGCTTTCCTTCCAGTATTCAAAAACGTTACAAGGGATCCAAAGAAAGAAATCGGTCAGTGATTCTGGTGTGTTTGGCGTGGATATTGAAACAGTTACAAGGTATTTCTAAGAGTAGTTCCTGTATTTCCCTTGGTCACTGTTTGGTGTTTGCTTTGGTCAATTTGGCCGAGCGAGGACTGGTAGCTAGTCTAATATCTCGGGGGTGGGGGGTGGGGGTGGGGAGTGAAAGAATTTTTTTGTTTCACTGAAGGAATTGCATCTAAAATACTGCTTGTGTGTTTTTTGTTAGTCGTGAGAAGTGCGACATCCCTCTGATAGTCATTGGATGCGTACGAGAAGTTGAAAAAAGAGGGACAGATGAAGTAGGTATCTACCGGCTGTCTGGAGCATCATCTGATGTCAGGCGACTTAAAGACGCATTTAATGAAAGTAAGTATGCGCTTTAAAGCTGTTTTCAAACTTTATCGAAACCTGAAACAACCTCTGGGCTGATCTAAGTCAGGACATGGCTAACTCACAGATTGAACCCAGAAACAACCTCTGGGCTGATCTAAGTCAGGACATGGCTAACTCACAGATTGAACCCAGAAACAACCTCTGGGCTGATCTAAGTCAGGGCACAGCTAACTCACAGATCGAAATGGAATTTAGCGTGTTTGATTTTGTGAAAGGAGTTTTCAGAAAACCCGGAAGACCCGGAGAAAAACTCTCAAATCATTGATGACAAGTCCAGGGATCCAACTCACGATCCCGGGGGGGGAGGGGAGGCGATTCACTATACCGCTATGCCACCCTTGATTCACTTGAATTTCTATATCATGACCATTCTTTAAGATAACACGTGTATGTTTCCATGGTTACAGACAGCCAGAGTGCACTAGTACAGTTATTAGACGCTGATATACATGCTGTATCTGGATTGCTCAAGTCATACCTACGAGAACTACCCGAACCACTATTCACTGATCAACTGTATAGTACTTATGTGGAAACTTACGGTAAGGGACGTAGTGTGCTCTTAATTTTGTGTGATTTTAAAATAATCTTATCATGCAGTGGCAGATTTACAGTCAAAACGGTTCAAGTGTACCCCCCTAGAATCCATTAATGAATTTATTATTCGAATATTGAGTTCATTATTGACTCAGACTCTAAACTTGAAAATGAATTATCTACTTGAGTTTTGATTGGATTCTTCAACGATTGCCATACCAAGGTAGAAAATCTACCCAGAAAGGCCATCCTTTAGGATTTTAGTGTGAAATGAATGTGAAGTTTGGAGTGAATAATCAACTCAAGATTCGAGTAATGAATTCATTAATGGATTCTAGGGGTACACCTGAGCCGTTTTGACTGTAAGAGGTGGTTGCCCGTGGCCCCCCTTTCAAGCTTACAATTAGATCCCTCCCCCTACTCAAAATCCTGGATCCTACCCTGCTAAGTATCCATTTTATGGAAGTCAAAATCTTAGTTTTAAACGTCTCGTATTCTTGCTTCGGTCAATATCTAGGAATATCTGACAAGGAAGAAAAGAAGAATAAAATGCTGGATCTGCTGGATTCGTTACCTACACCCAACAGACTAACTGCACTTTACCTGTTTGAACATTTGAGAAGGTAAGTTGATTTTTAATCCGCAAAATTTCACAAAGGAAATTCAAACCTTCGAATTCTATTATTATCCTGACACAACCTCTAGGGTGACGAATGTCAGGGCATGGATAATACGAGCAACAAAATCGTGTAACTTGTCGAGCAACATTGTTGCGTTGCAAGTTGCATAGTGAGTGTTGCTCGTATTACCACCACTGTGCAACAAATGTTCTTTGTTGGAGAGTGTAGAAGGAATGTCTATACTTTTGGAGCAAACTGAAGTTGCGCAACAATTTTTTGATGTTGCGCGGCGCGAGATGGTAATACAAGCAACATTTACTCTGCAACTTGCAACGCACGATTTTGTTGCTCGTATTACCTCACCTTAGGAGTAGATACTTCTCGAAGGTTCTTCTCTCTGTTCAAATATGTTGTCTACGGCTTCGCAGTTTTCTCCTCTCGAATTGCTCTTCGATATGGCGTCAAACGTAACGGGTAATCTGGCTTGGTAGACTGTGCAGTCACTGAGATCTTGCCCGCCGTTTTGTTTGTCTATTGTTATCAACAGGCCTATCTATTAAGACCTAGTTAAGAAATTCGGCAGAAAAGCCACCCTTGGTTTTAATGATTGGAGGAAGCTTTCCCTGTAACGTTATTGACTCACGAGTTATTCGTTCATGGCTTATTATTTTTTAAATGCTATCATCTATTTGTTAACAGAATTGGGAATTGTAGCGATATCAATAAAATGGGACTTAACAACCTAGCTACTGTTTTTGGACCTAACGTATTACGTCCCTCACTAAAGACCAGCCCTATGGACCTTTCACAAGGTACCTTGGACGTCATGTCCCAAGTAGGAATATTCCTTTACTTTCTGAAATCAGACTCCGAAAGAACGATGCTACCGGACGATCCTCAACTTAAAAATAGACTAGACCCCAACTGGTCTGCCACCGACGATGGTAAAGATAGATTAATATGAATACCGGCTTTTTTTACTGATGGGATCCCTGTGTTGGCCTTCGTTTTGCTAAGCATGAAAACTTCAATATTTTTTGATATGATCTATTTCTTTGACCCCCGAAAAGTAAGCTTTACTTGAAGAAAGTGGCTGAACAGAATTCCTTATATTGGCAAAGAATCGCCAACCAGAGCGTTGAGCGTTGAGCAAACAACCACTGGCACATGTCAGTGATTAAGCACCTCGGCTGTGCTAGATAAAATTGTTAAGGAAAATGGTGATGTTAGTTGTACCAAGCTCAAAGATCAATGGAAATGGGAACATGCCTGACGTAAAGAATCCAACATGGCGGTGATGACGTCACACCATACCAAGAGATCTTTCAAAGTGGCGATGATGACGTCACACCATACCAAGAGATCTTTCAAAGTGGCGATGATGACGTCACACCATACCAAGAGGTCTTTCAAAGTGGCAGTGATGACGTCACATCATACTTAGAGATCTTTCAAAGTGGCGACGATGACGTCACACCATACCTAGTGATCTTTCAAATTGATCTTGATGACGTCACACCATACCAACAGGTCTTTCAAAGTGGCGGTGATGACGTCACATCATACTTGGGGATCTTTAAAGTGGCGGTGATTTTCATTCTGTACTCACTCTGCCTATCGAAAGGGATCAAGGAAGCGCTGTTATCAGAGCTTCTCAAGGTATCTTGATATGAAATACCCTGCGTGGCTGGTCGAGTCTACTACCAAGTACCAAGTGATCAAGAAGTAGTGGAGCAAGACAGTCTTAGGAACCCAGGGTAGGAGAAGTGATTAATGCAAAACAATCCAAGAATAGTTATTATATTCTTTCGTATGAGTGAGAAACCTACGGTACTGACTTACAGTACGTATAGGGTCAGTTTACCGTAACATTGAAATGGCTTCCCACTGTCTTCCAATAATTCACCCAATCACAACGCGTAGTTACTGTTCGGTACAGCTTTAGTAGGCTACGGATTTGCTGTATCGTTTCCCACTCATCCTGATTCCCTCTAATCCTCCCGGAACCTCGTTTCTTGTTAGGATAGAGACGTAAAACCGGATTCTTGATGTTTTTAGTTGATTTCCGAGTTAATATCCTACATCTTTTATCTCATTTCATGTTATCATTCTATAAACCCTTCCTAGGGTAGCGAAACCGTGCGTTCCGTTCTAGCTTCAGTACAATTAAACCACTTGCTTCGAATGACATTACTGTACCCAAGCTAGACCAGAATGCACTTTGTTTGTCTAAAAAAGGACTTACGTAATAATGTGCTATTTTCGTGCACTCTACGCTTAAGAAATTCTAGGCATCATTTTGGAAGATGCGAATTACTAATCGAAATTTATTTTTTAAATAAGTAGTTTCAGTCTACATCGTTAATTAAATTGGCCGCGATATTGATTAGTTCATGAGATTAAACCAAAGTACGACTCTGATAGTTAGCTTTATTAAGGCCTGTTTACACGGGCGAGTTTTGCGGCGATTTGATGTGCGATTTTTGCGGCGATTTTGGTCATAGTGGCAAGAATGGTAAAGGGTTTACTTGTATTATTCCGGACACCAAGATTAGCTGGACAAATGTCCCTTTAAAAGCAAAATTTATCATATTTTCAAAAATCGCAGCAAAAATCGCCAGCGTAAAGGGGCATGTACGTTACGTGAAGCGGTCTACGGTCACACTACGTAAACCCACGCATACTGCAGGGATATACTTAGTGCGGTCAAAAAACGTCTGTGTACATCTTCACTCTTCAAATACTCATTTTCATAATTACGCGCGTAAACGTGACCTGTAGCGTCACTGGTAATCATCATTCTCGTTCCCGGAGTCTGCGCTCTTGCCAACCAGTGGAAGGCGACGCGCGAAAGGCAAAAGCGCAGGGTTTGGGAACGAGAATGGGTAATCGCCTGATGTTCTTATCCAATCAAATTTCATTATTTTGGTGTACCGCTGAGCAGCGATAGATTACTTTCCTTAAATCATACTTTAACTCTTCTATAAAGTAATAATTTCAATAATGAACCGATAACTAGTATATTTGATATTCTATAGGAAAGGTTAATTACGACATATGAAAAGAAGATATTGACGTTTGAATAGGATATTTATAGTTGGTATAAGAATATATAATTATTTACAGAATTAATTTTTAAAGTATATGTGAGTGTTTGTAATTTATAAGGTAGAGTACGTTAATTTTTGAGGGGGTGGGGTGGGATGGCAAATATAAAAGTGGACAGTAGATCTGGGTGGGTAGGTCGATGTTTGAAGGGAGTGGAATGAGAATCAAACGAGTAAAAATGAATACATACAAGTTTCCGGCTCTACTTGATCAGTTATGAACACTCTCTAACACTTTTATCCTCGTTATAAGTTAACAATATAAAAGCAAAAAAGAACACGCAAGGTATTTTTATAAATCTAAGTTTTTATGAAATCTCTAAACAAATAGTATAATCTTGATCATTTATCTCCTGATACTAAGTGCCTCTAAACCATCATGCTTCGCAGGACATGAGTTCATTTTGAAAATATTTAGTGACGTCACTGTGTAGTTCTTGTTACCAGTCCTTGCGCATTCCTCAGAAACACAATTTAGAAAAATCATGACGTCCTTAGGTACGGTTCCTAAGCCTTGTTCCCAGTGCCTTGCTCATTCATGATAAACAAAATGGTTGAAAGTCTATGAAATTAGTGACGTCACTGCAGTTCTATGTACGGCGATATTAGTTGCAAAGCTTACTGATATGGTACTTTCTAAAAGATTTTTATTTAAAAGTTATTTAGATTAGTATTTTCACATCTGTTTCGTAAGTTCCAGACAATCGATATGCATGAGGTTTTGCACCATCACGTGCCAGCGCCCATATTACAGCTTGGGCTGCCTGTGGTTAGATGGCTGAACAATAAAATCCCTTTCCTCTCAGGAATTGAATATTTTCTCATGTGAAACAATTGTATTGTTGCTGTCATCCAAGATGGCTGCCGTCACCTTATGGTGCAAGACCTCTATTATCCTGCTATACTACTCTTCCTGCTCTGCATGATGGTTAGTGGCAGTACTACTACTGCTTGGTGTAATATAATCTTTATTTTTTATTTTAGAAACATATACCTTTATTGAAATCTGCACAGAAATCGTTCATCCAAAATGTCTTAAATTCATTAGTACATTATACATATTTCCGATGGAAATAGCTGAATATAAAATAATCAAGTTCTAAATTTTGTACATAAGGAATAAAACTTAGCTTTAATGTTTTTAGTTTACATTAATAAGTATCCAAAGACCAGGGACGGATCCAGATTTTGATTTAGGAGGTTCACTGTGGCCACATACTCTGTACTACATGCCAATTACTGCAATATAGTATAGAGCTGTTAAGTTGTGACGTATTTCCGGGTCCAACTGTTAAAAAAGAAACATGAAATATAGCGACAAATGTTCCCAATGATTTAAGAAAAACTTTTATGGATCTGCTTTTCATTTGAACCCGGAAGTCGTATTTCCATACGATTGACGTCACACTTCAAGCTCTGAAGGATATACACAGGCACCCCAGTGAACCTTCTTTTGATCTGCCACTGATAGATTAGAAATAAATTCCACGCTTAACTTAACGTGACCTGTCGTACCCAGTCCCTCTCTAACATGTTATATTTAGAGGTCTGGGGTAGACATCGATATTACTATGAGACCTGTATTTACAGATCATTTGCTCATTGCCGACATGTTGGAGGACAGTTTAAAGCTCGAAAATGCAGAATTGCGCAACAAGTACTTTGCATGAACAGAATTTCCTTATACTCCAACATGGCGGATGTGTCACGTGATGTGTTAGCGCATGTCACAAAAATGAATATATTCGCACGATTCTAACATATAATTTAAGAAATTTGTATTCTTTTTAAAATGAAAAGGTAAGACTCCATTTAAACATGAGTTAAGATGCCAATTATATATGACTCGTAGAATGAAAATTATTATTCATCGTGGAATAGAATAGTAGTAAAGAAATGATACTTATTCATTTGTCTCACGATTGATGGTCATTTGTTGAGGACAAACGAATAAGTATCATTTCTGTATATGACTCCATTCGAATGAAGGCAGAGTAACCCTATTGTGGGGGCTGGTGTCCCTGAAATGAAAGGACTTATTTCAACACTAGGTTACCCTACCATGGTAATATTCAAGTTTAGCATCAAAAAATTCGATGTTTAAATGGAGTTTATAAGAAAAATACAACTGACAAAGCTAAAATATCTGTAAATCGTACTTTTATTTAGCAAGTTTCAACATATAGCCAAAATGTCAAAAAGAGTCAAATATTCAGCTTAGTTATTCACTTTATTAAATATAAATGAATTAGAATATGAATGATTTAATTTATTTAATAAAACTAAAATTATTTTATGTTTGTATAGTTGATGATTGGAATCCCTCTGGTCTCTCGGGCTTCCTGGCCTGCCATTCTTAAGGTGCATGCTCTATCTAATCACAACGCTAGAATTATGGCCTTCACTCAAAAAAAAAACGATCAAATTCTGCCATCCAACATGGCTGCTTTCGAGTCTGAACGCATTAGAGGGTCCGGAATTGGGGGGGAGGGGTCCAGCTGTTAGTTAAAATTTCGCTTATTTGTCAGTTGTCAGTAAAATTTCAAGGTTTTTGTCAGTTAAATTTCAAGGTTTTTGTCAGTTAAATTTCAAGGTTTTTGTCAGTTAAATTTCAGGATTTCTTAAGAGGTTAATTTTTTTTAGGAATAATGAACAGCAGGTAAATGCAAATAACTTTATTACTAAAATTCTCAATAAATTATTTTTTTTACAAATCTACAAAATTCAAGAAATCTTTTCAATAGTTTACAAATTTGCATTGCCAGTCATTCGTAATATTAATTCATATCAGTTGTTGATAAAAATAACTATAAAACTATAATAATACTAAAAAAGTAGCCAAAAAAGTCAATTGTATTGGATGGTAATGGAGTCTGAATTCATAAATATCTACATTCTTTCAAAATCCCATTCATTTCCCATTCTATCCCATTTCTTTGTCATTAATGTTCAAAGGGATATTTATCGTTATTTATATTTAGCTCTCGAGATTGCAAATTATCCAATCACAGACCTACAACATGGCACGGTCACGGCACGACCGTTTCAAAGCCACACGAAATCTGCTCTACCATAATTAATGTATAATCAATGCTCTACCATAATTTATTAATAAACTATCTTTTGTTCGTTGGCAATGCATGAGTAGGAATAAAACGCTTGGAACGAAATGTGCTGGATTATTGAATTCCAGATGACTTGCAAATGTAATGCAAGGTGAATGGATGAACACATTTGACTTCAACCTCCATACCATCCAAGATGTAATACTTAAAGTAATTGTATGTCGTAACATGATATGACCGTGTTCGTCAAGGACGACGATGGTAAAGACACCAGGCCCAGATTTATTGGCTGCTGAGTCTGTTCCTATCTCTATTTTAATCTTGCGCAAAAAGCAAGATGTTCTCGGAGATAGCATACCACGGGTAACATCGTATCAGCAGCCCTCCATCTCTGGATGGAGCTTTGAGCTTCTGGATTGGATAAAAGGCGAGTGGTCTGCTTTGGACCACGCTGGCTGACTGGATCCGTTTGCGGAGAGAGAGACCCAGTTAGACCGATGATGAGCGTGCTCGATAGACTGAGAGTTTATCAAGCAAAGGAGACACAAGAGCTGTCCAACCTGTTTGGTGACTACAAAAAGAGAAAAAACCATGATCAAGAAAATGAACTGAATTATTCTTTGTATGACATGACGGATCACCGTACGTCAAAAGCCCATGGGTGCAAATAGACCCCTTGCATGTGACATCAAAGCAGTTCAATTTGGAGGACAAAACAAAAGAATTTCAATCTCCTGAGATGGAGACCTATTGCTGCAAAGGGGTCTATAAAATAAAGTAAAAAAAAATTACCTCGCGCCACACCCTCGTCCAGTTTCGGGATGGAAATACTCGTAAAACAGGACTAACTGGTTCCAGTTTGGATCATCAGCATACTGTTGCTCGTCACCATGACAAGGTCGTTTACCATTCTCATCAGGTAGAAATAATGACGTCAGACGACGAGAAAGCTCATGAGCTACGTCACGCAGTCGCATCAGGTTACCCGAGCCTGTCGGGCACTCGACTTGGAAGCTTTCACCGTAGAAAAGGTCGTATCGTTTGAGAGCCTCCACGATTAGATAGTTTACTGAAGGATACAACATTATTGATTTTATTAAGAATTTTATCATTAACTTTGGTTCAAGGCCCTCTTGCTCTTCTTAAAGCGAGAAGGGCCTGGGAACCAATTTGGCTAGATCTAGGCATTTACTAATAGAATTCTCCCTTTTTTACTTACTGCAAATCCAAACTGGTCCCCTCCAGTTACTATTGCCTCCAAACATATACGTATTTGATTCTCCTGGAACGTAGTCCACTTGATAGGACTTGCCATCCAATTCAAATGTGTAAGGATGATCACTGTGGTACTTAGATACTGAACGAATGCCGTAAGGAGAAAGAAACTCTTCTTCGTCAAGCATGTAGGACAGGAGACTGTGGAGTTGTTCGGCAGATGGGATGGAGATGAGGTGTGCATCACTGATTGGATCCAAGTACACGATCTGAAGAGAAAATTGAATATTTTGACATGAGTGAAAAGCTGGAAGCCCCGAGGAACGTGCGTTTAGACCACGTCAAGAAACCTCATACACATGCAGTCAATTGCAACATGTTTGATTCACTTCTATTGCACGTACACTCGTGTAAGATAGTGTACAGGATTACTGACCTGTGACGCAAGATCTTTTCTCTTCTCGACAAACAAGTTTAACCGGTTTCTGAACCCTGGCAGTTTGTCAAGATACTCTGCATCAATGACCCAGCAGGCCAGCAAGGGAACCAGGCCTACGATGGAGCGCACGCGCAGTGGGAAGGTCTTGTTTCCAGTCTGGAAGTGATCGTAGTAGAAGCCATCCTCGGGGTCCCACAAGCCATAGCCGTCTGACATCTTATTGATGGCTCCTGCAATATGGGTGAAGTGTTCAAAGAATTTAGATGCCATGTCTTCGTAAGTTGGGTCCGAGAGAGCCAGCTCCAAAGAGATGTTAAGCATCACAATGCAATACAGGGCCATCCACGCGGTGCCATCAGCCTGAAATTTATTGTGAGAATTGGTGAGTACAGCCTACTAGTTTAGCCTAAGTATACTATAGTATATTATTCATAAATGCCATCGGATTCAGAGGCTGTGTACAAGGTAGTGTGGCTTACTCCACGGTCACTCTGGAACCTCGGGAGTGCAGTGAGGTGTTTTATGATCGCTCGACGGCGATGTTTCCCTTGACTACGCCTCGGTAAACATCATCGTCTTGGACTCAAGTGTTAAATAGTTACCTGGCAAAGCCGACCACCTCCAGGTAATGGCTTGGAACGATCAAATACGCCTGAAAAAATAATTTACTCGTTATTAGACCATGAAAAATGTTATCACCTAAGAATAGCCATATCTCGCCTTAAAATAGCAACTAAATTTCTCTCCATGCTTAAAGACAACAAAAGTAACTTACCAACATTGTCTAGACCAAGAAATCCTCCTCCAAAAATATTTCTCCCTTCAGGATCTTTTCTGTTGACCCACCTGAAAGATGTGATTATGGTAGGATAGCATTAGCATTGAGACCTCTTTAACTGCATGACGTAATGTTTGCCCATTTCAGACCACGTGTCATTCCTTTCATGCGAAAAATTAGAGATCGCACCGAGTGACCATCCGTGCGACACATAAATGTGCCATTTCATGCGCAACTGTTAAAAAAAATATACTCTAGGGAATGACATGTGGTCTGAATTGAAAAGATATTTCGCATAAGGTAGAAGGGTTTACACACTGAAGTCAATCGTCAGTACATCAAACTCACCAGGTGAAATTCAACAGTAGTTTCTGAAAACACTTGGCTAAGAATCCCTTGTCTCTCTGTTCTTTCTTCGCGGTCATTTCGTACACGCGAAAACACGCGAGAGCGTGAACAGGCGGGTTAACGTCACTGAGGGCGAACTCATAAGCAGGTATTTGACCGTTAGGAGCCATGTAGGTTTCCTTCAAAAATAGCAATAACTGTTCCTTTGCAAACTCTGGATCGATTTTGGCAAATGGAAGCATGTGGAATGCCAGGTCCCAAGAAGCGTACTGGGAATATAACAAGAAAGATGCATGAGTTAATTTATTGGTTTGGTTTTTGTCACACTCGACCAGAGTTCTGTCATTCTTACTACGCATGCTCGACGAAATGTTAAGGTTTTTTATCTGGGTGTTTACACAGGAGCCCAATCTAGTAAAAAAAACTAGGCGTTGTTCACACTTGCAGATTTAGTTGTTATCTTAACCTAGCGTCTTTTTGATACTCGTGCTGATGCCTTTGTTACAATCTGCGTTATGAGTGTGAAATAGGATTTTTAGTGCCTTATCTCGTCATGGTTTACCTGTGATTTTTCGATTTCCACAGGCAGCCCAATCAAATAATACCATCAAAAGGTCATACTTACCCAAGGGTACTCCCATTTGTCTGGCATGGATATAATTTCTTTATTGTGTAAATACTTCCATTCAGAATTTCTCCCAGTCGTCCTGGAGTGTGGCGGGGTAGGCATATTAGGGTCTCCCTTGAGCCAGTCTTCTGTGACGTAATAGTAGAACTGCTTGCTCCATAGCAAGCCTGCGTAAGACTGGCGCGAAACTAGTTGTTCCTCGACTGAAAGCGATCCTGAAGACGAAATAGATATATCATTTAGGAAAATCTCAAAGTTTCTTATGGCGTGGCAAGGATAAAAATGACAATTCCTAAAATGGTATTTCATCAAATGTAATTGCGCATGCTTGAAAATTGGTTGAAGGATTTGTGGTCAAATGCCTCAAGAATCATGGGTCTTTTCCGTGAATTTCCAGGATAACATTACTTGATCACGTGCCTTGACTGGAAGTGTTTGCTTTACTACTTAACCCAAAGTCAACCTGCTCTTTTATTGGATAACCTAACGAGTGACTTGCAAATCACTCAACGCGTATTTGACACAAGACACTCACCAGGAATAACCGTTCTGTAAAATGCATCTGCTTCCATCCTTCTTGTGGCCAGGACCTCATCAAACGAGCTCTTCCCGAACGGCTGTGGAACTCTGTCGGGTTGTACTGACAGACGACATCTGATAGTATGTGTTTTTCCTGCGGGAATGTTGAGGATGTAATGAGGGGCCACTTTGGTCCCTTTTAGCTGAGGATTCACTGCGTCATGGTCCTTTTTGATGAGGTAGTTGTGGAATGCGTCTTTTACATAAGGACTGGCATTCTCTAACTCATATAGACGCTGTTACCAAAAAAAATTAAAATTACAAAAGATTAAGTAACGTCAAAATCGTTGGAAAATTACAACTTGCGGAAGCAAGAAGTAAGAAGCAATATTTTTTAAACTTCACATCTTTTAAAAAAAAATAATTCTTTTCTGGTTCTACACCTTTTACCGTCTTTTTTTTTAATCGTAAAAAGAAAAGGCAAAGTCGCAAAGAACTTCATTTACCTCTAAATTCGTGTCATTATTGGTAAAAAGCAGTTCTGGCAACTGTCCATCTTGTCCGACATCAGCTGCAAAGATATACTTTCCCAGCGTGTCATGGTAACATTCCACCGTGCCAGGCGCAGTTTGCGTCAATTGTGGCGTGTTCATGCACTCCTCGTGCTTATTGCTCCATGTCCACGTGTTCCTGTACCACAATGTTGGCAACACGTGAATACGCGCTGTTTGTGGTCCGCGGTTAGCTACCTTTATGCAAATGAGGAGATCGTCTGGGGTGTTCTTTGCGTATTCGACGGAAATATCCCAGTAGCGGCCGTCATCAAATATTCCTGGAAAAAATAAGTGAACTTAAAAATGCATTCTTTTTTGTCTTATTTAAAAAGCTTTTGCTATTCCAAAGTCTATATAATCAAATCGAACCCTAGAAGACGTGGTAGGCATGAGACTATAGGACAAATGACAACATGGCAGCTATAGACCCCTTCCTTGTAGCACGTCGGAATGCAGCTCACTGTGATTCAAATTCTCAGGAGATTGAAATTCTTTTGTTTTGTTCTCCAAAATGAGCTGCTTTGACGTCACGTGAAAGGGCTCTAGATCTATAAACACCATCATTAGTGCAGTTGAAAATATTCTTGATCTGATCGATGGATTATACGATGAACATAGCCACATTAATTATATATTAAGTCAATAAATTATCTCTGTATTTTTTTCTTACATCAACGGGGATTTTAGGATAGAATCTCGGAGGTAATTACCTGTATCGATAAGCTCGTATTCTGGGTCTTCCTTGGTCCGTTTTTTGTTTTCCTCCACCAAGTCTCTGTAGGGGTACTCGTTCTGTGGGTATTTGTATAATGCCTTCATGTATGAGTGGGTTGGAGTTGAATCAAGGTAGTAGTAACACTCCTTCACATCCTCACCATGGTTACCTGGGAAATTAAAACAAGACGTTTAAAATGTGGCCAAAATGTTATGTTTGAAATAAGACAAACGACTCTAAAAACACCCTGGAAAAATATCTCAAAATTTTTTTCTAGTTTGTGTATCGTGAATGACGTTATTAAAATTCATCTTTGAGTTTTAAAATTTGGCATTTCTTCCGGAGCACACAGAATCTTTCAATCAAAATTTTTTCAAAATTTCAAGCAGATCCATCCGTAATTCTAGTCAAGGTATTTCTGTAAAAAATTCTTCAACTTGATTGGTTGACCTTGGTCTTTTCTTGAAGGTCACTTATGCTGTAAAATCCGGTATTTTTTTTCTAGAATATTTTCCTTGAGGATTATTACTGAAATCGTACCTTCGTTTCCTGTTAGTCCGAATAATCTTTCCTTAAGGATGGGGTCTTTCTCATTCCACAGTGCAAGACCGAAGCATAACCTACATTCTTCATCTGATATGCCAAGCAATCCGTCCTCGCCCCATCGATAGGCGCGAGACCTGGCATGATCATGAGGAAAGTAATCCCAGCTAAAAGAAGTAAAAAAGGAATGGAGTTTAGTTATTGAAATAAATGAGATGAAGAAAGGGAAGGAGAGAAGATATTGATGATGAAAAAGAACAAGAACATTTTTAAAAAAAGCGACGGACGAAGAAGAGTGAAAAGGAACTCAAAGAGAAATGAAAATCATGCGAAAAAATCTCGTTTCACTAATTTGTTTTGCAATTGTTGATTTTTCTCTGCGTGATATTTCGCTTATACAAAAGAGCTCAACAAGCCACAACTCGTATCCAACAAAGTTCAAAAAATGTCCAAGGGTCGGGTCTGTAGGTAGATGACTTTGTAATACAACACAAAACCTTTAATTTCACGAGCCTGAACTTGTATCAGTTCAACAGGAAATGACGTCAATGACTAAGTTCAAAATTTTGATTTTAAAAACTTTCAGCATCTTACGGAGGTTCTTTTACTCTCTGTTAACACAGGATAACATTATAAAGGTATATTCAGGGTTATTGGTTCAGTTAAGTACCGAGAGGTGAGTAAAACGAGAGCCTCGGGTCTCAGAGATCGAGTTACAGTTTCCGGTCCTGTTGTTTACAAACAAAGCCGCTAGGTATGTAATGATATTGATATTGAACGTACATCCCGATAAACAGTAGTGTCCGAATTCTAGAAAATCGAGGTCAGTAGTTTAAGTGTTCCCAGTCTTTGCGGTTTTCGAATTCCCTCGATTTTTTTTAACAAGTATTTAGCTAATAAAATCCGAGTCTTGGAATCAAATATTTCGTCGTTTTTGCCTGGAAATGGTAGAAACATCTGGTAAACTTATTATCCATTGAAGTGCTCACTCGCTTCGGGGTGGAAACGGAATCAAAGTTTGGTGATTTGTCAGTGATTCCTAAACATAATTTTTTCAATACTTATTCACGATTCCTTATAAAATTTTGCACGATTGCTCGCTGTACTTTCAGAGCATCTAGACTTGTACTTCGTTGTACGATAATATAAAAGTGGTTTGTTGTACAAGATAGGAAAGGGTTTTTACATCTCACTTACCAATTGCCATCGGCAGAGTAATCCTCTCGCACCGTTCCCCATTGCCTCTCTGACAGATAAGGCCCCCATGTTCGCCATTTGACATCATTCTCTTTGTCCTCTTGTAGTCTTGCGGATTCCTCACTCGGGTGGTCCCAGATAACATCAGGTTCAGATGGCTTTCTGTTGACTTTCTTTCTTGCAATCTTTCTGATCAACTCTATGTAACTGTTAGGTTTCTTCTCCAATCCGTCACCTTGTAACATCTCCTTCAGGATGTACGAACGCATATGGGGGAGGTTGAAGCCCCCGGCTCGTAGGTTTTCCCATAACTTCTGCAAGCCTGTGTTCTGCCTTTGTTCGATGCGTTCTAATTCTTCGAATTCTGTGTTCAAGAAGAGCTCTGAGCTGTATAATCGACGAAGTTGCTTTGGCATTACTGGCTTGTTTTTCTTGAATCTTTGAAGAGCTCTTTCCTTTGAGCCTTTAAAATTGGACGGAAATTTGAATATATTGCTGTTCAATTTATCCATTTTGAAAAAGACGCGAAATTGCCCGCCGCCAAACTACGAAATATATCCGATAAAAATCTTGCGTTTATCAGATTATCTTAAGAGAACCGTAATGTACAAGGTCATCTTTGATATAACAGTTTTTCAAGGCTAACGGAGATACTTTACAACAGTATAATCATCACAAGATAAAAGTGTACACGCGCTCCGTATGTACCTGGAACCAATAGGAATTAAGTGCTTCAAGAAAGCCATGTAAGTGTCGCTAGATTTCCTCGTGCTGTCCACGTGCAAGGTACGTTTTTTAACAAGTCAACCGCTATTAATACCAGTAGGGTGCCGGACGAGAGGGCGAGTTTTAAAACGTGGACTCGGCTGGACTGGACTGGACCGAGACTGGACTCACGATGGACTCACGAGAGTTAAAAGATTATTTTTGCCAATAACTTTGAATTTTTTTTAATTTTCTGTTTATTGTGGCATGTCATTGCATAATTATCTAACTATCAAAACTAATAGGAAAATAATTATGATCCCCCAGATTAAAACAAATTCAGTTGATTCTAATTTTCCAAATGACGGAGAGTGGTAATTTTTTTTTTTTTTTTTTTTTTTTTTTGAAACATGAAATAATAAACATTTATTGGATAAGGTTGAGCATGATATCAGTAAATTATCAAGACCAAGGCTGTGTTATCTGCCGAAGCCGTAGGCTGAGGCGGATAAAACGAACGAGGTCTTGATAATTTACGATATCAATATTCCGAATTCCGATATCAATAAACCGAATTCAATGATTGTTTTATTATTATATTTTTTAAACTAAGAATAAAGATTTAATTCTGCTTTCGAAAAAATAGCAAACGTATTTTCCAGATATTTTTCGGAACTCGACATGATAAACGATATCTGGGATGAGGGCTCTCACCCAATCAGAATTGAGATACTGTGACGTCAACCTAATGAAATCTAAAGATTTTTCTTATTTTTTCTTCGTGACAGGATTTGTTGTCCAAAGTTCTAATTGTTTCAGGTGGAGGTTAAATCATGGAGAACATTTTTCGTTTTATTTTAGCGGTTTTATAAGCAGTTGGACCCGGAAATACGTCAATATGTACGTCAATATGTCAATATATCAATATATATTTACTGAGTCCATTCTGAGTCCAGCCTCGGTCCACTGAGTCCAGTCGACCCGCCAAGTTCACGTTTTACAACATGCCGTGCAAGATATTAAAAATCTGTAATATGAGATTTAAATTGACAGAAGATAACTTCCCGAATAATAATATTTTTGTAATACGATTATTTGAGCAGTTTGAGATTTCATAATAATAATATAAAGATGCAGAAAATGCAAAAAGTACAATTTTAGTACGAAATGTAGGTTATCAGTATAACATCATTATCTAGTTAGATATCTGAGTGGCTGCTTTTTGCTGTATTTATTTGGAAGTGACGATTTTGACAAATCCTAAGTACGCCTCCTTGGGAATTTCAACCGTTCATTAGTAATCTTTGCAAGTTTTCTTATAAATGCTGTACAGTTTGTCACTATTATGATACGAATCAAGTTGGTTTTCTGTGCGAATTTCTCAACTGAACTGGAAAAGTGCTGACGAACCAGGGAGAGGCAAACTTAATGATGTTTAACTGAAGCCGGGGGTCTTTCAAGGCAATGCTTTCAAGAGGGTGAAAAGTATCTATCACTTTGGATTAATGGGTGTCATATTTCTATCTATTAATCAGCATTTTTAGGACAAAATTGTTCTTGTGATTTTAGCTACTAGATTTGAGCCATTCTTTTATACCTCTACAAGAAATTATCAAAGTATGTCTGTAAAGCAGACAAGTTAACTTTTCCCTTTGATAGTGTCCAGTCCATTTTTGTATTGGCCATCGCAGCCATCAAATGAAAATTTCACGATCGCTACGATCGCTGCGAAGGAGTTGTGATCGCCCAAACACGTTTTTAGGTGACTGTTAGCGATTATCTGCCCTCCGAAACAGTTCATATAATTATTGTCCGTCGCACTCCATCAATTTAACCTAACTTTGGTTTCGTAAAAACCCTAAAATAACCTTTTCTCTCTAAGGTAATAATAAAGCCCTACGGACATTCGATTCCTAGGCTAAAAGTACCGGGTCACTCTCGTGGGGCGTTTCCAAGGACCTTCTTAGGAAAACCTCACGGAAAAGTCATAACACTCGTCCCCAGGCCCCGAGTTCCCTGTCGAAGAGCGTGACACTGAAGAGTTACGTGACATGACCTGGCAAAGAGAAGACTCGAAGAAAAACAGGCTTAAGGCACGATATACGGTGGAGATGAATTTTACACATGGTAATTCAAATATATGGTTCATGGATTAGTTTTGGGTCTTTACAAATTGTATCATGGTATATCGCGCCCCGAGTACTGGCATACTAGCGGTCATTCCCCCCCAAAAAAACAAATGGAAACTAGCGGCTACAAATGCTTGGTCACTGCCTCTGGAGTAATAATATTTTCAAAATAACAAACCAAGTAACGTCAAACACAGCACAAGACATAAAGAAATACCATGAAAACCCGTTAAAAGCGACCCAGCTTTTTGGTGAATTCTCAAGCAACGTTGCTAAAAACAGCTTAAAACGGCGTGTTGCAGCCTTCCTATCCATCACTATGAGGTAAGAAGCTTTATTTTGCCTTTAGAAAACGTTCTGCAATATTCTAAAATATTTTAGCGTGCTGTAGTCTAAAGTCCTAGAATTCTGAATATGGTTTTCATTGAAAAATTGTGGTCAAATGTTCGGCATAATCTCGAGCAAGGGCGACTACTTCTTTCGTATTGGTGCTTTAATGAACTGCCTATCAACGCATCCCGAAGTAGTTTTTTCTGCAAGCTATTTTACTATACCTATGCTTAGTTCCCTCTAAATGTTTAACCTCCCCGCCCCTACTCCATCCCACACGGGGTGTGGTTTACATAAGAAAGTAATTTTAAAGTTTAAGATTCCTTCAAACAAACTAATTCAGGCCCGTCAGAATGTCATAACAAAGTAAAAGTTTGGCACAAATGAAAAGTTGCTATCATGCCAATCTAATATAGATTGACTGCCCGGATGTGACGTTACTGCAGGCAGGCAGGCGACATTGAACGAGTCCTGTATAGGAAGGATCGTGTTACTGTTTGATTGTAGCTTTGACTTGATATTGTCAATCAGAAACGTGCTCACCCTGGCTATAGTCATGAAAATTATTGCATTCAACTTTACGATCGGGTATATCGCATACTATACAGAAATTCGGTATTGTGAGGTATTGTGTCTACTACGAGCGCTCACTCCAATCAATTCTGGCGGGTTCCATTTCACAAAGGCCACAGTATATATAAATTTCATTTTCTGCTGACAACTTGCAATATTGTGGATGATTAGAATGCACAGATATTTCTAAAAAGATCTAATGTGCTGAGGGATCCTGAAATACTCATTTGAGAATCAAATCCAATAACTTTATCGAGAAAGTAAGAAAATTTGACTTCAAATTGAGAAAACTTCTTTTTCTTCTTCTTCTCTTAATTTTTAAAACTACCATTTCACACCAGGGTCAGGAGTGGACAAAACCTTTTGAATGCCTCGTACGCGTGGGAAACCTTTTTCCACATAAAATTAATTACAATAATTTTTTCACCAAATATCAGGCTTTTAAAAGTTACATTTTGCATTTTTTTAGCTGCAAATTGGAAAAAAAATATGCGACGTGCAGAAAATTAGGAAAGCATAAAGATTGTTTACCTGTTTATATTGTTGTATTGGGTTTTCTTTTGTTCGTGCTTTGTTGTTTTCTTTTTGTTCACGTAATACTTGTATCTAGCTTTTTCCCCACAAAAGTTGTAAAAGTTTTTGCAAACCTTACAAACTTTTCGAATATCATGATCCAAAATTCTTTTTATTTATTTGCATTTGTTCGTAAAACAAGTCTCTTTTATAACCTTGGCCATTGATGTAATCCGATAGCGAGGTACGATTCGTGATGAGAAGCGTTAACTCGCCCGACTTTAGCGCATGCGCAGTTATATCACCTTAAGGTCAAGTTTACGTAGCTAGTATCACGCTAAGAGTTGAATGCTGCCCAGCGGGATGGAGCGAACATTGGAAAAAATGTGGATTAACTTTTTTATCAGTCTTTGACTTAAAGTTTACTTCAACTTTAACAATATAGGGAATGTTTAGTGAGAGTTTCTTGCGTTTTTTTAGACCATATTGTTGTGAATTGAATGTTTATTTTTTGTTTTCGAGAATCGTGCGGCCAGGGGTAGAGATGAGCTTATCACTCTAACCTCCCCTCCCCTGTCAATGAAGTACTTTAAAAGTTTTTGAACAACTTTAAGGCCAAGGCCAACACTCGAAAGATCGCCACTTAAACTATGTTATATAATCATTCTGTCACCTACAAAATAGTTTGTTGTGAAATTGCTAGTCAATACCAGCTAAACTACGTCTCTGCATCAGGACCAAGTTGGATTCCTACCCAATATTTTTGCTTTGGTGCTTATCAGTTAGTCTATAAGTACAGTAGTTGGCACACGCCACTTTAAATGACCCTACACGCTGGGAGTTTGTAGATATTTTGTGCTCAACTTCATCTTCTTCTGTTACTTTTTCTCTGTTCACTTCGCTAACTTCAAACAAATTCATATTTTCAATCACTTTCTCGAACTTTTTTAAGCAGGCCTCAAAAAATAGAACTTGCCAATATGTGGAATTATTTAAACGTTTCTTAACTGACTTGGACTGAACAAAGAAATCTTCATTTTTTTATACAATCTTGGCAATTGTAATTAAGAGAAAAACAGTTAATTAGAAGTCATGAACTTAAGCAAACTCAGCGTTTTCAGATGACGTAGGTTACCATGGCAATGTCCTAGACCTTTTGACCTTTGTATTGATCTAGATCAGTTAAGCTTAGCCGGAAACACGTTTTCTTGAATTTTCCTTCCCGATCTGAAGCGATAAAAACAAAACCCACTGTTTTTTTTAAACAAGCGTGAGTTAAATCCTGCGCTCCAAAAGTTGGATAACCTAGCACCTCTTAGACCTCAGTACGCTGAACAAACAACTCTTCAGCATTGTAAACACTGCTGCGAAACGCGCTAAGAAACAGGAAATTCCTCGCTCTGATTTTAGGTTCGCCACATCCTTGTTTACATAGTTTTATTAGATATCTAAAGTGTTCTCTGTTTGATACCGTAATTCGGTTGATAACCTACTGAGATATTCAGCAGTTCGCAAGAGTTTGGGAGCGCAAAAGTGCATGAAAAATAACAGATAAACTTCACAGCATAAAAAAATCTTTAGTGACATTTTTATCGCGTGACAAGTGTCATTACGATGGCTTGCCATAACTACTATATAACTAAGATATAACTACTCCAATGAATGGTGTTAAAATTCAGTTCTCATAATGAAAAGATAAATAAAAAAGCTATAACATTATTTTACAAGTATCGGAAAAAAGATATTTTTTTGTCAACAATATTTACTTCCTGTAACATTTCTACTTCACGGCTTTTGCTATCGCTGATTTTGTGGGGTGAAAAAAGGAAAAAGTATATTGTATATTTGAACATCTGAGAGACAAATAGAAATATTTGTACTAAAATATGTAGACATATATAATGTTATAATTTGATTTTTATATTTCTTTGATAACATGTGTTATTCATTATCTTTTTGAGCTTTTTTTCCGTGCCCTTTGAGAGTCGTACGCGTATCTTGTCGTTGTTGTTGTCAGTGATATTGACTTTCTATTGAGGTCATGATCAGTGACTTCGTATCATTAACATCTCATTTCAACGCCACCTTACAATTACGTTTTTGTTTGAAACTCTTATTCATTAAGCTTTGAAATCAGCTTATCGTTTTTTTATCGCAGAAAAATCAAGATAAAAATGACTCTTCACTTTTCACTACCAAGGCCAAGCTTCGTGATGTCACATGAAAATTTGTTTTTAAATATTTACTTGCAGTGGAAGTAAAATTGGAATGAGTAAAAACTGTTTCTCAAAAAAAAAACTTTTGTGTGTGTGTGTGTGAGAGTTTTAGACTGATTTTTAGGCCTAAATTAGCCGCATGAACAATTGCAAAGCCCCCGTTGTCTACCGTACTTCTCAGTTTTACGTATTATGTTCTTTCCGTTTGAAGAGGTCAGCAGTTCAAAGTGATCATTTCATGCGTGGTCGAAGTTAATTAGTTGAACTTCCGTTTAGTTAACATCTGCTTAATTATTGTCGTTAAGAGACGTTTACCCAAGGGCACTAGGACAAAGCCGTTTTTTTCAACTTAACTTTCAAGTATCGGAATTATAGCAACATAACAATTTTTTTCGGAATAAATTACTGAAATATTTCGAGTCCCTTGAGAATAAGTAGTATAGTACTGTACACCTTTCTGTAACTACGTTATTAGAATTCACCAGTGTTTTCACCAAAGTTTTCACGATATAGACCCCTTGCAGCACGTCGGAATGCAGCTCATTTTGGAGGTCAAAACAATAGGTTCCAATTCTCAAGAGATTGGAGTTCTTTTGATTTTGAGCTGCTTTGACATCACCTTCAAGAGGTCTATAACATGGTGCTACCTCCCCCATCGCTCTACGATGCATGCTTCTGTGCACACGGGCCGGATTGCTTGTAAGATATGCCACGATAACATTTTGAACCTAAGTTCCGTACCTACAGGAAGATACCATTATCTTTGTGGTAGAACTATTCTGCTTGGGTTGATTTTTTTTTTTCATTTTGTGTCATTCCATTGGATATTGTTTCCTTATTCACTAATTATTCTTGAGGAGATACACTGAAGCCCTCAAACAAAGAATGGTATTGAAGGGGTTGACGCGTGGTCTGAAATGGAAAAACGTCACACCCAAGCTGTTCAAACCAACAGCTTTCTCCTTTGGCGTCGCGCACAGGAACGTGGAAACCAACGAAAGCGGCAGGCTTTGATTTTATTTTAGCGCCGATCTTTTCACGTATGGAAGATAATGATAGAGAGTTTAAGAATCCCGTTTACGGCAGTGAAAAGTTCTTTAAAATTAGTAAAAAGGAATCGCAAAAATCTCCAAGTCATAGATAAACAAAATAATATTTCTTTTTGTTAAGAAAGTTTGCAAAAACTAAAGTAAAATACAGGAAAACGAAGAAAACTTGGTCACGTTTGCCGTTTGTGGGAGAAAAAAACGCGAATCTTAAGCTCTCTAATATGTGAGTTTATACCAGTGACTAATGTCACGCATTAATGGTACAAGTATTGCGTGACTGTTTGTAAAGTATGGTATAAACGTGCCGTACCGACCGTAACGATATCCTCCCTTTGCGTGACCAGAGTAAAAAAGTCGAACACAACACAGCTAGATAATTTCTTATTTCTCGTACCATATTTACAATCGATCATTGGCAAATTTTGGCTGAAGGAAGATCGCTGTCCGATTCGAAAAGAGATTCTAGCTGTTCTAGTAGGTTAGACCAAAAAGGTTATTTGGCTCGGCTTTTGAAAAGTATCTTGTCGAAATCTGTCGTTACTCATAATGCACGTTAAGGTCCTAGGAAGGTTCCAGAAGCTAGCTTAGAATTTCTCTTTTTATTTATAGAGGGCATACAGGTTTAGTGTTCTAAACATATACTTGAGAAAGCATGTCAATTGTCACAGTGTTCATATTGTACACTGCTGGGTTTCTGTCATCCCTTGTTCTAGATGTGCCAATGATCATGCATTGCCATTATGAATCCCGGTATTTTGTAGTGGATCCGGTTAAACAGTTGGCAAATACATAGTATTTGGGGGGGGGGGGGGGGGGTTAGGGGGCCCTCCCCGTTTTGCCAGGACGTACTGGCAGAGCTTGCAGTGTAACAAGTTGGCGTCTTCGTTGTAATAATTAGTACACTTTTTTAGCCTTAAATCCATTTTTTTAATAAACAGTATTTTTGCTTATCTTATTTTCGTCAGCACTTTTATCTAAATTGGGTAGTACAGATCCAAGGCGCTGGAGGTTGTAGAACGAGAGCGTAGAAGCGGAGTGTACACCGAAGTCTGCCTGTCTGTCTGTCTGTCACAAATACACTATCTATTATTTCATATTAATTATCTTCAGGGATCTTAAAGTCCTCAGGTATGACGACCTCCTTCAAGTTTTCCATTTCTTTCTCAGGTTCATCAGCGATAAGTATTTCTATCAACTTCAAACATGCTTTCTTTACTTCTTCAATTTTTTCCCATTTATCAAGTTCTCTCAGAATTGCATATATATTTTTATCTCTCATTACTTTGCGGCCATGTGAAGTTGCACAAAGCTGAAAAACAAAGCAAAATATAAAAATTTACTGGCAACGTTTTAAAATCCCATTTCCGGTCATTAAATATTGCTTGGTTTTACTTGGCGTCATTTCCTGTCTTGTGCGGAAATTTCAATAGAATTTTTTATGACTAACAACACAAGGTGGTCAGTGTTTGACCACAATTTGGAGATTATAATGAGTTTTTAAGACTTCTATCAGCTGATTGAAACCCAGCAATATAACCAATTTATCTTGGCATAATGTTTTCCTATTTCAGACCATGTGTCATTCCCAAGAGTATCATATCTTTGTTTAACTGTTGTGCAAGAAAAGACATGTGGATATTGATACAAAACAAACAAAGAATCTTATTCTCTCAACAGACTAAGAATGAATGTATTCTCAGACAATGTTGAAATGAGACCTTGAGAGTCACATCCAAAACAATACACCTAGTCCAGTCAATCAAGTAAGTACTTATTCAGTTATCATCAAATGTGCTTGTTATCTTTTGATGAACTTTGCTTTCAAACAAAGAAACTGTTTCTTTTCCAATTTACAGATAATAATTGACCTTTCAAACTTTGGCGTAATGTTTACCCATTCCAACCACTTATCATTCCCTTGAGTATCATTTCCTTGTTTACAGATAACCTTTGAGAAGATGCTGAAATAACAATGTTCCTTATAAAAATAGTTTTATTCTGAAAACATTTAATACCCTCAAACTGAAAAGACTATGTTATAGGTTATCATAGGTAGACATCATCTCTGTCTGTTTTAGAATTTTTACCCGCAGAGCAGCAAGTTTTTGATAGTCATAGAAATGTACAGGAGGGCAGTATTTGCCCTTTAATTGAGGATGGATGAGATTCATTGAGTTGAATAGCATGAAGCAAACACAATTTCAATGAGTTTTTTACAATACTTGAGAAAAAAAAACTGCAAAAAAGATTCTTATGGATAAAGCATTAGTGTACAAAGTACAAATGTAAGCACAATCACAAGGAAAAGGAAAAATTTTGATTATTGTGCTTATAATGAGTCTGTTACTCTTGTGATTGCATTTACAGTGCTTGTGTTACTAGTGAAAAGCAAGCTTTAATGTGCCTATGACACATCTGACAATATTCTCAGAATTGATTCAACATGAGGTGAACTGTTCAGTGACCAAAAAAATATAAGGTTTGAGTGATGCGCCTTGAAGTTATAAAGGTTTATCCTCATCATATGCTAATGACTGTGACGTCAAGATAGTCATCATTAAATATACAAATCTTCACTGCTAGTACTAGTACAGATAATATAAATTTGGATTGCTAATTAGTTTCCGCATAGCATCCAGATGACTATTTTGACGTCACAATCATTAGCATACAACAAAAAGCCCTTTATAACTTCAAGATGCATCACTCAAACTATATAATTCTGTGGGGTCACTGAACAGCTCACCTCATGTAGAATCTATACTGAAAATGTTGTCAGAGGTGGTATAGGCACTTTAAAGTATATAGTATAGATAGTTATACTAATTGGCAGGTACCTGTGTAAGTGCTTCAATCAAAATTCTCCTGATGTTAGGGTCTGCTTCACGCTGTTTATCCTCATCAAGGTATTGTAAATCTGGAGGGAGCTTGTCCATATCAGCTTCATCTAACTCCTCTCCACCAGCCAGCGGCAAAAGAAGGTGTGGCAGTATGTCTACGTCATCACTCAATAGCCATTCGTGATACTCTAGTAGATGATTTACATTTGATTGTAGGTTAGAGGTTCAGTCATCAAACCCCAGGGTCCCCCCCCCCCCCTATGGGGACGTGAGTGATAGGTACACTACTCACAAAGCATGCTGGGAGCAGTAAGGAAATTCCAGGGTCCCCCTTCCTTGGAGGAAGTGAATGATAGGTTCTCTACTCACAAAGGATGTTGGGTCCAGCAATGAAACTCCCAGGTCCCCTTCCCTTGGGGGACTTGAATAATAGGTGCACTACTCATTATTAATCCTTCTATCCTGACTCACCAGTATCAAAGCAGCAGTTCTTTAACACGGCTGCCATCCCACCCCTTCTGACAAGAGACTCCTCATACTGCGTGAAGGGAAGAAGCTGCTGTACAACACATCGACTCTTGTCTAAGACCATATCACGCACCTCCTTCAGTTGGGTCAAGTTTGACAACATGGTCGCCAAATAATGAAGCTTTGCATTTGGATTGTGATCTGGTTTACAGAATGTATCCACGATCTTATATATGTCGAAGTTTGGAGAAGAAGCAAGTTTTTTTGAACCCTCTTCTGTTCTCGTCAAGTTCGAAAGAATACAAGCACTTTTATCTGCTTCTCCGCACTTTGGATCTAAAGTTAATTCAACCAACTCATCTAAATTCTCATATTCTAGGACAATATCTCCAGTGGGAATTTCTGCAGAAAGATTTACAACTGCCGTCAGTGCCTTGCTACAGATCGTCTTGGTGGAATCACGTGTTAACTTGATAATTTTTAAAATGAATTCCTGGTGACTTCGTAAGAACATTTTGCCCTCGTCTGATCCAGTTAAGCCTACAATATAGTCCAGGGCAAAATATTTTACATCTTCGCGAGCGTTTATGTCTAGAAACGGCAGCAACTCGTTGACTGCGTGTTCATCCACTTTGGCCGCCATGTTGGACGTGAGTACAAGACAGACGGGAAGAATGGCGCGAGTTCTTCTACACACACAGGTATCCCAAATACGAATAATCGTAAACTGTCAAAAAACTCTCGAAAATGTTTAACAATTTTTAAGAAATCTTAATAATGATATGATACGAAGAGATCGATTAGGTTTTAATATAATACAATAGCAATTTTTAATTTTATAATATTTCAAAATTTATAGATTGGGTTACCTGTGGATGGTATGTTTAAGTGGTGCGCGACCAAGGTCACAAACATGTCAAGTACAGTCTTTGTATATTTTGTTTTTTATATATTTTGCCAGACTTCCCTGCCTCATGTCTTGTAGTAGGTACGTTTTACTTTCACTCCACGAGTAAGTAGCATTTTTAATCAAATTTTGCTGCTAATTTTATTTATTTAGCGTGTTTTAGCGCATGTTGTTTGTATGACAGCTGATAGTGTGCTCGTTTCGTGTTTCCAGTCACGTTTTTATTTCTACAAAAGACAGTTCTGCGTGCAGTTTTGCATAAAATCTCATCATAAAATCACCTATATGCAATTGTATTCTGTTTTGCACACAGTTTCTCTCGTCTGCAAACTGAGCTATTTAACTGCGTGCAGTAACTCGCGAGCTAAAAAATGTTCAAGCGTTCCTCACTGAGGCATCAGCACGCGTCGTTGATACTTGAACATCCGATGGAGGAGACGAAAAGACTGAAGGACGATGCACAAGGAAAAATCAACTGGAAGCGCTGGGGGCCTTATTTGAGCGAGAGACAGTGGGGGACTCTACGAGAGGATTATTCTGCAGAGGGCAATCCGTAAGTTCAATATTGTAGCTAAATTGAATGAACACTTCTTGGTTTGTACATTGTTACTTGTTACTGTAACACATTTTGCCTCTCAAATTTCGACTTTTCTGGCTGTAAACTTCCCTGCTGCTTCCAGACGCTAAAACAACGCGACTATTACAATTGGAATTGGAATTACATTCTTTCTTGTGTCTTGCAGAATATGTTAGTTTATTATTAACAACTTATCTTTGATTGTATACCTATAGTAGTAGCTGTAGAAACAGCTGTCATATGAAGCGGTGGTAATTTAATATGCGTTGAATGAGAGAGGCTAGCTTTTTGTCGCGCGCTATATAGCAGACGATTTAAGTTTAATGGACGTGATGATAGTCAGACCAAAGTTCATCTAATTCTGGAAACTCTTTTTCCTTGGTTGTGCAGTTTTATTTTAATAGGGGTCATTTTCAATTACTGATCTGACAACATAGAGAAAGTTAGGAACTGATCTGCATGCATCTGCAAATGGACTAATTGCTTTTTATGCAAACTGAAAGTGAGGGTCACAAGAATTTGTGCAAGCCTTTGAGAGGGTCATTATTTTTTGTGCAAAGATTTGTAAGGGTGGGGCCCAACAATTTTTCCGCAGCAGGAAATGTGAGGGCCTCCGATATGCAGACCAAAGTTAAAATGCACCAACCCTTCCCCCTCTAGTTAATGACCAGTTCCTCAAAAAAAGAATGAAAATTTGCAAAGCATTTTTTTAGTTTTAAAAAAATGATGCCTTCATGCAAACAGTCTCCTATGTATTTATTTAAATGTAAACTTAAGTCAAACTAAATAATATCCAATGGCTTCGTAAGCCGTCTGGATATCTTGCTTTGGACAAATGTCATCTCAAACCTGAAATTTAGAAGTTGTATCACCTTGTTTTCCATACATCTTGCATTGTCTTTTTGTATTGCCTTGACTTCTATTTTATCTGTATTTACATTGGACGACAAGTTAGATTTGGAGTGTCAAAAGAACAATAGAGCTTAATGAATCCCATAGCTTGATAGTGAGACAATAAGGCATTTGAAGTAGCACTTCATTGAATGGTGTACAAATAAAAAATATCATGTTTGAACTATTCATCATAGCTTCAGATGATTATTAGGAATAAGATGATGTTTATAAATATTATACAAAGTTGTGCACTGTACATGTCATACACATATAAAGTACATAGAATATATACATACATTCGTAGACTGTTAATTGGTATTAGCTTGGAAACCAAAGCTTACCAAAAGTCGTTTCACTTGATGCACACATATCATCAATATTGGTTAACTTTGATTGTTGTCTGGATTAAAAAACCCAGGGAACTCCATGTTAAAGGGACGGAGATACTCGTCATACCTTTTAGGGGCTAATTTTCATTATTTGGTATCTTTTAGGGTGTTCAAATGAAAACCTTATTAAAATGCTATAAAGTTAGTGTCATTTGCATGGTACCATTTAGGGATGAAACTTACAATTTTTATGACTCTGAGAAAGAGAATTCTGATCTTGTGCCCTTTAGGGGTCGTTTTCAAAATTTCAGACAAGCATGCATCTCTGCCCTTCTACATATGAGAGCCCTCCACAGGTGAAAAGCAAATAATTTCAAAGTAGTAAAAATAATATTGCAATGTAAGTATTATGTTTTTTGTGCATAATCAATTAAATGTGTAAATATTTGTTTGTCACTGGAGCTCAGCATTTTTAAAAATTTGTATCAAAAAGTTAAGACCCCATATGTTTTAAGAAACTAAAAATAGACAATTATATAATGTGTGGTTTTAGGTGGAATTACTTACCTCATGATCATGCACGGTCTCGTTCGTACCGCTGGGGAGAGGATGGACTGTTGGGGATCACAGATGAAGAGTGTCAGTTGTGCTTTGGCCTGTCACTGTGGAATGAAAAAGATCCAATCCTGAAAGAGAGGTTTTATGGACTCACACCCAGTGAAGGTGAGTAATACATTGGGGATTGCTGACATCTCCTGGGGAGATAAGTACTATATATGAAACCCAAATATATCAATTTATGTATTACGGATCATTTTACAAGCATTATAAAAATGTGGTGGATACTGATCCTATATGGCACCTAGCCCAGTTTTAAATACATTTCTCTCACCTTTGCAGGTAACCATGGTGAGGATGTGAAGGAGTGTTACTACTACCTTGATTCAACTCCAACCCACTCATACATGAAAGCATTATACAAATACCCACAGAATGAATACCCCTACTGCCGTCTTCTTGAAGAGAACAGAAAGAGATCCAGACATGAACCAGAATATGAATTGCTTGACACAGGTTTGTTGTTTTTATATAGACCATGTAAATCCAGTATTATGGAGGGCCCTGCCTCAGGGCCGGCCTCGGGATAATTAAGCAGGAATATTGACAGTTGCTTCAAGATTCGGATGGACTGTCATTTTCCCTCACTCCCCAAAGTCACTGCTTTTCCTTTCCTCCTTTGGATATGCCCCCTCTTCTTCCCCCTTCTGCCTGCTCTTCCTTTCCCTCCCTGCCATTTTCTCACCATTTCCTCCCCTATTTCTCATTCTTTTCCCCCTTCCCCCATGCCTCTCCTTCTCCACCCTTTCTTCTGCCCTCCTTTCCCTATCCTTCTTCTGCCCTTCACCCCATTTCTCTCTCCTGTCATTCCCTTACCCCTCCACAACATTAATCTTATACCCAAAACAACTCATCCATATGAAAATGGCCTTTTCGAAATCACTGCTTGGGCTTCCTGTCCCATCCGTACTATATAATTTGTACCTACTATGTTCCATGCAAACAATTTCATGCCAAAGTAGTTAATTCCTGAACACATGGCATTGTGCCAACTTCATTTATAGGTACAATCTTTAAGTAGATATTGAGAGTGATCAAGTGACTTTCATATATGGTATACCACAGGGGCTTTTGACAACAACCGTTACTGGGACGTCGACATAGAGTATGCCAAGAACACCCCTAATGACATCCTCATCAACATCATGGTGACAAACCGGGGACCAGACAGATCAAGGATTCACGTCCTTCCGACCCTATGGTACAGGAATACTTGGATCTGGGGCTGCAGACACGATGGGTGGACCGGTAAACCAGGGATTGTCGAGACGAGCCATGGTGCGGCGGAATGCTTCCATGAAGGGTTTGGAAGGTTCATGTTTGTCAATGATGTTGGTCCTGATAATAAAGTGCCAGAAATGCTGTTTACTGACAATGAGACAAATACTTGGGTAAGAACCGAATCAACGATTGACATAATACACACCTTTACATTGGGCGTAACGTTTATCCATGTCAGACCACGTGTCATTCCCTTGAGTATCATTGTTTTTTTTAACGGTTTCTCATGAGAAGACACATAATTTTAGGTACAACTCAAACAAAGAATCTTATTCTCAAGAGAATGACACATGGTGTGTAAAGTATACTGGCAATAATGCATTTGAATGCTTTTATGCACGGGCTTTTGCACGTTTAACCGAGACTGAAATTTCAATACGAAGCTGGCATAAAAAGAATGTTCCCGCGCGTTGATCTTCATGCGCGCAAAGTTGTCTTCAAGCTATAGAACACCCGTTTTTGAGGCCAACTATCTTTACCGCCGTTCCGAACGTAGCCCCAAGAGGTTTCACTCAAGTCACGTGTCATCTTTGTAGTATGTTTCTCATAATTACATATATTTATTCTACTTAGCGTCTGTTCAACGGGTCTCCAAACTACACTCCTTACGTCAAAGACGCATTCCATCGTTATGTCGTAAACGGCGAACACTCTGCCGTCAATCCACAGAAGCGAGGTACCAAGATGGCGTCTCATTACGTCATAGAGCTCCCTCCAGGTGGTTATCACATCATAAGATGCCGTTTGATGGCTGAGGATGAGATCACTTCAAGTCCCTTTTCGGAAAGATCCTTTGGTTCTGTCCTTGAAAAGCGAAGGAAGGAAGCGGATGAGTTTTATAAAGCTGTTATACCTGGTATGTTGTGGCTACTTCGAGCACGCATTTGTAACTTTGCCGTGATTTTGTCCTATCAACATGCTTATGGTATAGACTTCTTCATCTTGGGCGTAATGTTTTCTCATTTCAGACCACGTGTTATTCCCTAGAGTATCATTCCTTTGTTTAACGGTTGGGCACGTGACAACTGAAGTATCTTCTTCTCACTAAGAGAATGCATCTATAGACCCCTTGCAGCACGACGGAATGCAGCTCAATTTTGAGGACAAAACAATAGATTCCAATTTGTAGGAGATTAAAATTCTTTTGTTTTGTCCTTCAAATGAAGCTGCTTTGACGTCACGTGAAAGGGGTCTCTAGTTATTAGGAAGTCTGCTCCCTGTACTTGTACCAATAAACTTTCCTTGTGTATTTTCATAGACTCTCTCAGCCCAGAGGAGCGCACAGTATCCAGACAAGCCTACGCCGGTCTGCTATGGAACAAAATGTTCTACAACTACGTCGTGAAAGACTGGCTGGACGGTGACGAAGACATGCCGACTCCACCCTATAGCCGGCACCAGGGGAAGAATGCGGACCCGGACTGGTATAACTTATATGCACGGGATGTGGTATGTGTACCGGACAAGTGGGAGTACTCATCGGTAAGTTATGGCCCACTTCAGACGTTAAGCTTTGTATGAAAGGATTTAAAAAGGGTTTTCAAACTTAGTTTTGACTAAAACAGTCCTAAATGCCGTACCATGAACACACAAGTTTTTTTTTAGATATGTTTTGACATTGTTTACAACAAAGATTGCCCTACTTGCCGCTTACCAATTAGGTATCAGCGCTTCACTTTGATATTTCAATAGGGCGGAGTTTGTACATCGACGTAACAATGTTGTGCGAATTTAAACGTACAAACTCCGCCGTTCGAAGCATCAAAAGCGGGGAAGCGCAGATACCTAATCAGTATTTTTCATTCAACATTTCCCAGATTTCAGCTTGTGACTTGGCCTTCCAAGTGCTCCCCTTGGCAAAAATCGATCCAGAATTCGCCAAGAGTCAACTGTTGCTCTTCCTCCGGGAGTGGTACATGTCCGCTAATGGCCAGATTCCAGGGACCGAATCCGACCTTAACGAGGCTCAACCTCCTGTTCTTGCTTATGCCTGTCATCGTGTATACCAGATGACGGAAAGGAAGGGTCACAGAGACATAGCTTTTTTGGCCAAGTGCTTCCATAAACTGCTCATCAATTTCACTTGGTAAGGTAGTTTCCTACCTCTCCCTCTCCCTCTCCTTCTCCTTCTCCTTCTCCTTCTCCTTCTCCTTCTCCTTCTCCTTCTCCTTCTCCTTCTCCTTCTCCTTCTCCTTCTCTTCCTTCTACTAGTTGTTCTTGTTGTTTCATGGTTCAATTCTGAAACTATCTTTTTCTTCTTTATAGGTGGACAAACAGAAAGGACGCATTTGGGAAAAGTATTTTTGGTGGCGGGATTGTTGGTAAATAAAAGCAATCGTTATATATTATCTCTTATTCTACAATTATTGCATCGAAGTATCGGGGATATATTGCAACGACTGTTATCAGTGATGATGCAATATTGACAGTTAACAATTAATGATATAATCATCAGGTAAAACAGTAAAGAAAGAATCCATAACGTGTGGCACAGCTGAGAACAAAGAGCAAGACCAACAAACTGTGGTCCAGGTAGGATATTCGTCTTCTGGTTTGATTTGTGTGCTAGATTAGGGTTTTCTGTGTGCGATGGGTTGGGAGTAGAGAGTTAGATTAAAGCTATCACTTTGCTGCGCTCCAGGGTAGGGGGAGTGTCATGCCATTGATATCCCTTGATGGTACTGCATGAATGGTTTCTGTTGTGTTGGGTTGCCTGTGTTATTTGATTATATGGGATGGGGTGGGCTGTCATATCACTGATATCCCTTATATCGTATCATAGGCCGATGGTACCGCATGGATGGCTTTCTACTGTGCTGTAATGCTTGGTATTTCACTAGACCTCGCTGTACACGACCCTTCCTATGAAGACATGGCGTCCAAATTCCTCGAGCACTTCACCCAAATAGCAGACGTCATGAACAACACCCCGGGATGCCTGTGGAACGAGGAACATGGCTTCTACTATGATCATGTCCATACCGGGAAACATTTCCGCAGAACCTTACACACACGTTCCATCTCTGGTCTCATTCCCTTATTGTGTTGTACTGTGATCGAAGACGAACACATTGAGAAGTTACCCGCATTCAGGAAGCGCTTGGAATGGCTTCTAGGGAATAAACCCGACCTGGCTTCTAAGGTAACAACAGATCTGAAAAAATCCATTGATACGAATCTTTTGCGCCCTAAAAACTTTTAAGTCTTTAACTATTAACATAGTGAGGTGAGGTGACCTTGCAATGACAGACACCTTCCTAACACCTTGGACAATTATTCACATGTCTCTATTACTGCAACTTCACCGTTCGTCTCGCTTCGATGCAAAGGCACGGCTATCTTTCAAGATGGCGCAGGGAACTGTGAAGGAGACTATTGTTAACCTTGATAAATAAAGTAGTAAAAATTGCTCAATCACCCGAGTTAGAGGCTCATGACTAAAGGACTCGGCGCCAGATTGAATTGGAATTTAGCACTGAGTTCAAAGCACAGGAGAGAACCAACAAGAACTAACTCGACATAGACACGATGGTGAGAGGCGGCACATTAGCAGCGCACACCACCCGTGCTGAGATCTGTGTGATGTCATTTGTTCATTCATTACAGACACAAAAATCTCTTATAACCCAAATTTTCATTTATTTTCTCTTCAAGATTTCTCTCCTGGATCCAACAAGTGAAAGCCAGCGCCATCGTCTCCTGGCGTTGTTCTCCAGAGAACGACTAGTGCGTGTGATCAAGTTTATGTTGGACGACAAGGAGTTTCTGTCTCCTTTTGGCATTCGTTCGTTGTCGCTGGTCCACAAGGATTCCCCAGTGGAGGTGAATTGTGTATATACTACAGAGGAACTTAAGGAGATAAGAAAGGTGGTATACGAAGGACGTTATATTCCAGAGGAATCAGAGGGCAATACAAATAAACATGGCCCGATTTGGCTTGGTTGTAAGTATCTCAATACACTATGATAACTTAGTTGTAATGTCGTTGTTTTTCAATATAGAGCAAATTTCATATGAGTGTGAAAGTCACGGCACACGGCACGGTTACAGCGCGGCGCACATATGCACAGAATGTCAAATGTTTTCATACACGGCACGGCACTGACACGGTCACGGCAAGGCGCGGTACGTGCCTTAAATTTCTTATAGTTCTATGAAAACTGCTCTAAAACCACTTGGAGTAAGGAGGCGAAGGACATGTGGTCAGCAAACTCTTTGGGGGTTTCTGTGTATCAATGTTAATGATTATCTTTAGTTAGTTGGTAAAGAAAGAAATACTATGTAAAGGAATGACTAGTCCAACGCTGGGCCAACTTTGATCGATAGGGAGAATGAATTGCCGTCATTATTCTCCTTTCTCCCCTTCCCCCCCCCCCCCCTTCCACATGAACTGAACTGAGAATCCAATTTTCCTCAATTTTCCCAAATTTTCAGTGAACTTTCTAATCGTGGATGCTCTTGAGAGATACGATTTCTTCTACGGAGACACGTTTAAAGTAGACTTCCCATCATACTCTGGGAACCGTTTGCGCCTTCATGACGTGGCTCTAGAGCTGTCCCGTCGCTTGGTGTCGCTGTTTCTTCCTAACGAACACGGGCGTCGCCCTTGCTACGGGAACAGCGAAAAGTACACCTATGATGTCTACTGGAACCAGTTGCTGCAGTTTTATGAGTATTTTAATGCTGATAATGGACTTGGTTACGGAGCAAGGTATGTGCAAAACAGGAAATAACGATATTCTTCTTTCCCAAGTTAAAGGGAGACTAGTAACGAACATAAAAATGACGTCATTCTTTCACAAGTTTGAAGGTAGACTGGTAACGAACATAGAGGATGACGTCATTCTTCTTTTCCAAGTTCAAAGGGAGACTGGTAACGACATCGTACCGCATTGCATTACTGGGATCTGTTTGGTGCTGAGTCCCTCTCGTCCCTAAATTTAATCCCACAATTCTTTAGCACTACGAGTCCGTACCAGTCTTCTTTGAACTTTGGAAATCTTGAGGCTTTAAATGAAGCTAGGGAGAATAAAGAAAATGTGGTTTAAAGTATGGGTATACAAAGTTGTTTTTTCCTTTATTACTTTTATCAATCCATGCACCTTTCCGTAGTCTTCCCACGATCCTTTATGATCCGAGCATGAGGTTGAGGTCAGGGTAAAATTTGCATAAAAATGTATAAAAAATATGCAAATTTTACCGTGACCTCGAGCTCGCGCTGGGATCATAAGGCATTGTGGGAAGACTACGGAAAGGTGCATTGCTAAGTATTATGAAATTTCTTACTGTTTTTCAGCCACAACTCTGCTCTGGTGTCTCGTGTGCTTGACAAACTTGCATCAAACAGATAAGTGGTCCGTCTGTCCGTCCACCCGTCTCGTTACGATAGCAACGAACCCTGAAAATTATGTTGCTTTCATGTTGCTTTGCTGGTGTCTTGGAGAATTTTTTAGGCATGGACCAGGTGTCGAACTTTTTATGAACTGAATTTATGAGAAACTTAAGGAAAATTATCGGTCTTGCCTGCTTTTATATAATTAAATTCAGCAAACGAAAAGTTTGACCCGGTTTTGAACAGATGAGATTAGTAGTATTTTGTCCCACTTTACAAATGCACAATCAAAATGTAGGTTAAAAAAAACATTATTAGGACCCACCCCTCCCCCCAGAGTTCAAGTTATTGTGCATTTTTAGTACTTCCCAGGAAATCCTTAGGATAATGCATCATGGGATACCTTTGAGGAAGAATACGTTGTAAATCCCACAATGCATTGCGCATAACCGTGAAACTTAGTTACTGTCATGGAAACCAGCATACCAACGTGAGAAAGAAACATATACTAAGATGTGATGATATTTAGAACAGTTTAAAGGTTTATTTTTAACATAAGATGTTTTGATATAATCCTTAGAAAAGAAATATAATAATATTGATTATAATAATAATAATGATAATAATAATGATAATAATGATAATAATAGCAATAACAAAGATATTACCAATGAACACTGAGAAATACAAAGTATTTTTAATATATATAGAATGGATAAATTAACCCAGTAGGTAAGGATAAAATAAATATATTATTAAAATATAGTAAAATAAAAGACCGTATACATGAAGGTATGGCGAGCATACTCCTAAGGTGCGGATACACGGTGCAACATTGCGTACAACATTTTGTTTGTATTATCGTAAATTAAGGGGGGAAATCGAGATTTTCTCTGATTTGGTTGCTGAAATAGTACTGTGATCATTATCATGTTACAAGTAATGTTGCAGAAAATGTTGCACCTGGTATCTCGCTGCCTTTAGTTTGTTTTCGGTGTTCCCCTAGGGAGGAAAACAAAGGAGTTTTCGGTAGTATCAAATACATGTCCTTCATGTAAACGACAATCACCACTTTCTATACATCGGTTCACTGGTCAAACACAAAGTATTCAGTCGAGGCTGCAAGGTTCAAATTTGAATAATCCTTTGAAAATACCTTGCAGCCTCGATTGAATGCTTTGTCTGTGACCAGTGAACCGATGTATGGAAAGTGGTGAATAATTCAGTGAACACAATAGAGTTTACTTTAACGTAGAAAGCAATTAGAACCAGGTAATTTATATTAACTTATCTTTTAGAATAAATTGATAAAACTGTGGCAAATCGGTGTTGTTTGATGAAGATTTTAAATTTCAGACTTCACTATGAAATCTCTTTCGCTGCGTCTCTGCGTGTCCTGGGAGAGAAAAGGACCTTGGGAAGTCTAGGGGTGGTAGATGACGTCCATTCACCGCCCCCACCCCCACACCCCCACCCAGAATGACTTGAGATTTCTTGTGAGCGAAATTTGTTCAAACGTGGCTGGTAAACTTAGTTGCTTGATCAACATGTCTTTTCGCCGCGGCTCCCACCCGGCTAGTCTAGGTGGTTTCTGGTGGTTTCGTTTGAACACCCTATAAGGAAACCAAATAATAAAAGTTGAACCCCTAAAAGGTACGACGAGCATCCCCGCCCCTTTCGCACCCCCCCCCCCCCCCCGGGGACAATTTTCTAGAAATAAATAAGGCATAATTAAAAAAGGGCTGGTAAACTTAGTTACTTGATCAACATGTCTTTTCGCCGTGGCTCCCACCCGGCTAGTCTAGGTGGTTTCTGGTGGTTTCGTTTGAACACCCTATAAGGAAACCAAATGATGAAAGTTGACCCCTAAAAGGTACGACTAGCATCCCCGCCCCTTTCGCACCCCCCCCCCCCCCCCCCCCGGGGCAATTTTCTAGAAATAAATAAGGTATAATTAAATAAAGGAGGAAAACAATTCCATCGTCGGTACTCATTTTCGTCTCTGACAAGAGCCTAGCAGCTACTTGGGCAAGTGGTTTTCATGCTCCATGCATCAGATCTTGGTACGTATAGTCTATTTTCTTATCGGAATTTTTCTGCCATTAGCCAGGATTATCCTTTGGAACTTTAGCGTAGATAATAATATAAAAGTTAGAAATAATCGTTGGCCATGCATGTCTGGCGATAGAGCAATGAAAAAACAGTTTTTAGTATAAATACAAAGGTGATTATACAAAATCGGCGCTCTGATTGTTTTTCTATCTCTAAATACAACTTACTGGAAAAGACTTGTCAGTAAAATACTTCTCGCTGCACTTTCATTCTTCTCCTCCACCGTATTGGCCGACTAGATCCTTTTACAGACTTATAACTCTTCAGAACTATTCAACTTCCTTATCAAAAAAAAAACTGTCAAGGCTCATCTTCATCGGTCTTCACCTACTAACCGTACCAGAATTCACCAAACCTTCCACATGAAGACCCGACACTGAAGAATTCAAAGTCAAAGCCGAAACATATAATTGCTCGAAGACCTCGACATCTGGAAAACCATCTACTGACTGAAAGCACCACTCATGTTGTCTGTTACGTATACATTGTCCATTTAGATGTTCCATTCATAAACACTTGACATGATCGTTTTGATGTTCTATTTTATTATTTTTTTTTGAAAACTTATAACATAATATCATATGTAACTAATAGTAATTGTTTAAGGGCCCACAGTAATTGGCGAAAGCTGTTGTGGTGTCCCCGCCATTCAATTCACTATTTCTTGTTTTCATTTTTTCCCTCCAAGTTACCAATCTACCAAACTGATCACTGATTTTGTCTTTAAAAGGCGAAGTTAAATAAAATAAAATAAAATAAAATTATCAGCCGATAATCACCTTTTCGGACAAAATGGCTGTTGTGCTTTTAAACTATAAAATATTTTCACTTTCAATGTTGTTTCCTTCTTTCTTTTCTGAAATAATCACCTTTTTATTTATACTAAAACAATTATTCACCTCAGGCTCAGTGATTATCGATGAATATTTACCTCGCAGCTCGAAGACTCGCCGCTCGGTAAATATTCATCGATAATCACTTCGCCTTTGGCGAATAACTGCTAAATAATACGCGCCAAATTAGCCATGAATGGGCTTCCTGTGTTATCAGCCTGGCCTTGGAGGTGTGCAGGGCCCTGGAGGTGTGTTTGCTTTTTAACGTGTTCGACATACATTGTTTTGATGCTTCATTCTTTATTAGGAAACCTCGCTAAAAAAGCTCATATCAATGGATAAGAAACCGCTACACAAAAATAATCAAGTCTACGTCTTAGAGCACGACACTCCAGAGTCAAAACGGCTGCTTGAAGATAAGGAAAGAAAGAAAAACTGGAAAAGATGGGGGCCGTACTTGTCTGAGAGACAGTGGGGGACAGTACGAGAAGACTACTCAGATGATGGCTCGTGGTGAGTATGAAGTATGAAGAGGTCGTGTTAACAGATTATGGTATCAAATAGCTAGTGTATTTGATCCAGAGTTCATCATTGCCATAAGAGGCCATAAGAACAGGGTCAGGACATATAATTTGAAATTACATAATATGTCAACATTAGGGAGGACAATCGAATACTTGGCTTATTGGCTCGCAGAGGACCGATATTCAAGTAATGGCATTTTGAGTCAGTTTGTCGTAAAGAAAAAAAAAAAGCAATAATAAGAAGGAAGCATGATAAGTGTAGCAGTGAATTGAGGTCTTGACATCGCTTGGATTTATCTACTGGGTAATCTAATTATAACCTAAGTGGTCTTACATTTCATTATAGTTCCAGGAATATCTAATCAGACTCTATTTCGCTAGAACACCCATAGGTGCACCCACCCCTATATGAAGCAGTCTTTATGGCTCTTTGAACAAACTCCACTAAATGTTTCACTACTAATTTCACTAGTTAATTTCCCTGGGGGATAAATAAAGCTTAATATTAGTGATTATTCTTAGCATGCATTATGGATTGTTGTACGCAGATTGTACGCAGATGAAAGAATTGAAATTCTATAACAATCTATAATAAAAAAAGATCTTAGTTCAGGCCCTAGGGGGACTCCCATATATAGAAGGCTGAGGATACTTGTCAGAATTTTTTAAAATGACCCCAAAAAGGTACCATGCAAAATTCTCTTTCTTGTAGTAATAACAGTACAGTCACAATTTACATCGCTAACTGGTACCAAATGACTTAATTTTGCAGAATAAGTTTTTTGTTTGAACACCATAAAAGGTACCAAATAATGAAAATTAACCCCTAAAAGGCAACCCCTAAATTAACCCCTGAAGAGCATCCTTGCCCTGGCCTTTGACATCAGAGTACCCCTGGGGTTCAGGTAACACTTAAATCTGACATATCAATATTTCTTTTTAGTTGGGATTATTTCTCACATGACCAGTCCAGATCCAGAGCATATCGTTGGGGTGAAGATGGTCTTCTAGGGATAACAGATCGCCAGTGCAGGTTATGTTTTGGTCTTGCCCTTTGGAATGAGAAGGATCCTATTTTGAAGGAAAGATTGTTTGGTTTGACTGGAAGTGAAGGTATAGTTATATTGTTTTTTTGGTACATTTGATGTTGCAGTGGACAAAAAAGATGTTGTTGATTTTAAGATCTTTCAACAATTAATTTCCACTTAGGTTTGGTACAACGTACTTCCTAAGTAACCTGGCTAAATGCCATCTTAGACCTTGCTTGCTAACACCAGTACTAGTGCTGCCTAGTGAAGGTTGTGGGTTCGAATCCTGCCAGGAGCTCAGGATTCTTTCTTAGAAAATTAGCTTGTGATGAGCAAATATTTACATTTTTAACCTGTGGGCTGTTGTATTTCTGGGCACAACTAACTTGGAATTTAGCTTGTTAAGTTTTGCAAAGGGACAAGAGAAAGATGTGTTTAGAGCCCTTTCTATGCGTTTATAATATGCCTCAAATACTTTCTCATATTCTAGCCTCAATTCATCAAATTTACTCATGCAAGTCTCCTCTTTTAACTATATGGTCATATTTAGCATTTTGTATTTAATTAAATTTCCCAGGTAACCATGGTGAGGATGTGAAGGAGTGTTACTACTACCTTGATTCAACTCCAACCCACTCATACATGAAGGCATTATACAAATACCCACAGAACGAGTACCCATACAGCTGGTTAGTGGAGGAGAACAAGAGGAGGTCCAGAAATGAACCAGAGTTTGAACTCACTGATACAGGTATTAAAAATTATGATTTGATGTTCCAGAAATGATTATTAACACCATGTAGGGGGTCGGTGGTAGCGACTGTAGCCCACCCCCTACCCCAATTCACTATACTTAGCCCCCCACCTGATTAAAACTCTTTGGCTCAGTGGTCCCTTAGGGAATCAATGGTAGTGTAGTGGTAGTGCGGTCACCTCTAATCTCTGGGGTTTTGGGTTCTATTCCTGGATTTGGCATCACATGTGAGTAGAGTTTGTTAGGTCTCTACCATGATTTGAGGGCTTTTCTCCAGGTTCTCTTGTCTTCCTACCTCTGAAAAACCTAACGTGCTATATTCCAATTCATTCTGTGAATTCTCCATGCCCTGACTTTGATCAGCCGTGAGGTTGAGGTTGTTACAAGGTTTCAATAAAATTTGAAGATTTTTTAAATATCAATTTCAAGTGCACTAATGTTGATAATGTCTGTCTGTCTTCATATGTAGGTGTGTTCAAAGATGGTCGCTACTGGGATGTGATGACGGAATATGCTAAAAACACTCCCAATGACATCTTAATCAATATCACAGTAACAAACCATGGCCCAGAAAAAGCCAAACTTCATGTCTTACCAACATTGTGGTTTCGAAACACCTGGATCTGGGGGTGTAAGCATGAAGGATGTTCACAGAAAGCAAAGATTAAGGAGACCAATACTTGTACTGCTGAATGTTGGCAAGAAACTTTGGGAAAGTATGTGTTTGTTGCTGATGTTGGACAAGATGGTAAACCAGTTGATATGCTGTTTACTGAGAATGAGACTAATTCTGAGGTATGTCTTGTTTTTTTTATGTTGATGGTTATGATGATATTGGTGGTGGTGGTAGTGGTGATTATGAAGATGATAGTATGATAAACCTGATGACCGTGATAATGATGGGGTTGATGATGTTGAAGGTGTTGACAAGCTAGCAAGGTGACCAAGTAGGTAGTAGTTGATGATGTAGTAGTGATGATGATGATGGCAGTGATGATGATGATGATGATGACATGTTGAAGGTGATGAAAATAGTGTGAAGTGACCGAGTAGGTAGTAGTTGATGACAGTGACGATGGTGATGATGACAATGATGATGATGATGACAATGATGATGATGATGATGACAATTATGATGATGATGACAATGATAATGATGATGATGAGACAGTGATGATGATGATGATGTTGAAGATAATGATGATGATGATGATAACGACAGTGATGATGATGATGATGATGTTAAAGATAGTGATGATGATGACAGTGATGATGATGATGATGATGATGATGACAAGCCTGCAAGGTGACCAAGCACAATGATGTCAGTGATGATGATGGTGGTGATGATGATGAAGGTAATGACAAGTGTGCAACTGGCTAAGTACACCTCTGTTTGGTACTATACATACAAATACTCTCTATTCTGCAGCTTCTATTTAACTTCCCATCATACACCAAATACACCAAGGATGCATTCCACCGGTACATCATTCAAGGACAAAAAGATGCTGTCAGTAATAAAAAACATGGTACCAAGGTTGCACCATATTATGTGGTAGAGGTCCCTTCTGGGGGACAGTGCACACTGAGATGTCGTCTTATGGCCCTAGATGAGGCTGTGAAGGACCCTTTTTCTGAGCGCTCCTTTGGGGCTGTACTGGAACGAAGAAAGAAGGAGGCTGATGAATTTTACAAAATCATTATTCCATGTAAGAATACACATTGTTGAGCTACTTAATTTACACCAGATTGGTGTCTTGTTGTACTCGCTTGTAGTTTTAGTATTTCTGATGTTCTGGATTTTGATTTAAGGGAAAGAACTCATCCCAGAACCAATGTCAATTTTGGCACATCCTGAGATGCTTTTTCCCACACTTTTGAGGAAATCCTTTACAGGTTCCCAGGCACTCAATGTCTGTCACCTGAACCACCTCCATAGTGGTTGACCCCACCACCATAGTGGTTGACCCCACCTCCATAGTGGTTGACCCCACCACCATAGTGGTTGACCCATGGTGAGATAAGGAGAGACTAGCCTACATGAATCTGAAAACCATTGATGGTTTGTATTAGATGCATGCAGGCAAAGTAGAGACTTGCTTGCTTACCTGCATGACTTTAATGACATCAAGGGAGCCATTGGTCATTTCCCACTAGGAGTAATCATGAAGTTTTCTGAGGTGGAAGGAAGTTTTTTTGAATCCTTTTGTGCATTTGAATGATTTAACTGAATCAGAATCATCACTTTTCCGTCCTCATGTTTCAGCCTCGTCCAAAGAACAATCTCTTGTTAGCCGTCAGGCCTACGCAGGTTTGCTATGGACCAAGCAGTTTTATCACTACATCATCAATGACTGGCTGGAGGGTGATCCAGAGATGATGAAGCCTCCAGATTCCAGACTGTCAGGGAGAAATTCAAACCCTGAATGGAGACACTTGTTTAACAGAGATATTGTGTCCATGCCAGACAAGTGGGAGTACCCTTGGGTGAGTTTTGGTTTAGGGAAGTTACTTTCTCAAAAATAATACAGCTCAACTGTTCCAATAATTTCAATTGGAGGGGTTGTGCATTTATTTATAGCAATTCATCATAGCGTACCCAATTCCTGTCTACCCATATGCTTTGCCCAGTTTCAGTGTTGCAGATTAGCACCTAGTATTTGTGTCTGTACAAGAAGAATGAAATTGTCATGTTTTTTTTTCTTCAGTATGCCACATGGGACTTGGCCTTCCACATGCTGCCCATGGCGAGAATCGATTCAGAGTTTGCAAAGAATCAGCTGATGTTGTTTCTACGTGAGTGGTACATGGCTCCGAATGGTCAGATGCCGGCCTATGAGTTTGCTCTCAGTGACGTCAACCCTCCTGTCCATGCTATGGCATGTCACTTTGTTTACAAGATGACAGGAAGAAAGGGACATAGAGATGAGCTGTTCCTGGCCAGATGTTTCCAGAAGCTGTTACTCAACTTTACCTGGTATGTGAGGCTTTTATTTGTGTTACCCAATCAGGAACATGATGAAATTTGATTTTCAAATATGATGTTGAAATATGATGTTGAAATATGATGTAAAATAAGTAATGTACATTATAAATTTCATAATGTAATCTGTTATCTCTGTCAGGTGGGTGAACAGGAAGGACCCAACAGGCAACAATCTTTTTGGTGGAGGATTTCTTGGCTTGGATAACATAGGTGAACAATGTGTTCATTAATACTGACAGGGCTTGTAGAGGCTTTGCACCATCACATGATGGCAGCCATGGCAGGAAGCAGGAACAATAGAATCTGGTCTAGTCTCATTTACATGAGAAAGAATTCAGTTTCCCAGGGGGAACAGATTCTATTGTTGTGCCTCCTGTCATGGCTGCCATCACCTGATGGTGCATAGCCATTATAATCAGCTCAGTTTTTATGGTTTGGGATACCTGTGGTAGTACAATGGCTTGTCTCCTGAATCAGAGTACAGAGTTGGGTCTCTCCCTTGATTCAAGGGTTTCTCCCAGGGTCACAGTAATATGAACATGAGCCTATATAATATTATGTTGTAAGTTGGTTTAATTTTTCACATTGAATTTTCAGGGATCTTTGACAGATCGAAGGACCTTCCAGTACAAGGCACCCTTATGCAGGTAAAGACACGTGATTGTCGCCAAGGTTGTTAAAGAAAATGACACTGCATGGATGGTTTCTGTTGTGTTGGGTTGCCTGTGTTATTTGATTATATGGAGTGGGGTGGGGTGTCACATCACTGATATTCCTTATATCGTATTACAGGCCGATGGTACCGCATGGATGGCCTTCTACTGTGCTGTAATGCTTGGTATTTCCCTAGACCTCGCTGTACACGACCCTTCCTATGAAGACATGGCGTCCAAGTTTTTTGAACACTTCACTCAAATCTCCGATGCGATGAATACAATGGGTGATGGCTTAGGCTTGTGGGATGAGGAGGATGGCTTTTACTATGATCATCTTATTTGTCCAACGTCAAAGAAAAGTAAGCCTCTGCGCGTGCGCTCCATGGTGGGGATCGTTCCTCTCTTTTCTTGTCTTGTTCTTGAAGACGAATTTGTTCAGAAACTTCCTGGCTTTAAGAAGCGACTTGACTGGTTTTTGAAGTACAGGAAAGACTTGGCGTCTCAGGTAAAGTTTGAACTGCAAACGTATTGTAAAAATAATCGAAATTCAGTGCCAAAATATGATTTTTGTGGTTACTACGCATTTTATGGGACAGATATTTCCACATTTTGAACTTCTTTTCGATAAATTTCTCTTTTTTGTTTGAGTTTTTCTCAAGAATCTAGAAACATTCCGCCCAAAATTAAAAGGTCGATTTTTGGTACCTTGATTTTTAATCTTTTATATATTTTTCTTTTCATTTCATTCCAGGTATCCTACATGGACGCCCAAGGAGAAAGCAAATACCATCATTTACTGGCAATTCCTACAAAAGCCCAGCTTGTTCGAGTGCTCAAGTACGTACTAGATGAGAATGAATTCCTCTCGCCGTACGGCATTCGTTCCCTATCCCTCTATCACAAGGACAATCCCTACAAACTTAAAGTGGGCGATGAAGAATACAGTGTGGAATATGTACCAGGGGAGTCTAATACCTTCATGTTCGGAGGCAATAGCAACTGGAGGGGTCCAATATGGCTGTGCAGTAAGTAAATGATTTGCTAACTTGACTTCTCGTTGGAGAACAGGGAGTGAATACTCCAGTCTCGAGTCCGCAAAGGCTTGTATTTATGGGGCTATCGACGCTGGAATTGGAATTTAGAATTTCATTTCTGCGGATAAAGAAAAACCGGAGAACCCGGGAAAATCCGTCGAAGCCGCACAGGAAAGAAAAACAAACAACTCTACTCACATATAACGGTGGGTCCCTAGTGATCGAATCCATGACCACAGCGCACATCACCCGTGATTCCCATCCGTGCTTATAACTCTCAATGAAACTAGAGTCAAGCCTTATATTTACACTTTTACATAATCATGATTAATAACTAACGGAGATTGCGCTAGAAATTTCTGGGTTATTCAACCCGTGAGATTTTTTAACTGGTGTTCAAAGAATGCTTTAGTTTTCCTATCCCTGACCTTGTAATTTTTCTTCCTAGTGAATGCTATTCTTGTCGAGTGCCTAGAACGTTATGACTATTTCTACGGTGAAAGTCTAAAAGTCGAGTGCCCGACAGGCTCGGGTAACCTGATGCGACTGCGTGATGTAGCTGATGAGCTTTCTCGTCGTCTGACGTCATTATTCCTACCTGATGAGAATGGTAAACGACCTTGCCATGGTAACGAGCAGCAGTATGCTGATGATCCAAACTGGAACCAGTTAGTCCTGTTTTACGAGTATTTCCATCCCGAAACTGGACGAGGGTGTGGCGCGAGGTAAGAAAACACAAAACGAGATGTGTAACCAGAGTCAGTAAACGTTTTCGTTCCATGTCTTTCGACAAGGCGCGGTCCGTGCCGTAATTTTTTCATAGTTTTTCATTTCACGAAAACTGCTCTACCTTAACGATGCCGTCACGGTTACGGCACAGCAGGTCTGTACCATAGTCCAGAACTGGACCCACTTTTCACTAACTGATCAATTCATATCGCAAAATAAAAGGAAAACAGCGCGTGCATACAAAATACGAAGAATACTGATATCTTTAGGATTCCTACCAGTCTCCTTCCACTACTCGTTTCGTCCTCGCCGCATGGAAAAAACTGGGTCCAGCTCCACAGTTTTCATATGGATGTGTCAGTAACTTTTGAGTACAGTTGAGTTTTCTTCTGTATCTGCGCCATTGAATTCATTGATAACAAGTATCTTTTTCTGATTCTATCCTCATATGTTTTTTTGTTGCAGCCACCAAACAGGATGGACAGCTGTTGTTACTTGTCTCTTGGATAAGATAGTCAAACAATAGCCACTGAGTCTGGCAGGACTGTTGCATATTTATTTAATCACCACGAAATATTTACTGGAACCATGTATAGGAGATTGAATCTTTCGCACACTCATATATTGTCAATGACATGTATTCCAATTTACAGCGCACAACTGGCACACGTACAAACTTTGTGTACTAGTGCACCTTGACTTATTAGATCAGTCCTTGTAGCTAAATGTAAACCGCCCTTAATTTAACCGACCTTAAAGGCGTAGAAATACAATCAATTTTGGTGTTGCGCAATATTTTTGCGTTGCAAGTTGCAGTGTTAATTTTGCGCGTATATTACCACTCTGTACAACAACAGAATTTTGTTGTGCGACTTTGCTGCAAGTAGAAGCTAATTCTGAAGTCTACGAAATTTTCACTTTTGGAATCCAGAATTCACCTCGAGGAATCAAGAATTCAGCTTCAGATATTCTGGCGGAATTCCGACTGGGTATGAAGCCCGACAAATAATGAAGGCGTTTTCGTGTAAAAATAATTCATTGTCCACACTAATGCGTTATCAGTACATCTTGTCCCACGAACACAAGTCGCAACTTTTCCTTTGCAATTTGCCGCGCAACAAAATTTGCTACAGAGCGAATCGGTTGCCAATATTACCATTGCACACTCAGCACATTATCTTTGTTGCGAAGGCTGGAGGTATCTTGAAGGGAAAATATTGCACTGAGAAAATCTTTGAAGAAAAATCTCGAATCAAATATTTTTAAAGCAACATTCTGGGTATCGCAGTTTTTATAACCGGACTGAATCCTAGTATGAATAAATATTTAGGATAATACGTACGTGTCTTTATTTTGTTTAGTCAGAACAGTCTTGTACTCCAGAAACAAACATGAAAGAAACAAAGAATAAACGAACGAACGAACGAACGAAAGGAAGGAAGAAAAAGTGAGAGAAAGAAGGAACTAAAAAAAGAGCATAGAAAAAGGAAGTCTTGAAAGAAAGAAAGAATGAACGAAAGAATGAATAAGAAAGAAAGAGAGAAAAAGGAAGGAAGGAAGGAAAAAAATGGCGGAAATCCGGCGAAGGGGAGTAGAAAAGGCCCTCCCCTCCCCAAATCCGGTAATGATTTTACCGGAAGTGCGTCTCACTTCCGTTTGGTGCTCCATCAGAACGAGGCAATACCAATGTGCCTGCGTAAAAAAGTCAAAGTTTCCCCTCTTCTCGTCTTCAAACACAACTTTTGCTGTTCGTTTTTTGAGTTTTTTGGTTCCCACCTAACAAGATGGGCTCCGTAGATCAAGCTGCACTTATCCTAAAGAGACAGCTTCGAGGTTTGTGACGATATTAGACGTTTTTCTATGTTATTTTTACTTATTTTTGGTCGAAGACTATTCATGCTCACCAGCCATCAAGAGTGCTAATATGGCGTCATACTTTCCTTCTTCTTCAGATCTCAATAGAGATCCAAGCGAAATGTTCTCAGCTGGCTTAATATCCGACGATGATGTTTATAAATGGGAAGTAATTATAGTAGGACCTGCAGATACTTTCTAGTAAGTCAAAAACTATCGTAATTGTTTAGCATTCGAGGCTGTAGTGTGGCCTTTGTTCAATGATCTCGTTCTAACGTGGAGCTAAATACATCTAAAACTTCTTCAGCTAACCGTATTTTTTCTATATTTGTTATTGTAGTGAAGGAGGCCTTTTCAAGGCTCATTTGTACTTCCCTAAAGAGTATCCCCAACGTCCACCGAAGATGAAGTTCGTATCTGAAATATGGCACCCGAATGGTATGGAGTTTTATTTTTTTCTTCTCTAGCTAGTTCAATCCATCTCTCTGCTTCAACTTACTCAAAATCCTTTCGATCTGTAGAATAAATTCACAGCCCTACAGATTATAAATAAATATATGAGCCTTTGGGTCACGTATATCCAATCGACAAACTCAAAAACGTCAAAAAGAGAAGCCTTATTTTGAGTTTATTTAAAGGAAAAAAAAATCATGAAAGCACGTCCATTCACTTGTCCAACTTGATAACACTTTATTTGCTTCTGATCAAAATTATAAATCACTGCCATTCCTATTATTCTTGGCGAAGAATGAATAGTAAATCCATTGCCGTACCAGACAAAGTTTTTTTATTTGTAAATGTTTTTACGTGATGTCTTAGATTAATGACTTTAAACAAGAAAATGCAGTGCGATACAGTGCATCCTTTGTTGATCATGAATATTAATTTTTGTCAAATTGGACACTCAAAATTAAAGCGAGAAAAAACGTAACCATGTAAAGATTTTTTAAAAAAGGTCATATACTTTTCTAAAAATAACTTTCGTATGTTTTATTGTTTTCTAGCTTTTTCTTTTCTTTTGGATTTTTCGAATTCTGATACTTATATTGTTTCAGTAATTTCCCTCTAAAGAAAGCCAACATTTTCTATAAATAATAATGCTCTAGGTTTACAAGAATGAACTTAACTTTAAGGCCCAGTTCACACTAGTGACATAAGAATAAACATGTTTCTTCGGTTCACATGAGGGACATAAGCATTTATAAGCATAAGAGAATGGAACAGTTTTCACTTCTTATGCTTATGTTGTTATGTTGCTTGTGTGAACCAGCCTGATCTATTTATAACCATTATATTCTACCCCTCTCCCCATGGGATTTATATTTTAAACTTTTGACCATACCCTTCCGTTTGGAGATTCACAAGTGATTTAGCTGGACACTAAAATTATAAAAAAATGACTTTCAAAATCTGTTGGTTTTTCTTCAAAAACCTTGATGACATTTGTTTACAGATTAATGAAAGTATACTGCATTGGGAAAAAAGAGTGGCAGTTTGATAGTCAAAAAGGATTTCACAAAATCTTCGTTATGTCGGAAGTTACATAAAAATTTTTTTTTTGACATGAAAATCAGTTTAGTGATGTCAGACTGCTGTCCTCTTGCCAAAAATATCTGTTCTTTATCAATTAATAAAGCTACACTGTAATCATAATTGTTGTAATTATATATATTTCTTTCTATAATTTTCCGTTTGACCCTGCCATTTAGCTCGACTACCCCTGCTATTTCTAAATGGCTGGTGCCCATCTATTTATATAATATTATTTTTTTAAATTTTGTTATATAGCAAAATAAGGAGTGCCAATAAAGATGTTTGTTTGTTTGTTTGTTACACTGCTCTAAATGGTTAAGTTCCAAGTTATTTTCAGACAAGATATTTTGGAGGTGTAGGCTAGATTGTTTCAGAGAAAGTCCCAGAGCTTGAAATTTCTTGCTCAGATTTTGTTTTATAGAACCATTTAAATGTTCATGACTTTTCTGTTATCTCAATATAGATAAAAACATAATTTTCTCACATTCTCGACATGTTATGTACATGAAAATGAAAAAAATAAGATAAACACATGACTCATCGTGACTTAAGGCCTCCCACTTCATAGTCCACATCCAAGATATGCTTCTCTTGTCAAACACGAAGGTTTCAATGTAAGGCTTTGTGCATAATGCTCAGTGATCTGTGACATGTACAGGACTGAAAGAAAGAAAATTAATTTAGCAAGGAGCCTCATACTGATACCTTTGTGCTTTACAAACAAAGCATATCTTGTAAGTGTGCTATTGCTATATTTGAAGGCAGGGCTCAAAATAATGGACGGTCAATGGTCAAAGTCTGGCCAAATTTGGTACTTGACTGGTCAAATATGGTTTTGAATGGACATGTTGACTGGTCATATTTGAAATGAAATAAAATATCATATGCATATCTTGACTGGTGTATGACTGGCCTTATTTTGAGCCCTTGAAAGGGTCTTAGGTCTGAAACAGAGGTGATTATTTAAAATTAATAATACCCTTTTTCCTCCTCAGTACATGAAGATGGTGAGGTTTGTATCTCAATTCTGCATGAGCCAGGAGAGGATAAATATGGTTATGAAGATGCCAGTGAGCGCTGGCTGCCAATACATTCAGTAGAATCTATTCTGATGAGTGTCATATCCATGTTGGCCGACCCAAATGATGAATCACCTGCTAATGTTGACGCAGCTGTAAGTACATGTGGTTTTGATGCTTGATTCAGTCAATGAGTCACTAGGGCTGTGTTCATGATGTATGACAGGGAGGGGCAGGCGAAATCTTTAAACGACAAAAAAATTTATCCCCCCATGCAGTCCCCCCAAAAATAGTTACACTCCCCCCTCCCCCCCCCCCCAGGCAAGGCTAAAAATGTATCCACTCCCCCCAGCATACCCCTCTTGATTTTGATAACAAATTTTTAAACCTTCGATGTTAATGATAAAAAATGTACAGATCCCCCCTTAATTTCACAAGCCCCCCCCCCGTCATACATTATGAGCGCAGCCTAAGGACTGGTCATTGTTTAACAAGGGTGGTGAGGTTGATGGAGAAATAAAGGGTCAAGTAATTTTGAGACAGTAAAAAAAGGTGGTTCCTAAAAAGAGTTATTTTAAAAAACGAGGCTCACGCAGTATTTCCTTTAGCCTTGAGGATGGAATCAACAATTTTTCTGGCCTCTCAATGGTTTCTTTTTGGATGGTAATAGAACTTCAAAGTGGACCCAAAAATTTGCAAGGGGGTTGTCTGAAATGTGATGATATAGTGATGTCATCAATAATCGTGATCTGACTTATTTAATTTGTACTTAGATTTATTTGGGGTGTCCCCCCTGGATCTGCCCCTGAATCTAAAATGTCTCAGTATCCTATAGTCAAGACTTATGCTGAGAAAAAATTTTATAAGCAATTATTACTAAACAGTTTTATTTCTAATTATTTTCATGGGCGAACAGAAAGACTGGAGGTATAGTTACAAAACTGAGTTTAAGAAGAAGGTCAAACGCTGTGTCAGGTTAACAGAAGAGTGTTAATACTATTCTGTATATAAGCTATCAGGTACTTGTACAGGGATGTTATAACCAACTTAGATAACCACAAGAACTTGATTGCAAAATTTTGACAATGAAAAAAGATGTAATATAAAGATTAGAGTGAAGATATAACTAATCCAGAAGCACTAATACAACAAAATTGACCAAGGACTGCGGAAGGGAGGGGCTATGAGGCTGTGCCTCTATATTTTTTGGTAATTCCACTAAATCTTCAAGTTTCGACCATCCACTAAGTCATCAGCATACTAGCCTGCTATATTTGCAAAATCTAAGTGCCCCCTCCCCCCATTTTTTTGGGTGCTCTGCAGTTCTTATTGTTTGCTGTGCTTGTTGGGCAAATTTTGCTTTTGCATTATATAATAATTATGAAATATTGAAGCATGCAGCTTTAGGTTAATGACCTTTCATGTACTAATGGTCTCTTTAGTACCATAAGAACTCTTGCCTGATTTTTTTCTTTTTTTCCTTATATAATTCCATTAATTTTCCTTTACGTTTATCCCGAAGAGGAAGGTGCCCCTCTCCTCAAACTTTGAAAATGTTGTTCCATTTGTTTTCTTTACTAAAAATTATGAGTAAACGATAAGATATGATATTCAAATAGGATTTTTTTTTGGTGCTAAGAACAGCTTTTTTATATTAAACTAGTATACAAAATTATTGGTGTTAGGAACGCTTGAGTTTTTTTTATGATTTTCAGTTCTTTCCAAAACTTCACAAGTGATTGCAGATTCAGTTAACAATGTGAAACATTATAACTTACTTCATAATATCCATCTATTTCACAATCCGTTCGCATTAACTAAAAAAGCTGTAACTACTGCTATTTTTGCTCTTTAAGATTGACAACTTTTTTCAACCATTAAGTTTGGGTAACAAAAGCCGTTTTTTTCCTAAAATTAAAATAAAGAAAAACTATCTTTCCTAACAAGAGGGCCACAGTACAGCTATCAACTGCTAAGAAATATTTCAATTCAACTTGCTATATTTTTCGTATGCTGGTTTTTGTGCAGCAGGAAGCTTATTTTGTATACATTTAGCTTTAGCTTAGCAACAGAGTAAATAGTTGTCTGTAAATATTTGCCATTTGGTGACTGCTGCAACAAATTTGTAATTTAAGCGCAATTCTTCATAGTAGGAGGCACATCCCTTCGTAGCTTTGTTGAAACATCTATTCTTCATATCTATAGTATTTAGGTTAAGCTTATTGTAATCTGATATAGACACAAGCAAATACTTTAGACTGCTGTTTATATCTTTTGGCTATACATGCAATAGACCTCTTTAGCTTGGGTGTAATGTTTTGCCCATTCCATCTTGAAGTTGCCACTCACTAGGGTGTGAGTTTAACTTTCATTAGATTCCATGAGTGTTGCATTTGACTGTAGAATCCCTAAAAATAACATTGTCAAATTGATTTGGGCCCCCTCAACAGAGCCTAGAGAATGATGATTATATTGGTGATTGCACTAATGATGGTTTACAAACATTCCTAAGACAGTGAAATGATGGTGGTATTAACAGAGGAATCTATGAGAAAAGTTTTTATATGACAATGAAAAACTCATGGCTTAGACCACGCCTTTCTGTGAATGTGTCAGTGCCATGCCATGTATGTATGAAAATATTCAATGCCGTGTCTACACCATGCCATAACCGTGCAGTGTGCCATGACTTTTCACACTCATACAAAATCTGCTCTAAGTCTTTTGTTAATATAATACTTCCTACGTGGAAGCGATGGTGTAATGTGCAAACCAAGAATTAATGAATAGGCATGAACAACACTCTACCACACATTAGTCTCTTGCAACGACTCTACCCTCATCTTGGGCCTGCCGTACAAACCCTGTATGATTCTCTAGCTGTTTGAGATTTACTTGTGTCTATGTCAGTATTACTACTAACTTGATATATACCTTGTACATACAGTATACCATGAATTATTCACAATAAATATAATTAACCCTTAGTTATCTTATTATATCTTTGTCAATTTAGTACTTCAAGAAATAATCCCATTGAATTAATACGATAAACAAGTTGATTAATAAAATGAAATAACAGTACACCTTTTTATTCAAACTTGTCTGGTCAAATTTATTTTCTTTGTTACATTTAATAATAATAATGATAATAATATTCTTTCATTCAGTGTCTGCATATTTTATCAATGATAAGGTAAGAATGTGAATGTTGCTTGTGTTTATGTACCTATGCTTGCTTGCTTGCTTACAAAATGTACTGATATTTACAATGTTGTGTTGAAAACTCAGATGTTGCAAATTGCCTGTCGAATTCTGTTTTTCACTGCTGCCAGTCAAACAAGTAAAACTTAATAACTCATTAATTTTGATTGATGGCAGTGGAAAACCAAATTACAACATACAATCATTGTCACTGGTCCTTGTAACAGTTGGTTTGTTACTAGAGTATGACCCATTTATTTGATTGCTGATAACGCTAGTGTTTTGTGTGCAGTCCTCATTACACACTAGATATTTTCTTAATCACTATCACTGTCATACATCTTTATTCTTTTCCTGGTCCTCTTAACAGTTGGTTTGTTACTAGAATATGACCCATTTATTTGATTGCTGATAATGCTAGTGCCTGGTGTGCAGTCCTCATTAGACACTAGATATTTCCCTAATCACTATCACTGTCATACATCTTTATTCTTCTCCTTGTCCTTTTAACAGTTGGTTTGTTACTAGAATATGACCCATTTATTTGATTGTTGACAACACTAGTGTCTGGTGTGCAGTCCTCATTACACACTAGATATTTCCCTAATCACTATCACTGTCATACATCTTTATTCTTCTTCTTGTCCTCTTAACAGTTGGTTTGTTACTAGAGTATGACCCATTTATTTGATTGTTGACAACACTAGTGTCTGGTGTGCAGTCCTCATTACACACTAGATATTTCCCTAATCACTATCACTGTCATACATCTTTATTCTTCTTCTTGTCCTTTTAACAGTTGGTCTGTTACTAGTGTATGACCCATATATTTGATTGTTGACAACACTAGTGTCTGGTGTGAAGTCCTCATTAGACACTAGATATTTCCCTAATCACTATCACTGTCATACATCTTTATTCTTCTCCTTGTCCTTTTAACAGTTGGTTTGTTACTAGAATATGACCCATTTATTTGATTGTTGACAACACTAGTGTCTGGTGTGCAGTCCTCATTAGACACTTTATTCTTCACCAGATTTATGCCACTACCTCTGCATGGCATATCTTTGGTCACCACTTTCTTATTCACATGACCATCGGGTTTAGATTTACTTGAAGATTTTGGGAGCTGGGATTGTGTTGCGAGATATCTACCATAACGTGAAATGTCTTGCTCGTTGGTTTGATCATCAAACTGCTCACAAATTATTTTATGTTGACGTTTAGTGAATAAAGATCGTTTTTTGTCTGGTTGTGGGGTTGGTATGACGATGTTTAGTGGTTCATCATCCATTATGCAATTATCATCATCATCACTATCATCATCATCATTGGTGGAAGTAGGTTTCCCTTTTAGCCAGGTAACACTGGATGTTGTTTCATTTTTACCAGTCGATACTTGATAATCATCATCATCATCTGTATTATCCCTGCACTTTCGTAACCTGCTCACTGTAGTTTCTTTTCTCTTTCCCTTGCCAACGTGCTTATCATCATCATCATCATTATCATTAGTCTTCCTACTTTTCTCCTTGTCTCTAGATTTCTTATCATCATCATCGTCGTCATCATCATCAGTAGTATCCTTATAATCACGTGGCATTCTTACTGATATACCATTTCTTCTCCTTTTCCCGAAGTTTTCTGCATCATCATCACTGTCATAATTATCCCAATCATCATCATCATCGCTATTTTCTTGGCATCCTTGACTACGTTTCCTCAACAGATATCCATGGTTAACATCCTCAGTTGTAAGAGAGCTTGGCCGTGACGAACAAACAGAGCCTTTATCGTTTATATCCAAAGGATGAGAATCATTTTCCAGACGTTGTACTCGTGAACGCGTAACCCTTAATGCTGTTGAAGATGATTCCTGACATTCCAAAACGTTTCTATTGTTAATTAAACCAAGTCTACGACGCTTTGACGGTAGTTCATCCGATAAATCCTGAATGATGTCTGGATCATCAGTGCTCCCTACCAATGAGCTCTGAGAAAAAAGACTTCGTGACAAGGGCTTATTTTCTTTTCCTTTTCCTTTCTTTCCATTACTTATTCTCTTCCATTTTTTCACTTCGCTCTGATTGCTTGTAGTGTCATCATCTTCTATTATACATGAAGTACTTGGTAAAGAAATGTCTATATTTCTTGGAACAGCAGAATTTCTATTGTTGCTTCCAAGTGATTTTTGTAGGACGTTGGGTTTTGTTGTAGATATCAAGACATCGATGTCACTTAATTCTGATTCAGAAGACAAGGGAACTCGAATCTTGGAAAAGCCAGACTTTTTTCGACACTTTCGTTTGTCTTCCGTCGCACGAGCAGCAGATGTACGCATGGGGGATTTTCCACTTTTATCGCTATCAGAAGTGTCATCATCATAATCATGACTTGGTCCCGCTGTACCTCTCCTCAGACTAGACGAACTAAACAAAAGATGATAAAAACCAATGATCAGAAGTCAACATAAAAGTGAAAGGGTTTTAAGTTATGATATAATACCTGTTGTGATTGGTTGTCTGAGCAATGGCACGTGCTGCTGATTTTGCAGCAGCTCGCTCATTGGATGATCTTGTATTCAACCACCCACTAGAACCAGTGTCCTGTATGTTTTGCGCAATCGTCTGGTCTTCTCTTTGTCTTTGGTTTCTAGTCTGTCAATGTGAACATAGGGTGACATCAAACGAATGCTACAAAGGATGCTACCAAGGTATAGGAAAAGCCAATGTTTTACTTCAATATAGGGGACAGGGGAGGGGAGGGAGGTGGGCGCCTAATAAGTGTTATTACCGAAGCATGCAAACGAGCTATTCTTTTGCTTTAAGTGAGGCCATCGGGTCGATACAATGCTTATTGTTTCATTTGCAGCTCATTCGGCATGCATCTTAATAACAGCTATTCTCGAGCCAGGCGCTCATGTATAAAGCTTTCTAAAAACTATTAGTGCTCCAAGTTACGGGTATTTAAAAAACTGCTGCAACGGTGATTGTAGCCTGCGTAACAGTCGTTTGGGTTTTTCCCCGCTGCTTGGCAATGTCAAAAAAGCGAAACGTGGGGGTGGGGGTGAATTCGTACCAAACGAACTACCGAGAACCGCCTGGTACGCAGGCTACGGTGGTTAATTCGTTTCACTATTGTCCGAGTCGGAAGCACGAACTAAAACCAGGCTTTGAACAACTGTTGCGCACAATCAGTGCGCACTACGTGTCAGGCGCTTTCGAGACAAGGTTCGAAACGAACCGTTTGCTAAAATGAGAAATAGTATCTCCAAGCCACAATACTAGTTTTCCCTGCTACGCTAATAACTGCCTTCAACGCCCACATGTGTTAGTTTATCTCCTAATTTTTCGTTCATTATAAACGGTTATTATACGGACATCTTGATAGGCATATGTCAGTTACTCGACTGACACATCACATTTGTTTGGCGATGTAATTTATCTAATGTCACGCAAGTTCACCTGCTCTTTTTGATGTCTTGCTCCGGACCGAGTGCTTCTTCTCGGGGCCTGGGATCGCGTGTTTACCGTTGGAGCCTGGGTTCGAGCGTTTCTCGTCGAGGCTTGGGGCCGTGAATTTCCCGTTAGAGCCTGGGATCGAGTGTTTCTCGTCGGGGCTTGGGGCCGAGTGCTACTTCTCGAAGTTTGAGACCGAGTGCTTCTTCTAGGGCCTTGAGAGCGGGTAGTTCTCGATGAACGAGTGCTCTTTGTCCGTTTATTTGATTCTGTCCAAAAAAAAAAGAAGAAAATTAGTGGCTGATTAGAGGTCCGAACGCTTATGAGAAATTAAATGAGATAAAAAGAGCCCGCCTAACAGAGACATGACACTTGTTTTAGATTTAATCAAGACCTTAATATTCCCACAGGGTTCCCAATCATCTTCTTGATTGAATTACACTACTCATGGTCTATCAAATGACCTTGACCAGTCATGCCGCTATAACAACCAGATGCAATATTTAGTGATTCTCAATAACACGCGCGTGATCGTCGTCGCGATGAAGTAGGTTTTGGTGGACGTCAATCAAGGCGTTTCCATGACATTCCTTAGGCACGTGCCCTTGAAAACTTTTCGGGTTTTTTCCCGATAGAGTCATGGAAAAAGTTTGATTGATGTCTAGCAAAACCCTTTCGTCGCGTACACAAAATATATGATTCCATGCGTGCTACTGAGAACCATTGTAAGATGAAATCAAAGAAGCAGAATTTCCTGTGTGTTTTTTTATCGACACGTTCTAAGACGTCATGGATCACACTTCAAACTTCTTTCAGTTGGGAAGATTCATTTAATTCTTGTATGACTGGATAAAGATGTATTTCAGGAAATCCCGCAGACTTTATACCTTAAGAAAACTGCGGCAATTTTGGACGGACGCTCGAAATTCTGAACCAATAATTAAATGTCACATTTTTACCATTTGCGCCTGAAGTTTTTTTAATGTTTAATTTGACTTCTAAATAGCTTTAGTTATTTGAGAGGGGAGGGAGGGAGGGTTCTGTTGATTATTTTTTTCCTTCTTTGGACAAGGAATGACATAGGCGTGTGCAAAGACATGGCAGGGATGCTTGACATACCTTCCTCTTCTTCATCTACATCGCTAAGGCTACTGTCTGTGGATAGAGAATCGCTGCTCGACTCGTCGCTACTGATGTCTTCAAACACGGTGTCTTCGTCAAAACTACACAAAAAAGAAAACATGAGGAAACATGAATCATAAAAGTGTACTAATGATCTGATTGGATGAGTAGTAAGCATTCTCCGCCGTGATTCGTTCAAGAATAGACAAGATTTTGTATGAGTGAAAAGTCACGGCGCGGCGCGGACACGGCACCGAATGTGGAATGTTTTCATGCACGGCACGGCACTTACACGGTCACGACAAGACGCCTTCCGTGTCGTCAGTAATTTTTTCGTAGTCATACAAATGCTGCTCTATCATACTCTTCCAAAAAGGAGACAAGCCAAGAAAGTGGCGCACATGCAAGCAAATCGTAGCCGTGCCAACTGCAATCTACTCTTTCATGAGGAACAGGAGAGCCGTGAAATATCGCGTACGCAACGGATGGTCCAACCGATATCCCACATCCCGTACTGAGACCGAGACCAGCGCCACTTAGTCTGCTAAAGGGGAGACAAGTGTCACCGCGTTCATGAAAGCAAACCGAAAAGCTGTATAACGAGGTTTGAACTAAGACTGTGGGTGGGGGACCAAGTTTTTAATATCAACTAATGTCAACTAGATAATTAAGGGATTAAGATAACCTTACACACAAACCTGCCCGTTATAATAAAGAATACTTATATTTTCATAAGGGTCTGGCTGAAATACACTAACGATGTTGCTGAAGCCTTGGATTGCTGGAAGTTTTGATTTGCATCTCGACTACCGTATAATTTGACTGAGTTGTTATATGCATTGGAAGAGACTTAATGTTGTCATTACTACTAGCGTTCTACGCGCGGGTAACACTTAACAGCCCTCGTTCCATGATCGATTTGGAACGAGGGCTGTTACCTCGTTCCATGATCGATTTGGAGTTTAGAAGATGATTTTAGCGGACGGAGTAAAACCGTCCGCTAAACAAGCACTTCTATTCACATCTGATGGCGAGTCCAGGGATCGAATCCATGACCACAGCGATGAGAGATGGCGTATTAGCAGCGCGCACCACGAGTGCTTCAGAAGGTATCTTGGACGCGAGAATAACCGAAAGTATAAAAGAAATAGCGCAAAACTCCATCGAGAAAAAGTGTGATTTCTTTTTGTATTTTTCCTGTTACCGTCGTACCTAAGATACTCTTGAAAGGGGTCTATCCTCAATAACTCAACCTACAATAACTTAAAGCTTTGACTTAGTGGAGAAGGCTGGAAGGTATGCAGAATCCAGAGATAAAGACTTCGAGACTCTATCGAACCAACGCCCTTCAGCTTTCAGCCCTATAGCGCTGACCACCATACTATCTGGGATTCATGGCGGTATTAGTAAGGGATTTTTCTAACGCAACTGTCAATCAAACTTACTTGTTTAGAGCATAGATGTCTGCCATGACATCACTTCCTCTAGTAACAGGACCGCTCCGTCCAGATCGTCTGCGGAGCATGTAGGGGCTGTCTCGAGTAACGAGAGCGTATTCTTCTTCTTCAGTCAATTGTTGTGTCAGGAAAAACCTTTCTGGTGTATGGCTCGAGGGCTGGGTCTGCTGGGTCAGGTTTGAGTCATCAATGAATGAATCTTCAAGGTCATATGCGTCAAGATCCTGTCATAAAACAGCGGAAATTTATACATTTTTTCGGCAAGAGTACTTTTAGGAAGGAATAAACATTGTTCATTTTTTTTCGTGACTAGACTGCATGCGATTTTGTTCTCTGCTGAAGGAATTCTCGCCGATAGGATATCAAATTGTAGTACGCAGATCAAATTAAAAAAGCAGAAAAAAAAAAAAAAAAAAAAGAACCGAAAGGGAAAAAAGGAAAGAAAAAAAACCCCCGCCTACAAAAAGGCGTTAAAAGATCTATTTAAAAAGGGCTCAGTGAGTTTTTCAGTACATTACGATGAATTGACCTGTAGAAATACAAATATAACTTTAGTTTTGACTAGAAGTATTTTGATGAGCCGGCTTTTGGCGGCGGTGGTGAGATGGATGGATCGTAGGGAATCTCGATAATGACGGAAATCGGATGTGTCGTTCGCCTTTCACAATCCTTCTTCCGTCAGCTCATTTTGCAGCCGTCTTTCAACCTTCCAGTGCTTTATATAGAAAGAAGTGGAAGATTCTTTATTAAAAAGAAAGAAAGAAAAGTCAAGAAGAAGACGAAGAAGAAAAGGATCCTATTACTCTAGGTTGCCAAATTTTTAGTAAATTCTTATTTGTTTTCAGTTTAAGAAAAGCAAATGAAAGAATAACGAATATCAAGACGAGGAAAATAGAATGAATGTAAAGACAAATTAGACATTAAAACTAATATATAATAACGAAAGAAACGACTAGAAATCTCAGTTATATAAATTCTTTGAATTTTGGATGGGAACAATATCGCGCTGAGCGGCCAGACAGTAAAAGAACTCGAAAGAAAGATGAATGAAAAATGAAAGAAAAATGAATAAATACTAAATACTAAATATGTATTAGTGTATAAAACCATTTTGAAAACTTGGTTGATAATATTATCGTTCTACATCACTCTGTAAAGACATTTTAGTATCCTAAAGGCGTAATAACTGTAGCACCTGCTAGAGCGGTCAAGTCGGTTAGAATACGAACGCTACCGACACACAGGTTTATCGGCTCTTCCAGACACTAGCTATTAAATATTTCAAAACCGATTTCCATTCAGTAGACGAATTATATTTCTCGGGATAAATCCCGGCTTTTTTGAGAATCTTTTTGAAAAGGGAAGCTGAGTTTTTAAAGGTTTAAATCAAGTTGTTTTCGTTGGTGAAATCTGTGAGACAAACACGTGCTGTGATTGGTCCGTTTTATGGCGGTAATTTCTGCAAACGCGTGCGTGCATGAAGCGCTTGTTTTTGGTGTTTAGTATGATAGAAGATTGTCCGAAAAAGCCTCGAGTTATGACGGATAATCTTGATTTGACAAATACCTATTAGTTAATTTGGATTCGAATGTATTTTCTATGGTTCTTCCTCTGTTTTTTTGAAAAATAAATAAATAAACATACGCAAAAATTATGCTTTTTATTTTTGGAGAACTACAGGAGCTAAAACTGTGCACTGAGATGGTTTTGTTTATGTGAACAACGGAATTCCCTAACAATTTCATTAAAATCGAAGTACAACATCGAAATACACATTAAAAAGGCCGTCCAATAACTAATGCAATCAGTTAAAATTGTTGCAATGAATGTATACTAAACGAGATATGAAAACAGGGATGTACCACGCATTAAATCCCAAAACATCCATAAAAGATGTAGACACATTTCAAATCGAGTAATCAAAAATCCACGAGGTGAATGCGTGATATTCCTAAAACCGAGAAACCTAGACAAAACACGCTTAAGAAACTGTATGAACCTTTTGTCATTTAAAAATGTGAAAATTGTCCGAGATTTAAACCGATTTTCAAAAAGACCGCTTTGAATTTTGGCTTCGTTTTTGCGGCGGCCAAATCGACATGTATTTTTATGAGAACACGGTAACAGAATGCAGTTTTGTCATCCAGGGAAAATTCCTCAAATAAGTTGTTACAGCGCGACGCTCAAAAGTATGACCACATTTAATGTATTCGCATACTTCTATGCACGGGATTTTGTACTTTAAACCGACACAATTGATGAAAAGCTGTCTGGTTTTGCCAAATAAGGCGTGTAAAAGCTCGTTTGGAGCAAAAAGCCCGTGCATAGAAGTATGCGAATACATTAAAAGTGGTCATACTTTTGCGCGTCGCGCTGTAAATGTATACTAATTAATGAGATTAGGTCGTCTGTGTTCAGACGTGGAAGGAGAATTAAACCGGGGAAAGTCTGAAACACCTATTGAAACAGGATTAAGAGCCCAACTTTTATTAGTCGCATATTGGAACTCCAAAAGAGGATTAGGTTCCCAGCTTCTAATGTAATTTTGAATGGAAAATCTTGAGGGGGAACAACATTCAACAAAAAACGATTGGCTTAATTCAATGACTTTGAAGTTCCAGTTGATCTGTTCCAATACCGAAAGATGTCCTTATTTGGTAAGTTTGAGTTTGTTTTCTAAGTATATGGAGTAAAGTGAGTGACTGAGGCGTTATTTCGGAATGGGGAAAAGAAATTAAATGAATTAAGAGGGTTTTGATTACGCTTGAGTTTGTTGTGTATATTTTGTCTTTTATTTTTTGGTAAATGGATTCAATGATTACGTGGAATAATCAACCCAGACAAATCTAGAAAAGAAATTCAATTCAGGATGCATTCCCCGCATGAGGCCCAAAAGAGCGTTAGATTCCTACTGAGATGGACCAGTAACCTGGCACATGCATTTATGAGGACTTGTAAATAACCGCTAAACAAACAAGGGCCCTACTTCATGAGAACTATAAGGGGGGCTTGTTAGAACTAAGCAATAGGGGGGTTTTGAATCTGTCTGGAATGAATGTAGCTTAAGATAAGGACAAGAACCTCGAGGTTTTAGTCTGTTATCTTGAATCTCCGGTGTGGACTTTGAAAAATAAAATGATGAATGGAAAAAGGGTAAAAAGAAAAAATGAAGAAAGAAAGATAAAATACGGAGATAAGGAGATATGGAAAGTAGGCAAGAAAAAAAAAAAAAAAAAAAAAAAAAGGAAAGAAAGGTGAAGAAATGTAAACGACAGAAAATACTAGTATTATATTAGCGATTGAACTGAGCAGATTTTCTATCTTTCTAACAAAGCTTACATTTGATTATACTGCCCATTCTCTTGCTCTCAAGATGTGCTCCATTATAGGGGGCTAATTTCAAAAGGCCAGTATGTGGTATTCTGTAATAAGTTCTCCAACTGATAATAAATTTAAATATTATGACCTGCTATGTCATTGACCTAATAATGGAAGTTTATTGGCCAGGTATAAGAGCACTGTAGATACTTATCTATCTAATACTCAGTTGGAAAATTGGTTATCAAATCTACAACTTCAAATGAAAATACGTGAGTAGCATAAAAAGTGGGATATTTTTGAACATGATGTAAGACACAATTTTTTGGTGAATTTAGAGCACAATGTGGTGAATATGATTTTCAAGATAAATTTAGAAATGAAATAAATATAATAGATGGAGATAAAAAACATTTAAAAGAAAATTAGCGTTAAAATGGAATTTTTTAGAGTACCATGTGTATTTAAGTGTAGCGAATATCATTTTTGAGATAAATTCAGAAATGAAACTAGATAAAATAAATGGAGATAAAAACCATTTTTAAAAATTAGAGTAAAAATTAAATCCTTTCTTGACCAAGCAAATTACTAGTAACATTTTGAGCTCAGTAGGTTTAAAGATAGTAAATAGAGATAGTTCAAATTTAGTGCACTACAATGAAAACCAAAAATATTCTATATCATGAGGAAATAATATGTTAAAAGAGACTATTAATTATCATTATTATGATCAAACCTCAAATACAAAGTATATATTATATTAAGTATTACTGGGATCAAGTTTTTTTTATTTCCTCATTTTCACTTTAAATTAGAATTTAAAGTCGAGCAATTTTTCTTTCTGTTATTACTTTAAGATATTCTGAGAGCAACAAGATTTCCTGGAAGTTGCATGAAAATAATAATAATAATAATGACGAAGAAGATGGTGATGATGATGATTAACATCATGAGATGTCAATCAAGGAATCAACTATTTTTGATGACATGTTATTAAATTTAAAGATATTTTCACCCAAAAATTACATTTTTAGATATTTTTAGGGTGCTACATTTTAAAAATTAACTGAGATAATCTTTGAATACCCTGTGGGGCAATACTCATTAGAATGACAGTCTGACTCATTGGTAAGTGTTTACATTCAGCCCTAACTGAACATCAGTCATAAGTCTACATAAATAGGAATGCTATTGTGACATTGAAAAAACATGATTCGAGTAAAGAAAATTACAGGGACCACACAAGGATATAGAAAAAAATGCCCTACAAATTTTTTTTCTTGGTAATTTCAGTTATAATGACATGATATATAATGTATATATATGCGTAAACATGTATATCTGCCGACAGTTTTTATTGTAGGTACTGAAAATAGTTGATTAAATCTAAATAATTTAAATGGCATGTGAGTTGACATTTAAATTTTCCCTAGGGATATTGATATTTCTAAATGCATAGAAGATAATTCTTTACTTACATAATCATACTGCATGGACTGCAAGTTATCAGTTATAGACCAATGGGTTGGTGGTTCATAGTCATCATCCATGTCCTCTCGCATATCGTTCAGTATGTCATATAGCAACTCCTCTGCAACACCATCATCGTCGGCATCATTCCAGACACGTTGATCTTTGTCAGGAACCCGCACCTTGGTGGGCGGCGACTTCAGTGGACTTAGGTGAACCTTAAACATCAAATAACACTATATATATGATACTGTTTTCATTTGAGGTGTTCAGTTTTACCACAATAAACTTAAGTTATGCAGTAGAATGATCATAAGACTGATTTAATTATGTCTTGATTTTCAGATAATAAGATGGGTATACATACACCAATGACATTAAGAAGCTATGTATAGAGACATAAGTTGATATCTTCCTTATTGTAAGACTTGTAAATTCAAATTCGATCATGGATTATGGTCAAAGGTTTCATCGTAGGCACTGACCATTAAGTGCTATACCCTTACAAAATAAGGGTGATTTATTTATTAAATTTGAACGATCTTTATAACTGGACAGATAAATCTAGTGCTTTTCCATCCTATGTGGATAGTAATTCAAAAAGCTTACTAATTTACATGGTCAGTCTGAGCTTCATTCTAATCAATCTTTATGTTCTAGTCAAAACAAATCGATCGGGGTCTTTCAAACACCCGTAAGTAGCATCCCTACAGTCCTGCTGATCAAAATGCCGTTTTGGCTTTTTAATCATATCCTCCTAACAAAGGATCATTTTAAAAAAGGATGGGACCAAGCAGAGTCTTTGTAAGCTAAAATTCTTAAATATCAACGACTCAATTTGTTATTTCGGATGCCATAAATAAACAGGTCGGTGTGTGGTTGGGCTTCTGTGTGAATATAGTTTTAAATTCTGAGCCAATAAACCAAACAAATTAACATTTAATAACATACCTTCGATATCGAACGAAACCTTGTTTTGCAGACAGGACATGTATTGGTATTCTGAGGAAAATTGAAGGCAAAAGACATGTATAATTCAGGGTTACGATCAACTTATTAGTCAACCATGTGCCGTGTTTACCTTGGACCATTCAAGGATGCAACCGAAACAAAACCAGTGCTTACACACGCTCAGTTTGCCTCTACACCGCACTTCATCAAGGCAAATTATACAATTAGAAACGTTGGTGTAGAAGGAAGAATTCTGAGATGTATTCATGGTGATATAGGGTGATTTTTTGGCAGACATTTGAAGGTATTTCTAGACACTTTTTATCTCCTACTCCATCGAGCGGAACTCAAACCTTTGCATTTCCAAAATGGCGCGCTGTCGGTGAATGGATAAATAGCTTGATCGTGATTGGCTGATTCAAGACCAACCAATTAGCAGGCTCGTAGTATTAGACAAGGAGCCTGGATCGAGACAGTTTTGTTGATATTACCCGCTGACAAAAAAATCGTGGTTAGTCAAGAGGAAATTCTCTCAATGAAAACATGGCAGAGATTGAGGGCATGTTAGCTGGTATAGAAAGCCCCAATAAACGGGCTAAAATGGATAGTGGACTGTCATCTACAAATTTCGACGAATCTAAGTTTGCCCGCTACTATAGGACTGACGCGGTTTCTTCCGCTAATGTTTCAGATTCGACAACAGTTGTGCCAAACGATGCTGCCGCAGCGTATTTCTCGTTCCCATATACCTATACTACAGCCAACACTCTTTCGACCTATACAGCCTCAACACAGAACGAAAACACTCCTGCCTATACTTACAACTCTTCATATGGATACGACTACACCTCGATCAATGGTCTCTCTTCAGAGTACCCAAATGGCACAGGTAAAGCAATTTGATTTTTTGTATGGGTTATTGTGCGTTGAACATTAAATTTTCAATTCAGCTGTCAGATTCATAGCATTTGCGCTTGTGGGAATATGCCGGATAACTCTTGCGTTTATCACTGGTATTTTAGTTCCATATCTTAACATCACGCTCCACGTTCTTCAGACAATAACTTGCATGATTTTTGGTGTGAAATTTAGTCTATTGGGGCGTATTCGATGAACAGTTCTTATAAATGTAGTGCTCGGCGCGACGTGCTCAATGTCGAATCTGTTGAATTATAGTTATTGTTAAACTTTGAAATTCATGTATTTTTAAGTGAGTGCAGCATATAGTCAACAAGTCATAGAGTTTGTGTAGATAATAAATGAAGCCTTGGTTTTCTTTTCTAGTACAGGGCTTTTGTGTTTCCGCGTGCGATCGATTGTAAAAAGCAAATCTCTCGAGAGTATGTCGATATGATTTGTGAAGTCATTCAAACACGCAAGTATAAACTCGATCGAGTCGCGAGTCTGAATAGTATCAGACTGCTGACATACTAGTACAAAGACTCTTGCGGAATTTGGTCCGTTTTAAATGACAGACTATCAGAACTGAAACTACGATGCCCAACCAAGCAACGGAATGCTTCACGTTAGATTTGGGTCGACTGAATTAATTTAGAAATATGAATAGTAGAATTTCCAAACGCGCATTTATAAATGAACGCGTGTCGATGGAGATAATACATAACTAAGCTTATTCTTTATCAGAGGCCCATCAACTGCCCAGCTTCAACAGACTATCTGGCCTCTGTATTTTAGAACTGGTTCATATTTACAATCCATGGTCCATGGTTTTGTGTATTGTTTCCAACGGGTACGATGTATGCCGCATCGAATAATCTGGATTTAAATGCGGTGAATATATTTTCTCGAGATTCATCAGAAATCACCCAAACGATAGTACTAAATAGCTCCAGTGTTCTTCAACTATTTAATTGATAATGTGGCGAGAACGTTTAGCCTAAAATGTTAGCATTCTTACACCAATGCCTACTGGTCCCTCATTAACAGAGGAAGTGAAAAGCATTCCTAAGCTGTGTGAAGATTTCAAATCTTGATTTTCATGTTTCAAAGTAAGTAACCACTTGGGACGTTGAGGATTTGTGGAAGCGTCGATCGCAACACTGCATCAATGATATCATATTTATACAACCCGAAAACATATCAGAGTCAAGATGATAAACACTGAGGATCTTCCAAATCCTTTAAATCACAAGAAGGCATTTTTTTGTTTATTTTCAATGATTCATCAACAAGTCAGTGTGATAATCTTTTCTCCTTGATGCGTTAAGAATTTTTTATATCTATTGTTATGTTATTCTCAGGGTGAGTTTTCCTGTTTTTGTATATTCAATGCTGGATCATAACCGTAGAAAATACTTTCTCTTCCATTCCCAAATAAGTAAAAGTCTTACGCATTATGATTAATTTTCGTTATTTGGCATTTCCAATTTGGTGAACCTTGTAAGTGACAGTCTAGACTGAAGCGCAGACCAGCTACTTCCTTCGTATTATTACGGTTATGGTTATGGATAAATAGTAAAAATGTTCGAGCTTATTTTTGGAAAGATATTAAGGAGTAAGGTAACCATTAATGAAGTGCAAGTCCAAAATATAACCGGTATTTCTATGGTAAACTTTGATGGAATCAAGCATTGATGTTGTTGAATTATTCAATGGTATATATGCTTCTATGACAGAGAATATCAATATATATATATAGATACATTTGTATCTTGATTATACCTGGCATTTCAGTTCATTTTGATTTTTAAGAAAATACTGGGTTTTTTTTTGCATACCAATTGTGCAGATATTTCACCATATAATCATATGACACTCTTTCCTTAATTTTGAGTAATTGGGTACCTGTTGTTGAAAACCAGTCAATAAAATATAAATTGTTAGTATATATTGATAGCATGGTATATATATATTGTTATATACCTGCCGTTAGTTACTCATGATGTTAAATTCTTCTTTGATTTTTTCATCCTTCCTGAGTAATTCTTATATCTAGTAATCACCCCTTATTGGGAAATCATTTTTAAAGCTTATTTCTGATGCTTAAATTAATGTCTTCACAAGGCTATTGTGTATATATAAAATAGTTAAGAACACTGTTACTCATATACTTTTCAAAAAATAATTAGAATGAAAATGTATTTTAATTTATTTGTCTTCACGAGCACTAGAAGTTGTTTAATTTCTCGTTTTCCAGTTTCTTTAATTTTCATTTTTTGTTGTCAATAATTAACTGCAGAATTGGAAGTTCTGTTTGCATAAAATTAATTGAACATGAAAGACAGCCTATCACTGAGGTCTTTACTTCTCAAAACAATGTCTTATCATTAGGATGCAGATAATATTTCTTTGTTTTATGATCTTTTCAGTCTGTGGCAAAAATGCTGTTTTACCATTCCTTTGTTTTTACAATCAATTTGTTCATACATTTAACTCAAGTGAGAAAAGATTTTGAAGAAATTCCTTCAGTTGTCAGAAAAATTGGATACTTAATTTTTTAAAGATATCTTTCTTTGTTTCTCATATTTCCTTTGTTTTATCCAATATCCAATAAAAGTTCGAGAATTTTTCATGAAATTTCCTAACAAAATGTTTTGAATTTTCATTTCAATGAAATTTAAAAAATGCAAAAGTGAAACAAGACAAATGCATTGGAATTCCATACTGTTATAATTATTGGTGTACCACTGAGGTCCATATCTGATTTTCTGGATGTGCAGTCAGCAGTGCTCCATTTATCTAACAATCTTCCCAAGATGACAAAAAATATAATAGTAAATAATATGTCAAAGAAAAATCAATATGTGAAAAATTGATGTATAATTTGGATCTTGGAAATATGTAAACATATTCTTATTCTTATTATATTAGTCAACTATATATTCAGGCTTTAATGTGTATGTATGTGTAGATATATATATATGATTTTCACAGTTATATATTTGAATGCATTTTATTTTTAGACAGTTATTATATTTCAGAGTAAGTTTAATTGAGATAAGCCTGTTTTATGCTTTTACTTAGCTAATAAATCTTTATGTAAAACAAACATTACTCTAAAGTCAAGCAAAAAGTATTATTACAGATTTTATTTATGTTAGTGGAACAGATAGCATTCATATGTCTCTTCTAATATAAACAGAAACACAGAAAAATTACTTCAAATTAACTATCTTATTTTTCATTACATCAATACCTTGATTCAGTTGGGAGCCAAGCAGAGCAGCTGCTACAAAACACTAAGCTTAATTACAACATAATTATTTATATATACGTTCATATTTATTCCAGTGCTATGTATTTATGCAAGTCTGATTGACTCAACAACACAATGGAAGCATTTTGATTTCATGGTTTTCTTTGTGTCTTTCTTCTTTGCCCTTCAGTGGCTACATTTGAACTCTTTAGCCATGGAGGGATGTCTGGTTTATACTAAAGTCCTTCATTGTCATGTGTAGTTTAGCTTGTGGTTTGGCTGACACAGATAAGAAGTTTGGACATTTGTTTTGTGGTTTTTAGCTGTATAAAGAAAATTTATTTCAAGGGCTTTTGTATTTCGTCTAGAAAAGTCAGAAAAGACTTTAGGTCTCTCTGAATTTATTTAATGAAAGCACACAAAAAATATCGTATGTAAGACTTTGTTTTAACAAAGAAAAGGTGCGAAAAAAATTAGTGTAAAAATTAAACGGAGAGGTGATTTTGTTAAGAGTTTGATGTTTGTAATAAAACACATATGCATGGTGCCTTGAGGATTCCAACGCGACGAGATACTAATTTATATACATTTGTACATAAATACATACTTTTTAAATTTCTCCTTTTACTAATCTTCAATTCATCAATATTCTCGCTATTACTTCGTCAGCACTCGTGTGCATAAGAAAATTGATATTTTTGAAACATCGTTACCTAATATGGCATATCGATGTTACGAATTTAGAAAAAAAGTTATCAAAACAGAAACAAAGTGATCTATAGATAATGTTTTTTTTATTTCTTAACCTCAGATTATATATTAGTAACTTAGCTATGGTCTTTTAGTCGAGCTTTGTTTTCATTATCCTTACCGTCTTTCACTTATAAAATAAGATGAAATTATGAAAAACATTGTAAATAATACGCTCTTCGCATATTACAACATGTCGTCTTGTTTCATTTATTTCTTGTTGATTGTTTCGTGTAAAGTCTTAAGTGGTTTTGCTGTTTCGCTCAAAAAAGAAAATAGTCCTTTTAGTGCTGTGAGCTGTAGGACATTAAGATTTTTTTGTATTTTTCTTCGTGATAATGTTATTGAATCTCAATTTTCCCTGCCGAGCTAAAGCTCAAGATTTTTTTAATTACGACTAAACGTCTTGAAGAGTTTCAATCTTATCGAATCAAAAACACTGATTTTTGGCCCATTCTTTAAGTCGCTTTTGATTTTTAAAGCTTATTTTACGTTGTACTGAGTTTTATAGTAAAGAAACAAATAAACTAATCTTTTTTTCCCCGATTTATTAAAAAATTAAGTCTTTTACCAACAAAAAAGATTACATCACAGCGAATCTTTAGTAGTTTCGAGTACCGTGGGTTTAATTAATCCCTTTTTTCGTAATTTATAAACAATAACTTTATTAATATAATAGGAAATGTAAATGTTAGCTTTTCTCATCAGAAGATTATCGAGTTTCTTTTTTTTGTTTTTTTATTAGAATTATTTTATTATTTTATTATTCTTGAACATATTTTGTTTATGAGAAATCAGACTTGTTTAATCATAATAATTGTTTTTTTCACGTTATTGCACTCTGTAGTTAATTAAAATACGTGGATAACTGAAACGCGATATTTTGTTTTGTCGGAATAGAAATGATATTTTTGAAAAGTGACCATTTTTCTTCCGATGTGTTTGCTTGCTTCATTACTTCGTAAAAAAATCTGCCCGTCTTTTGCCGTTTTTTATTAGTTTATGAAAGACAGACTCCACTAACGTGGACCATGTTGCGTGGTCGGTCTCAAAACACTCGTGTTTACAATAAATCTCGATGACTGACGTTCCAAATTCTTTTGACCGTTTCGAGTGGGTTATTGAACAACTTCTTCATTGTGTTACGTAAAACTGTTTGGCTTAAAACCCAAAAGAAAATAACATGACTTTTTTCTGTGTTTAAAAATTGCTCTTTGTCATGATCTAGAAGAGGCAATGAAACTTTTAAGTTCCGTATGCGAAGGAATTATTCCGATAACGACTACAGTTCCTACAGTCGTGGCCGCTAGATCGTATCCTCATCCATCAGCCTCGGGACGATTTTTCACTCCGTACTTTGATTAAAGATCATAATAATGATTGTCAATTAGAATGTTTTCCGAGACGTACGCTATACCCGGTCTTAACACGCATTGCATATCTACTAAATATCACATTCAAGTAGAATATTCTCTAGGAAACCTATTCCTTATTCGCGGCGTTTTGGGTGGTTCGTCTAGGTACGCTCTCAACGTTTCTTGCTCGACCACGATGAGCGACAGGACATATACTCTAAGCCAGGTGTTATTGCTTTTCAGACGTATATCTTTGTTCTCGTCTGGAGCAAGAAATTCTGTCTGACAAGATAAAATTTTAAACCCTCGCTTAAGAGGTCATTGAATTCTCGAGAAGGGCAGTGTTTCGCCGCGAAGTGCGCGTAAAATAAGCTTTCTTAATAAATTTGATCTTTTTTAGTATTTTCGAATGCTTTTTGTCTGTACTCCACACATCTGTGGTTTATTTTGAAAAACAAAAATGTAATACCTTTTACCAGGATCTGTCTTCCTAAAAATTGCACCAGACACAAAATACACAAAGCTGTATTCATTGCCTATCGTACACCGTCTTTTTATTATTATTTTTTGACTTGCTTTATTAAAAAATAATTTTTTTTCCTCAAAAAGATTTGAGTACAGTGATCAGTTTAATTACGGCCAGACAAAAAAGCTGTTCAGCAAGTGCATTTGGTGTTCTTCTAGATGCCCACGCTGGACAGGTGTAAATGTATGAGCATCCCTTACCGACGAATATCTTTGTCCTCATTGGAGTACTTTACTATTAGCTTATTTTACCATTATACCAGAGACTAGACGGTCCTCAACCCAGTCAATTAACCGATAGCATACTAGCCAACATTATGTTTAAGACCTGACATTGCCGAGATTGTCCCATTGTCCCATTAACTCTGTCATCTGATATTGACAGGGGCTGCCGTCAGTGTCAAAAACAGCCTTGACGTTGAGCTGTTTCTTATGCTGAAAATTCTTTAAATTAAATTGCTAAAGTGCGGTTAGACGCTAAAGGGAGGTTTTTCTTTAGTGGCGACTGACTTTAAGTTACGAAAATCTGATAAATTTCAAGATAACTAATTCAAGTCACGTGGTGTACTTTTGCGCATGACAAGTGTAGATTTTCACAGGCGCTGAGCAATCGCCTCCAATCGTTATACTAAGGTCGTCTTTGTCATAACCTTGTTGGATGTTTTCCAACTGGAAACTCTTACGATTGCAAACCCTTTTCAACGGGCTAGTAATTAGAATCTACTTAACCTAATTCTTCAGTTTGATGCCAACCTAAATGTCTAACTTTATTGTAATGTTGACTAATATTATCTTGGTCACCCCGTTGCCATTACGGCTAGGCTAAATGGACCAGCATTTGTTAAACAGTGTGAGATTAGATGTTAGTCTTTGGTGTCATAGTGCTTAACTAGGCCAAGATCTATGGAACCAGCATATCAATAGCATGCGTACGGCTGTACATCCGATCTAACATAACTGTGGGTAAGTCCGTCTTAACAAGGTTCAGTTAAAGTCGGGTTGCATGAAGGCTACATCTCAGTGAAGTCTTTAAGGAACATCTTCAGTGAATTCAATTCACTTAAATATCCTGAATATTTACTTAGTTTCCAGGTAAATCATCGTGTAGGTTTGGCTGTGAAGGCATTCATTTAATTTTTTTTTAATTTGCACTCGGAATTCAAAGATTTACTTTGACTGAAGTTTGAATTCAAAATCACCCAATCCGACTCAGTGCGGATAGCCTGTAAGTCAAGAAAATGCAAAGCCCAGGAAAAGACTCCAAAATGGCCTGTCATGCCCCGAGGAGTGTTCAATAATTCTATCGCCTTTCTGATTGAAAATTTTATTTATATTATGTCCCTTCCTATTAAATGATCAAACATGATATAAAGGAAGCGATACTAAAGTAAAAATGTATACAAAAGTGAGTCTAATCGCCAAACCAAAGAAATTACCAGAAGAAAACTAATTGAAATTGTAATAAGATAATGAAAAAGATACGAACACACTTAAAATGGAGGGGGAAGTTATGAAGATGGTTCAATAATACATGTTCAAAAATACATTTTTAAGCTAAAATAATAATTTTAAACGGCACGAAACTCGGTGGAAAAATTCCAGGAAAAAAACCGCGTTAAAAAATCGTTGTAGCTTTGTCAAGAAATGTAAGTTTTCGATTTTTTGGTCAGTTTTGGAGAAGATAATCGTTTCTTCACTTTCCGAGGAAAATGATTTTTAATGTCATTAAACATTTTTTTAAGTCTGTTGAAATATCATCTGGCACAAATTTAGATTTCATCGTCACCTATCGGTTGTCAGATCTCTAGCTATAGCTCCTCCTCCTTCCTCTGGGCATTGCTGTCGTATGGTCATGAACTGTCTTTAGAAAAGCCATATATCTTTATTCTAACAGAGACGCCTTTGTTCCTGATACAAAGTCTACTCCTGAAAAAGCTTATAAAGAAATTACTCCATTCAAGAGGAGTTTGAATCTTACATAAAGTGAAAGCCAACTCTTTCAATAGTGTAAATCAACTGTAGCCAACGTTCAAGCGACCTGCCAGCTTTTCAAATCTTCTGTCGTCGTCCTAAGTGCTATTTCTGATATTTCTGTCATTTGAGATTGACGTAAATGTTCAATTAGTTTGTTTTATAATCAAACAGGACAGTAATTTCCCCTTTTTCTAGTAATTACCACGAAGGATTACTATCCGGTTGAATTCTTACCTTTCACATAAATGTATTATTTTGACAGCGAAGGAGTGTATTTACACGATGAGAATAATGTCAACTCTTAATGCTCATAAACACTAAGGTTATCGGAAAAAGGACAGTGCATTATTTATTCCCTAAAAGAAAAAATATATCCGATAAGCATTCGAAATGATTTTACACATTTTCGTTCCCAAATATTTCCTAAAAAAGTTCAGTGACATTTGTTTTAACCACAGTATTTCCTTTCAGGACGTTTCTGAGATATTTTAGGGACATTTTCGACCACATTTTCGGCTCATTGTTGTTTAGAGGGGTTTGATCTGGAAACAATATTTGAACTCGCGAGCGAATGAACAGGAAACAACGATATCCAAAGTTGAGGAACATTGTCACCACAATAATAATAATAATAATAATATAATATAATATATTTATATAGCGCCATTTCCAGCAGTTCAATGGCGCTGTATGCAGTATAAATGGTTATTATTTTCAGATCTTTTCAAATGCCTCACGAAAAATAACCTATAGCTTGTATTCTTGGTCGACACCCGTAGTTGTTGTTGTCAGTTGACACAGAAGTATAATAATCATTATTGCCATTATATTACTCTAACAATTAAAGAAAAATAAGGTAATTAAATTTATCCGATTTTGTGCAAAAATAATGGCTCATTTTTTAACATTAATGTAGTTTTTATTGCTATAAACCATTTTAAGTATTGGCATCCAATTTAACTATTTTACTATCGAGTTCTTAAAATAACAAAGAATTACGCGCGCAATTAGCTTATTTATATAATTGGTATCGGAATGAAAAAGCAAATTCAGAGTTTAAAAGTTTTAACCAATGCTGAATGAACGAAGGAGTGATTATGTCATCATATACTTTGGACTCTAGCCGCTCTAAAATGGCTTCCCTCTCTACCAATCAAAACCCACAACTGACAACACAACGTCCTATCACAGTGATCAATAGCAAAACAGAGCATTCCGATTGGCCGACATACGAAGCGTGCCAACTGCGATCTGATTGGCGGAATATTCATATCGATAGTCATAACATAGGATTGATGACATTTGACAGAGATAATATAGTGGGTTACGAAAGACTGAAAAATTACAACACATGGCAAAGTGACGGTCAGTAAGGAAAGTTTTTAGTTAACTATTTCACTCATTCGCTATCAACTTCTTTAATATATTAATTTTGCATTTGCAATCCGTTTTGCAGTTTTCCCGCCATTTTTCATTCTGACATGCGCAGATGCTTTTTCTCTTACTCTTAGTACTCAGACTTCGCTCGCTTTTATGTAACTAGTCAGGATAATCTTCATTACCTTTTAAATCTTTTAGGAATCTTTTAACAAACTAATTTAAAATTCCCGTCACAGTTCGTTGTAGGATTTCTCTCTTACATCTTTTAGTAACAATTTTTTTTATTTGAAACCCCTGAAATCTTCAAATAATCTCCATTACCTTTTAAATCTTTTAAAGATTTATTAACAAACTAATTCAAAATTCCAGCCCCAGTACTTCGATGTAGGCTTTCTTTATACCATATTTTAGTAACGATATTTTGAATGAGACGCCTGGAATCTTCAATATACTTAAGCCTTGTTAAGTGTATCGCTTCGAGGTGGTGTTCTGGCGACCAGATTCTAGTCGTAACCATTCCGCCATAAACAAACTAAATTGAATTAACCTTTTCCAAAACTGGCCATGACAAGAATCAATAACACCAAGGAGAAGTTGGACCTGATGTTGTTTTATTACCAAGATGAATCTCAATGTGGAGCCAATTCAATATCGTATGGGAATAACTTTTAAGTTAGAACTACTTTGAAACATCTAGAAATCTACTCTTTATCTTATACAGAAATATGTCTCTTTCTTGTCTCCTTTTCATTAATTTTTTTAACCTTTTTTTTATCCCACTTTTTTATGAATGATATTTCACTAATTTATAAAAATCGGTCTGCCTTGACGAAACTAGATACTCCAGCACTTAGTTCGGAATACTTAGTCCTTAACAGACGAGACGGCGTTTGTCGTAATTCACCCTAAATGTATCGCCAATCAATCACCTCGACCACCTACTTAATCCGAGACAATCATCTAGAAATGGTCATTTATTTCTCGTAGTCTCACAGGCGCTGCGGAGACGGAGAGCGGGGCTCTACCAAGACATACTAAGTTTTCAACTCTCAACCCCTGTTTTCAATGGTGTTGCGCGGTCCTAAGGAAGAAATAAAGGGTTTTTTTTTTCGTCAAACAATACATTGCGCACCCGGAAGCTCGGAGTCTGCTTACTTAAGTAGCGTTTTAACTCTGTGTTTCTTTAATGTAAGGACTCGAAACAGAGACAGGATATATTAGTTTGACGGACGGGCTTCTTGTGATATTCTAGTGTTTTCTTCTTCTATGACAAACATTTCTAAAGGCTGCTTTGCTAATGAAACTTGATATAAGACTTTGATGTAATAGTTGCTGAGCAAAAATTAAGTTTCATTGAGTTTTCCACTTAATTGAAATCTCGATGAGTGAAAGAAAAAGAAAAAAGACAGACTGGCAGACAGGCAGAGGATGAGAGAGATAGAGAAGAGAAATATTATGCATCAAAAGGAAGGAAGAAAGAAAGAAGAAAGCAATCTGTTAGAGAGCTGGTTTTCACATGACGTCATATAGCCGCCATCTTGATTGAATATTACAAAAAGATTTGTAATCAGTCTCGAGCTTTTGTTATGTCAACTAACATGGCCGCCATGACTTTTGTTCTTCCATTTTCTTGGGAAGGATTGAAAACCAGCAATATCTACAAGGCGACATCACATGTGGTGTCCCACACATGATACAAGGGAGACGTGATTTTTTATCCCACACGCCTTAGGGCGTACTTGAGTTCGACTTAGCTAGAAGTCCTTGTACCCTTCAGCGTACTACAATATGATACCCACTAACACGAAATCAAAGGAATTTATCACGAGAAAATTTGGATTTATCTTAAGCTAAAATCTCTTAGGCCTTAAAGGTGTACTTGTGAGTGAGACTCTAGTCTTGGCTTGAGGTTCATGTCGATTCACCTGTACGATGGTGCCACAAAGTATGAATGCGGTGAGCCTGATGTGGGCAACTGTAGATAGTAGCTGAACAAAAATCGTGATAGTTTGTGTCCTTCGTGAATTGACGTCAGTGTCCTCGTACAGTAATGTTGTAGTAAGCTTGATGACCCTTGATATAATCATTATCAGCACCAAAAAGTCATCTTTGATCGTTGATAGGCTAGGCTAGGCTTTTGCGTTTCATATACTACAGGACACTTAAGATTCTTTTCCAATTGGTATAGAACTGGGAAAGTGAAGTGGCACCACACCTAACAGTAAGCCATTCCCACTGAATTTTTCATTCTAATTTACGTGCCATTCTCTTGAGAATAAGATTCTTTGTTTGAGTTGTTGTATCCATATTCATGTTCTCATGTCCAACCGTTAAACAAAGAAATGACACTCTAGGGAATGAAATATTGTCTGAAATGGGAAAATATTACACCTTAGTTGGTAGGATGTCTTGGACAAAATGTTACTGGATGATGTCGTAATTCAGTAGTTTGTCCTTGTCTGTTGTCACCTCTATCTCATCTGATCCCAATAGACCCAATATATCTTAGGCCAAATTTTCCCCATTGCAGACCAAATATCATTCTCGTAAGAATAAGATTCTTGTTTGAGTTGTATCCATATTTATATGTCTTCTCATGCGCAGCCGTTAAGCAAAGACATGAAACTCTAGGGAATGACACATGGTCTGAAATAGGAAATCATTACGCCCCAGCTAAAGGGTTCTATTTAGGAGTCATTAAAAATCCTATGTCTGATGTTGTCCCTGTATTTATGCCGGCAAACAACAGTACTATAGTGATACTACCGCAAGGAAAAATATCTTTGCTTGTGCCTAAGGGAACGGTTACTTCATGTACTAAGATCTAAGATACATCAGTTTTGCAGTACCCGCCATTAATCACCGGCGTTGCCGCAGGAGGAAAAAATTATCACTTACCTTATTAGGAAGTCAGTAAAATAGCCTACCATATTAGGAAACAATTACTATATCTAAGTAAAATTAAGAAAAGCCGTAATACCGCTTCACAGCCGGTTTACCACCTCATTGTACTGAAGACACTAGACTATATAAGGAGATATTACGATGCAAACCACCTCCACACCCCACCCCACTGAGGGTATTCCAGATATGTCTTCTACTCATCACATTTATTGGATTAAGTGATTTTTCTTTAATGAAGTCTGATTGAAATTCGCCCCATTCGAGTCGATCATGTCGGGATATTATATTTAAAGAAAACCCTCGCATTTTTTGTGGTTTTTCTCAATAGTCTCTAGGATTGATTTCACGGCGGTTCTTAAAATAGCAGTCAAAAATAACCCAAAATAAAACCCACAAAAAAAGGCTTAAAGTGAAACTCGTAAATTAACTTTCCGACTATAATTACTCGAACTCTGTCTGTCTTTACCGATTCTATACAATCATTACTTTAAATAGAAACCTATGGTAACTCAGTCAGGAACTTAGGTCATTTTAAAAGTTGAAAGCCAATACGATTGCCGCTGGGAATGTGATAGTGATGCAAGCCGTTGCCATGGTAATTGACCAGGAATGATGGGTCATGGCGTTGCTTGGTCAGAACACCTTGAAAACATCGTTAGACAGCGGTTATTGTCACGTTAACGAGTTTCAACTTAACCAGCTCGCTTTTTGAATCTCTAACACTTAAGATAAAATCATTTGTCCTACTAAAATATTTTGTACTCGGATCTCGATCGCAGAAATCAAGTAGCAAAATCAAATCCGGGCTTCCTTTGTCTAGCGTAACCGTGGCAACTGAGCTGTCACACGGTTATTGGCGCATGTTTTTACTTTGATGACAAATATTGGCTCTGACTCGACTTGAGATCATAAAGAATAATCTTGTCAAATATTGATATTGGTAATCGCTCTCCTTTCCAACGTCAAATACTCATTTCACATTTAAAATTTCTTAGAGATTTTATCAGCTTTACGTCTTAGCTTCTTGACGTGCATTTTTTTAGGCCTCAGAATTGACTTCCTTAGCTCCTTAATAATCTTTGAAGCAGTATTTTGGAAGCTGATTAAAAATATAAATTTGTCATTTTCGGTAGACGAGTTTAACATCACCCAGGGTGGTGAGATTGCCTTAGAGCGACGACCTTGTAGGAGAGATTTTTCTAGGTTTTTTTCTTTGTGATATTTTTTAAGGACTTCATTAGCAAAGTGTCAGTCTATGGTGTCTCTATTAACTATACCATCTGTCTTTTGACCATATTTTGCTAATACAGATAAATAGTTATTAATAAGCCATCGGATAGGCATCATAAGCAAAATGATCTGACTGTAAATGGCGCTCCGGGCCCTCGTTTAATTCAAGTACACTGCTAAGTGTTTAGGAAACTACTCGCCACTCATTTACATTCACGTTCGCCATCCTTCGCTGTCTTCCTAGTTGCTTCTAGTCTGGAGCTTAATTCACGATCTCTTGATCCTCGTTCATGCTTCATCTGTTTGGTTTAGAAATCGTGCACTTATCAAAAGTATAGGCACTTTCTACATCACTGATCCAGAGCTAAATGACTGACTTGCAGTAGTTGACAGTTTCAAACTGATCATAGACTGCAGTCACAGTCAGAGGTACACCTTCTTTGTACGACTTTGGTAAGCTCTTTCTTTAGGTCATATCAATGCTGCAGGGCTATCAATTCTGTTTTCAAAAGCCGTTTATTGAAGGTCTTAGCTTAATCAAAGACTAATATTTATCTTAGTTGTATCTTCCCAATCGAAACGAGAAATTTTGTAGCAGTTATAGGTTAATACGAGGTCATTATTTTTTAAAAAATCTTGCGAGACATAATATTTTTTTTTTAGAATATCTTTGCTCATTATACGAAACAATCTAACCGAGTTTAACTCTCGTTTTTATTTGATTTGACAATGATATTTTTGAGTGAACAGTTGGAGCACAAAAGCAGCCAAATATACATTTCCTCGTCTACAAAATTTCGGTTACATTTTTTTAATTAGGTTATTATTATTCCTGTTGTTCCGTTTATTCAATTATATCATTTATGTTCTTTTGTTTTGTTTTATCGCAGTTTTCTCACCAACAACTTTATCATCGTCAGTCACATCGCCCTTGTCTTCGTCCAGTCATTTTCTTCTCTCGACAAACAACAACAACATCGCCCACCATAATACGCCTCCTTCTCGAGTTATTCACTGTCGAGCAGTCGCAGACGGGTGTAAAGAAACAGATCTTATACAAGTTTTACAACCCTTTGGAAAGATAACGTAAGTAAAACTACCACTTTTACTTCTTCTTAAGAAGATGCCCAAAAACCATGTCGTATTTTTTGTGGCACAGAAAATATTTTTATGACTTTTGCTCACGAAATTGTCTTCAGAAGCGCGCCATTTTCATGTATTTGGAGCTCATTAAGTGTTGAAAAAATATATGGAAATATCGATATGAAAAGTGTGGTTCTGGATTCCATGATTAGACCCTGACACAGTAAACGATCATGCGGACGTGAGTCAAAACCGCAATTTTGAAGAATTGTTATCTAGTTCTGAATCATCATGGATTGAATGGAAGTGTTTCAAGTTTTTTATTTGATTGGCTGTCTGGAACTTCATCGGAAATACGACTATTATATCTTCAGTCAATAACCAAGTTTTTCACTTTAATCCAAATATACAAAATTGCTAGCTTGATAACTTTACTCATCAGTGAGTCAGTATGCCATATTAGTCTAGCCAAACCGACTATTAAACGTACAATACTTCGAGTAATAACGAACATTGTGGTTAGAATTCTAGTTATTCATTTTGACATTTTGTTTGTATGGGGAAAGATTGTTTGGGTCGGGCCAAACGTGGTCTTTTATTGCGGAAAGCGACCCAGACATATTTCGGAAACGGACGTCGATGAATATGGATGTTGAAGTAACTTTGAGTTTATTTTTGCTAGCTCTCTTTGTCGTGAATGATTTCTATTCTGTGCTCGATTAAACACAAGTGGGTCAAAGGAAATTTTGCCCACTGGAGCTTGCATTGAATAGCATTGAACCATGCGTGTGACAGAACACTGACAGCAGACCGTGAAATGGCCGTGAAATATGATTGATTGCACTCCATAAATAGAAGTAGTTGACTCAGAAATTATAGTGCTATTTATGGAGCCAAGTGGGCATGTCTGATTTACAATCTTTCAATTAGAGTAATTCGATATTTCTGTCTGACCAAGACACCTCGGCTGGATTATAGGTGCTCAGCTACTTTTCCTTTCTGTTTGTAAACTCGACTAAAATCGTCCAACGTAATCTTCACAAGTGGGGCTTTTAATGGGCATTCATCTTCAAAAGATGCGAAGGATTAAGAAAACAACAACCCAATAACAATTATTTTGAACTTTACTGTAGCGCAATACCGACCGTAAGCACGGAAGCCGGCTACGGGGTTATCGGACTGCCATCTAGAACAGCTCTTAAAGACAAATGCCTTGAATATTTCAAATATCAGAGTGAGCCAGTTCACCTAGTTTGGTTCGGTCGAAGAGGTACAAAAAGACATTAGTAACGACATGACCGTCACGTGAGGAATCAGCCGTAACGCGCATCCCGCGGGATTGAGCCCGCGATGTAAAATTTGATGCACAATGAGCGTGGTAATTAGTGCCAAAGTGATTTGGAAAAGTAGTTGATGTGAGTGAGTCGGATTACAGCAAATACTCAGGATTCTCCAATAGGGACACTGCAATGTCGTTATTGGTAGTTGTGGTTACGGAAAAGAGTTTAAATGCTAAGAGGCAGTGAAATTACTACTTAAAACTAAGGTTATTATGTTTTGCTTGGCCACTTTATGGAATCAGCAAATCAATGAGTGTTTTGCTCGTTCCTTGATGTTTCGTGATTCCAGCTCTTCCTCTTAACAAACAACAACTTTCTTCTTGAGAAAAAAATATGTGGGATAAAATAAAGTGGCAGCCATGTTGGATAATGTTCACTATAGGTGGTTTGTAATCATTCCTAAGGGAATAAAAGTGGCAGCCATGTTGGATGATGTTCACTATAGTTGGTTTGGGATCATTCCTAAGGGAATACAAGTGGCAGCCATGTTGGATGATGTTCACTATAGGTGGTTTGGGATCATTCCTAAGGGAATACAAGTGGCAGCCATGTTGGATGATGTCCACTATAGGTGGTTTGTAATCATTCCTAAGGGAATAAAAGTGGCAGCCATGTTGGATGATGTTCACCATAGGTGGTTTGTAATCATTCCTAAGGGAATACAAGTGGCAGCCATGTTGGATGATGTTCACTATAGGTGGTTTGGGATCATTCCTAAGGGAATACAAGTGGCAGCCATGTTGGATGATGTTCACTATAGGTGGTTTGTAATCATTCCTAAGGGAATACAAGTGGCAGCCATGTTGGATGATGTTCACTATAGGTGGTTTGTAATCATTCCTAAGGGAATAAAAGTGGCAGCCATGTTGGATGATGTTCACTATAGGTGGTTTGTAATCATTCCTAAGGGAATAAAAGTGGCAGCCATGTTAGATGATGTTCACTATAGGTGGTTTGGAATCATTCCTAAGGGAATAAACGTGGCAGCCATGTTGGATGATGTTCACTATACGTGGTTTGGAATCATTCCTAAGGGAATAAAAGTGGCAGCCATGTTGGATGATGTTCACTATAGGTGGTTTGTAATTATTCCAAAGGGAATAAAAGTGACAGCCATGTTAGAGGATTGTCATAGGAATAAAAGTGGCGTCTGCCATGTTTGTTGATGTCCATGTTGGACAAAAATCGCTGCGAAGTTTTCAAGCTGCGAAGTTTTCAAGTTTTCAATAAGATCAGACAAAAACAGAGGTTGATATTTGAAATGCTACGTATAATGCTCGTCAGAGTCAGTACAATAGTGTAATAGGCGCGAAATTAATGCCAAATCCACAGGAACCCCACCAGTATAAGCCATGGAGAACTTTTCTGCAATCACAACAATGACCAATATAGAATTTCTCAAACATTTCGATTCCGTCTTTCTTGTCTAAAATATTATAGAGTAGAAACCTATTTTTTGTCCACTTCAAAAAAATTCAAGACCTTTTTTCAGTAAAAAGCAGCAAAATTGAATTTTGGGGTTGAATTTTGATCAGAATCAAGGCACACGTCTCCGTATTCTGATGATCGCTTCGATTAAAGAAAACATCAAAGCATGCGCATGCTGCTTCCACAAAAGCTCACAACGCCCTATTTCGACCTGAGGGCAGGCAGTCGGTCCACGTGAAAATGCAACTGTATTGTACGACTGTTTTGAGACTTAACTCCAAAATAATAATCTCAATTTGCAAGCGTTTCGGCGGGGGTGCTTCTACATTGTAAAATGAAAAAAAATGGCTTTACTGAGAGTTATTATACCTGATATTGTTTATTCATTGAGCAGTTTCACTTTTTTGTTTTTTTCTCGTGTTGTTAAATTATAAATAGAGCGTGGTTGGAGGTTATTATTTATATAAATTGTTTATGCTAAGAAACAGATTCTTGGTTCCTTTAATTGCTATTTGTTTAGTTAGTTTCTTGTTTAAAAAGATGCCTCAGTTCAATCATACCGGGCGCGCTCCGGATGAAAACTGTGATTGTTGTGAGTTCCATGCAGTTTTTGTTCCTGAGATAACGGCTACTAAAACATAATCGGTTCCATTAAAAAAGGGTTGAACAAATTGATCAAAACGCTGGTTGACTCTTTTGTGCTCACCGCAGTCTTGTTCGCTTTCTCTCCAGCTTAGATAAGAAATATAAAAATGTAAAATGCAAATTGACTTCTCGTCTAAGATCTAAGATGATGAACGAACTATTTTAGTCAAAATGCAAACTTTTGTCTGGCATGTTTTTGTTTGCTCCTTCATGAATTATTAGTATTATTTTTGAACCTTTCTGGAGTCGGTGGATATTTTCTCTCATTATTATTTCGTAAATATATATTCGTTGCCGATGGAAGTTTATTATATTACTATAAAGTCGGAGTCCATGGAAAATTCATCGCATTCCCGACGGCATTTCTTGTGTTGTACGTATTTTGGCTTTCCATAATTTCAATCTGAAATCAGTCGTCGACTAATCTAACCAAAATGGCTCCAAATAAAGAGCCCTCTTGATAGATATTAAAGAAAGCATTTCAATATAGTAGCAAGAGACAGTATTTATGACTGCAGGTATATTAATTCCATTCAGTTTGATTGAATTAGCTCAAGTTTATTCTTGTTTCCCGCCTTTTTTGACGCGGCCGCCAGCGTGGCGGGAAAACATCGGCGTAAAGACGATCTCATAAAACGCGTAATACTTAATTATTCGTTAATCCTTTTTAAAGCCTTTTAAACGATAAACCCGACATGGCTTGTGTACTTTTCCTTAGTGTTTATACATATGGATTAATTGTGAATCAAGCAATTTTTTCAACAAAAAATAATTGTTTACTCGACGAGAGATATTTTGTCCAACATCATGAATTATATTATTTATTTATCTTTTCTTGTAATTTGTAAATCTCTTAATAGTTAAGATTGCTACTATGTTTATTTAGCCAGTTGTAAATATCGATATGTTGCCTATCTTTCCTTCTTTCTTAACCTATTCATCAGTAGTATTATATTCAACTCGTTTTAAGATTTACTAATTCTTTTCTTGCAGATATGTTACATTATTACCTAAGATAAGACAAGCTTTAGTAGAATTCGAGGTAAGTTACCATAGTTACCACTTTGAGATAAAAACAGGGGAGGAAATCATTGTTAACTGAACAAAATAATCCTAAAAAAAACTGTGTGCACAATAAAAAAAGAGAAGATGAAGGAAAAATGAAAAGCAAAACCAAATTTAGATATAGAGATTGCATGACAGAAATGGTAATGAAAAGATTAAGGTACGAGAGAAAAAAGGCAGAAAGACAAAGAAAGAAGGGAGATGTTCTCTCAGAGAGGCCAGGAAAGGAGAAACGAAGCAATAAAGAAAAGTGAACAAGAGGAAAAACTAATGAAATGTAAAGACGGAAATTAGAAGATTCGGAATTTTAAAAACATAAATTTTGTTAAAGGTTTTTCAGTGATAATCGAATATTTTTCTACATTTTTTAATCTCAATTTTTACGTTACAAATAAATATTCTAAAAGAATTCCTATGTATTCTATAACTATTCACATTCTAAAAAACTATTAATTTTCCATGTTCTGGGAGCGTTATTCGATACTCCCTTTATCGTTAAAGTGCGCGGGGTATATTTTTCATGCCATATGGCATGGTCGTCGTTAGTTCTTCCATGATATCTTGTTCTAAATTTCATTTAAAATAACTTTGATTAATTATTCATTTTTGGCGCCAACTTTTGATCTTTAGCCAGGCTGGTTCGCATTACAGTCTGCAGTTTTTACAATACTTGGGCGACGACGCGAAGGTGTAGCTTTATTTCTCTGCGCATCGTATTATTTCTGGCACAAGTGGTCGCTTTTAAGTTTACTTTGTTTAAATAAAACATAATAAGCTCAGGGATTTCCCTTACTAACAACCTGACGAGATTATCGTTGAACAAAATGAAAGTAAAATGTAAAAAGATGTACATTTCAAGTGTCAGTTACAGCATGCTTTAATCCCCTATTAGTATGCCATATATCCTTCTTAAAAAGACTGACACAATTTTCTGTTGTTCTTTTAAAGACTTTAGAAGCAGCGATTGCTGTTGTAACTTATTCTCAGGTAAGAACCAGTGCTAGTGAAATCACTCGCGCGCATGCAGAATTTACGCGCGGAAAAAAAAAACGCGCGCGATGTTGCTCGAGAATGTTCATCAACGTGACACATTAAACAAGCTTTTCTTTTCATTTGGCTGCACTTTATAATACAAATGTGTAATGTAGAGGACAGGGATAGAAGACCTAATAATGTGGCTACACAATGCGACGATGTTGTTGTGGGTGTAACTTTACAAAGGTTCATTATGCAGGCCCTTACCATGATCCAGGAAGCAAAGTATATACATGTGTTATATGAACACAAATAAGTGCGTGCGACGTGACACAATCTTAAGTAAAATATTATCCGTGATTTTCGGATTTGTATTGAGAATCATTTCCTCTAAGGTGATTACCGCGGTGCGTGAATTGGACGGAAATGAACAGCGTGATACGAGGAATAATCTAAAATTAAAATGTGATTTGGGATTTTCAGATTAGCTGTTTAAAATGTGTGGAGGGGTTTGTTTTCTAATATGCATCGTGATGCGAGAATTTAGACCTCTTTACCTACTTCTCATTCTCTAGTGTATTATTTCTTTGTTTAACGGTCGCGCAATCGTAAAAGTTTGAGGTCGTATTTCGGGTTGACGAGACCAAGGAGCTCTAGGTACGATACTGAAGTTGGCCCTGTTTACACGGACGTGGTTTCATTTGAAATCTTGTTATTTTTGACTCGGTTACGCCTTGCGCTTACACGATATCGATTGAATATGAAATGAAACTGTGATGTTTTGAGAACGCTGTCTGAGACTAATACTTAATACTGTTTTCGTGCAAACGCTCTGTAATCGTATCATTTTCAATCCGGTTTTAGCTCAAAAAATCGCGTTCAAAAGAAACCAGGTCCTTGTAAACGTGGTCTTGGATAAGTGCTTTGAAGGGTTCTCGGGTTTTGAGGACCTCGTTCATACTCAGGTTTTCATTCCTCCTCAAAAGCCAACATGCCAATTTTCAATTCGATTTGTGAGTTTGGCTTTGCCCTGACTTAGATTTGCCTAGTGTTCGATAACAATAATTTTTGGTCAAATATTGGGGGATTTAAAACCTTCATATTGTTTTTTTTTTAATATTTTCTCCTAGTTCAGGCTGCGCAATCGTTCATGAGTCTGAATTCAAGGATTTCAGCAGTGTTTAACGAACAAGAAACAATTTTCTGGTTTTGCTGTGTGTCCATTTTGAGTCCACGTTTTCATATCTAAGAATGACTATCCGGCATTTGTTCCCATAAAAGATTTGGCCCTCGGTCACACAAACCTACTTACCTTTATTTCCGTTCCGCTTTGTTTTGAGAAACCGGTCCGGATAGTCGGTCCGGGAAAGAAAAACGGACTATCAATTTATCTGCGCGCAATGTGACGGGAAGCTACAGGATATAGGACCGGAACCAATTGCATTCCTGTTGTTCTATTGGCATTAGTTCTTGTATGTGGTCGCCATATTGTGGCCCAGTGTACCCATAAAAAATGCACAATTTGGGCGCAAAGGTTTCCGTTTTCAGACTACCCGTCTATAGTGTTGTTTCCTTTACATTAATACACGTATTATAATATTTGCTGTTATCAGTAAAGAAAGGAATAATACTCTAGTAAATAACGTGGTTATTAACTGAGAAAACATTAAGGCTATATAAATGGGCTTGTATTTATACCTCGATATTTTTTAGCTAAGAATTTACGGATTATCTATTTTGTGTTTTCCAGACAAATCCTCTCACCGTACTTGGCAGACAAATGTTCGTTAACTACTCCAAGAGTCAGGAGATTAAGAGGTGCGCTGTTCCTCTATAGATTAATATTTCCGTTTTAGCTTCCCTTGTTATTGTATCCATTACCTTCCTGTATGCGCATTCAGATTCTTTCCAGAATAGACTCACTCTGTCCACCACCTGTACTAAGCGCTCGCTGTATGCAGGTTCGTTTTTACTGTGTGTTGCTCGATTTATGAAGGTGTTTGGTCTGTGTAGGTTGAATAGGCGGTCGATTTTTGCAGGTTCTTTTTCTGTACAGTGGTCGGTCTTTTCACTGTCAAGGCTGCCTGTAGCTAAGCGCTCGTTCTGTATACACGGGTTCTTTCTTCCGTGTATCGTTCGAGTTATGAAAGCTTCCTTAATCTAGATCGAATCAGGCGGTCGCTCTTTGCGGGTTTTCTTTCTGCGGGTTTTCTTTCTGCGGACGTTGTTTAGAGGCCTGTATTGGTAAATACACAGTTTTGCACGATCACGTCGATTGGCAGTGTACTGCAAAATCTGAAGACACACCAATACCATCGCCTTAATACTTCAATGTGTTATATGAATTTTTAGGGATAAGGTCATGAATGGAGACAGCTCTAGTCCAAGTGCTGAGGCCAGCAATATACTGTTACTCACTATCATTAACCCTCTTCACCCCATTAACGTAGTAAGTACACGCCTTTTTTGAATATTATATTTGAAAAAAAAGTGACCTGTGAAGGTATCACGCGCGCGTGTAGATCTGTACAGTGTTGAAACATGCTGGGAGCATTAAGTTGCAGGCAATCGTGAGCCATGTCACACGACGCAATTTGTTACATGCAATGTAGAAAACGATCCTACTTCAGAAACATTACCTATAATATTGCGCGCAATGTTGCACCGTGTGTCAGCGCCTTTAGAGCAAGAATGAACCAAGCATCTCGAGTGCCTTGCTCGAGTCCCAGAGCTTTTATTTAGTTATTTTTATTTTTATTCATCTCTACGCAGAAAATCCTACATAAAATTTGCAGCAATAGTGGAAAAGTCCTGAGGATTGTCATCTTTCACAAGAATGGTCTTCAAGCCTTAGTAGAATATCCTTTCATTTATCCATTCATTTATTTATTCATTCATTCAGTTACCCTTTTAAGATCCATGAGTTGCCTGACTTCTTAATGTTCAACTCTGTGTCTGTTTCCCATTCCTTTCTTCTCACAACAAAAATCTTTACCCGATTTTTTCTTAACCTTTTCGCACGTTTGACACCGTTGAATCAGCCCAAAGAGCGCTGGCGCGTCTGAATGGGCAAGATATCTACGCTGGTTGTTGTACTCTAAAAATTGACTATTCGAAGGTGAGTGAAAACGGTTAATGTTAAGCACGGGTGGCGTGCGGTGAGAGCGCTCGTCTCTCACCAGTGTGACCCGAGTTCGAGTCCCGCCAGGCTCGGTGTCGTATGTAAGTAAAGTTGCTTGTTGGTTCTATTCTGTGATTTGAGGGTTTTCTCCGGTTTTTCCTCCCTCCGCAAAAATCAACTTCTAAATTTCATTTGGAATCCAGTGGAATAAGACTAGCACTCTGGAAACTGTTAGTTAATTCCTATTTTTTTATTTTTTTATTTTTATTTATTTATTTATTTGATGTTACACAGGGCAATAAGCCTTCTAGCTTTGGTGTAATGTTTTCCTATTTCATGCACTAGTTCGTGTGTCTTCTCATGCGCAACCGTTAAACAAAGATAATCAAGGAATTACATGTGGTTTGAAATGGGAAAACATTACGTCCAAGCTTTGGATTACTTCCAAAGTTAGGGTATTCAGACCTCTCTTCAGGACCAGGACTTGAGATTTCTAAGCGGGCACAGTTCAAACGTGGATCATCTAATGAGCCGAACCTTATGACATCAAAGAAGACCGTCTTATTATCCATTGTTTTCAATGCATGTGAAGTTCGACATTTGAACTGGGTCTAATTCTGGTTTTCTTACGTGTTTGTTACAGAAAGCGAAAAAATTGAACGTGTTCAAAAACGACGAAGAGACATGGGATTATACTGGTGCACTCAACGGTACAACAGGTAAGAACTGATTCACAATATCACAACCTTTTTTCTGTGACCATATGTTCTATATTACTGTAGCCTGCGTAGCGGCCGCCCTTGGTTTAGATTCGGAGGGGGACTGGGAAGGAGAGAGAGGGAGAGGGGGAGAGGGGGGAGGGAAGGAGGAAGAAGCTTGCGGTACGCGGGAATAGAGAAAAGCACGAACCGCACACTGAGACTTTCACAAACGCACAAGAAATATTTAAAAAGTGGACCATGAAAACTGACTGATCCAATGAACGTTTCTCTCACCACAGGGATCCCAAGCAAGACATCCCTGCTTGGGACAGGACTATTATCAGCAATATCAGGTACCTATATGACCGCACTATCTCCTTTCAGGAGAGACCACAGTTCGATCTTCAATGAAGTCACGCACTTCCTTCAAATTCCTTTTCAAATAGTTACTTTGCGCTTAATTTTTGGACCCCTCACTCGTAATTACTTAGGCGCTACCGATATTATTAATATTATTAATTGTCTATTATCTTATTAGGAACCGACAGCTCTGATCCAGGGGTGCCCAGTCCACCGCCAAGCACCATCAATGGAAATCTTAGTAAGATTCTTGTAAATTATTTGAAAGAACTGGAACATGTTCCCCATTTTTCGCTCACTGACGGGGAGACTTCCTGGGTGGCTCATTCCTTACAGAGACCGTGAGCTACTTGACCTGCAATAACAGTGCAATGATTGTTCTTTGTTGCAATTTTGATCAACGGTTTCGAGTTCTTAGACAGTTCTGTATTCTTTAGGATCTGTTCTGTCTTGAAAAAGAAAAACCAAACCGCAGGAAAAACCCAAACAAATAAACGCAAACGATAATAATCAGAACCATCGAACAGAAGGTTTCAGACAATCAGTATAATGAATGTCATTCAAACATCGCGATACAAACAAGCTACAGTATTACCGATCGTCGACTATTTTTTGTTTTTCTTGTTTCCTTTCCGGCCGCTTCGACTACTGCACTCTGATACAGGGTTAGTTCAACTGTTGGTCCGAATTAAAAGGTCTGATAGCTGGCAACGTTGCCGTGATTTCAGATTCGACAGAACATAATATCTGTAAGATTTCAAAATATTTGATTTTTCTTTGGAAACCAACTTGAGGTTTTTCAACATCAACGCCATCACTATCATCACTGTCATCACACAAACCTTTAGTCTTACTTTGCTATGTTAGCCATTTTAAGGTTGAGAGAAAAACTGGGGTGAGTTGAGTCGAGTTGGCATTGCAGTGCATTGTGGGACTGTTTTAGGGGACTTGTTTCCAAGATGGCGTTTATTTCGTCCCCTAAAACAGTCCCACAATGCATTGCAATGCCAACTCTATACAACCCAGTTTTTCCCACAACTTCGGGCTGGCTAATACTGATCATCATCATCGGGGTACAACTGCCGCAATCACCATCATCGTCAGAACAATCATTAACGCCATTATCCACACCACCGTCACTGATCACCGGGCATAACCTTCACCATTATCACTATCATTGCAGGTTCTGTGAACAGTTCGATACCTTTACCAAGTGACGTCATAGCACGAGCTGCCGCTTTCCCCACCGTACAAAGTAAGTATCACAACACCTCCTCTCTCTTCACGACAGCTATGGTTTTTAACAGGATATTATTAGTAGGGTTACTAAATGGGCGATATTTTACAACATAACAAAACTGCATGAATGCAAGACTAAAATAGAGGGTTGAAGGAAACCTTTCTTTTTAATCTCAAAACGTCTTTATCTTGTTTCTGTAATGACTGGATCTACTAAACTCCATGCATCTGATTATCGTTGACAATGATAAGGTGCTTAACTCAATGGTATTGCTCAATTTGTCTACTTAATAAATATATCCTCTTGTTTCGAGTTCTTTTGTGTACGCTGCGAGCCTCGTTATCATGAGCTTAGCGGCACAGCTTATGCGCCCTAGAATCTAATTGGAGATTTGTGACGTATAGAAAAAGAAACAAAAAATGACATTTTCTACTTGAGCATTCCGCAGGAAGCCCGAGTAAAAAGTAGTGTTGTGAAAAAGCGAAAATACTTGAAATTAGAGTATTCGGTGTTGTTTTTTAAATTGGATATATTTGTGACGTATAGAAAAGAATCAACTGAAAAGGAGATTTTCTACTCGAGCATTTCGGAGGAAGCCCGAGTAATAAGTAGTGTTGTGAAAAAGCGGGGAAAAAACTTGAAACTAGAGTATTGGGTATTTGTTGTTAAATTGCATGTCTAACGATAATACTTGTCTGCTGTGAGAGTGACCTACACGAATATACTGTGCTTAACTTCACAGGTATTCTAGCTAAGGTTGCTTCTCTCCAGGGCAGTAAAAGTCCAACCAACTCTTGTAAGTAATTCATCCTTATAACCTATCCTTTTGCTAGGAGTTTGAAACTTCCAGCCAAAATCTGTGCAAATCTTGATGCTGCTTGTAACACTCTGTATGGCTTGTTTTGTTACTAAATGTAATATAATTATTTTTTAATGTTATTTGAATGCGTTAATAACTCCTGTGATATGAATAAGTAAGGGGACAGTTACTTCATGTACTCTGTAAGGCTTTGTTTTTATAATCTTTCTTCACGAGCTTAATAGTCTCCTTCACGGTACCCTGCGCCATCTTGAAAGGTAGCCGTGTCTTTGCATCGAAGAGAGACAAATGAGGTGATCTTGCAAGGATATGTGAATAATTGTCCAAGGTGTAAAAAAAGTCTATCATTGCAAGGTCTCTTCATATCTCTCTTCAATGCAAAGGCACGGTTACCTTTCAGGATGGCGCAGGGAACTGTGAAAGAGGCTATTAGAATTACCCTTACGCAATTATTAGCCGATACACGACTCGCTTTGAGATTTTATGATGATACTTCTACGAGAACACTCTGCAAAAGTTCTACAAGATATCTTTTTTAAGTTTATTAATCGAAAATGATTCTGGTAGTTCCAGTATCATGACGTCAGCATAAATCAGTTTGATCATGACGTCATCTCGATAGCCTTTACAGTGACGTCATCAATCACATGAAGTAACTAAAAAATAAAATAACTAAATTTCGTCATGTCTAGCGCCCAGTCCTCCAAGCTTATCCGCTGACAGCTCCCCAAAGCTGGGTATCCTCGGCACATCGCCGTTCCAGTTGCCTCAGCCGGGACTCCTGGGAGCCTTACCTGGATTAAGCCAAACACAGCAACCACTCTCGAATGGTGTTCATACATCAAGCCTTGGTACCCAGGCCCTCAGTTCTAGTGAATGGAGCAGAACTATCGGGAGAGGCTGGGCTAGTTTAGATAATGCAACGGCACAACCAGCCAGCGGTAATTCAACACAAGTGAATACACAAGCTTTAAGCACATGTAAGTATATATTTGGTTGCTTTTGTTTAACGTAGATAAATTTATTAAAATAGTAATAATGATAATTATTATTATCTTGTATTTTTAGCTGGTGGTACAGGATGTGTGTTGATAGTATATGGACTAAACCACGAGAAAATGAACTGCGAGAGAATCTTTAACTTGTTCTGTCTCTATGGCAACGTCATCAAAGTAAGATCCCATTTGGTATTCTAGTCAATTTCTTGAGCTTGTGGGACATAGCAACGGTAACTAAGGGGAGTCGGAACGATGAATTCATAAGTCTGAATAGAAGGGAATTTTTGGTTTTGACTCCCAGATTGGGAAGAAGTTCAGAGACTGTCGTAACTTAGTGTAACTTTTTAAATATTTTTTTCAATTCCAGGTGAAATTCCTGACCAACAAACCTGGTGCGTGTATGGTTCAAATGTCTGATAAAATTGCCTCTGAGATGGTCATCAGAAATCTCAGTGGCTCAGTCATATTTGAAAGCAAGATTAACATCATGTAAGTAATCAGGAGACAGGAGCAAGTAAGCGCGCACTCAACATATCTCACATACTCGTTTTGACACATTACGCATCAAATACGTGCACTGACTGTAGGAGAGACTAAAGCACATACCAAGAACCCCTCCATTGATATTCAGCTCACTCCAAAGGTTTTTTTGTTGACAATATTAATACGTCATTTTTTCCATCCAGGTTTTCCAAACATCCATTTATTGCCGATTCTTCAGTAGTGACAGCCCTTCCTGATGGATCACCTTCTGCCATGAACTTTGCTGATAACAGGAATAACCGGTTTAAGTAGTGAGTAGCAGCTCAATGAATACGAGGGGAGGGTGGATGCGTGTACTTCACCACCTCACAGTACAATACTTGATCCATGAACTTTGCTGATAACAGGAATAACCGGTTTAAGTAGTGAGATGAATACGAGGGGAGGGGTGGGTGTACTGCACTGCTATTTCACTTTTTTTTTTTTTTTTTTACTTTCCGACTTTTTAAAAATTCTTTCTTTCTTTTTTGTTTCCAGTTTACCCGAGGGACAAAGTCTAAAGAACCGTATCCTTACCATTGTCAGTCAGTAATGTTCATAAACAATAACTAGTCTCTGATAGAACATTGCAGGAATGTAGGTTAGAGCGGTTTTAGTACGAGTGGAAAAGATAAAGAACTGTCTTACAGCACGTACACGGTACAACATGGCGTAACATTGAAATGGCTTCCCATTGTCTTCCAGTAATTCATCCAATCACAACGCGTAGTTACGCTACGGTAAAACTACACTACGGGTATAAACACCTTTCACGTGACGTCAAAGCAGCTCAATTTGGAGGACAAAACAAAACAAAATCAATCTCCTGAGAATTAAAAACACCTATTGTCGTGTCCTCCAAATTGAACTGCATTCCGACGTGCTGCAAGGGGTAGGTCTGTAGTACGAATTTACCGCATCGTTTCTCACTCATACGAATACCGCTCTATTTGGATCACGTGATTTGTACTTTGAGTTCATAGACAAAGATGCCGTAGATTATTCCTTAACGCGTTGCTAGGATACCAACCACCAACGAGAATGCTGCATTTCTTTAATGCACCTCCTAACTGCACTGTGGATCACTTGAGAGAGGTACGAACATCACATATGATATAATTCTATTTCTCTATCGGTGATTTGCGTTTTATCGCTAATAATACCCGGCCCACCCATTTGTATTTATGTTTTCCATTGCTCAAGTTTTAAGTTACTCGTTGTCTAGGTTTTTATCAAGGCTGGCGCATTGGCACCGTTAAAAGGAACATTCTTTTCCAAAGGTAATAAAAATGTCAGTGGTATTAGTAATAGACCTTATTTGTGGTGGTGTATCATTCTCCATAACAGACCACGTGTCATTCTATTTAGAATAAGATTCTTTATTTGAGTTGTATCCATATTCTTGTGTCTCCTATTGTACAACCGTTAAACAAAGAAATGATACTCTAGGGAATGACACGTGGTCTGTAATCGGAAAACGTTGCACCTCCTCGACAAATAAGGTCTGTTAGGGGGAAATTATCAGCCTTAAATATATAGGTTGCTCATTAAAACCTACATTTCTTGCATTATTTCAGCCAACACCAAGTCGTCTGCTGGCCTGCTAGAAATGGCCGACATCCGCTCAGCCATGGAAGCATTGATCCTTACAAACCATTACACTATGAACTCACCAGGTAACCATAACAAGGAGATTATTTACGTCATAACTAAAACAAATTATAGAATGAGAGAATAGAAAATGGGATAAAATGGAAAATTGAGAGATTCTCATTCTGAGTTTTTTTCCCCAAATTTAAGGTGGCGGGTCGTTCACCTTAAAGCTTGCATTTTCTCCAAGCTCTTCTATCTCGCCAACCGCCCCCACAGTTGCTCCCGCAGTGGCAGCAGCAGCGGTTGCCGCAACAAGTTTAAGTACCAATCCCTTAGGCCCGATTGGTTCGCCAATGCACGTGCATAATCCAGGAGGAAGCCCTAATGGAGTCCTTAGCAACGGAGTGATGGACATGAATAGTGAGATGGAACATCACCTTAGCAGCCCAGAAAATCAAGGCCAGAGCCCATAACTGGTTTAACAGGATTGTTCCTGCTTCATGTACCGGTAAACGTAATCGTCTTACGCGCGCCTGGTCGCTACTAACAATAGTATATAATCAAATTGAATCAAATTATAACTTCCAGTCGTAGTTTATAAAATGAACTATTCTTAACGCCAATGCGTTAAACGAACGCTCGGATCAAGCGTTTAGTCATTCGTTATAATTAGTCGTAAATGAGCATTCTATATTCCGTCAATCTTGACCGTGCAATTGTCTTCGAGGCTTATTTGAACTGAGAGCTTCCCGTTATTGGGGAATTAATGAAATGGACTGCATGCAAAAACACGGCGCTTCTAAGGACGAAATCTAACGTTAATCTTCACGTCACACAAGTCGAACCTAATGGCGAAAAAGAAAACTGCCTTATTGTCTATTTGTTTGCAATGGCGCGGCTCATGTGAAGTTCGACGTTTCACCTGAGCCTTCCTTAAGAAAATGATACTAGAAGTGTCAAGTATTGCTTGGCTTTCCATCTCTCCATTGATTTTTCTAGTTCAAAATAGTCTCAAGGCCCGCTTTATTAGTGGGGTATTCTCCTGCACCTGCAGGAATCTAAGACAAGGTTCGATTCCTTACAATCCCCGAGAGGAAGATGAGGAAATATTTCCTGCAAAACCCCAGGATTTGTTATAGTCCAGTCTACTGAAGAAAGAGGTGTTAAAGCAGTGCGTAGTAGATTTGACAGATATATTAGATTGACTTACATACGTTCGTGCTACGAATTCGAAAAGAATTCAAGTATTCAATAAACAACTTGATGATCAGTTTATTGAACTCGACGAATATCAAACCAAGAGTATAAATATTGTAGCTTATTTTAGAATAAATTTATCAGGCATGCCCAAGGCGCTACAAAACAATAGATACAAAACATGTTTTCAATGATTCTTTAGTAATTTAGAACTTTAATATAGTACAATATAATAATTCAATACATTAAGATGCTGTTTTACTCTAATCGAACATTTTCAAGTAGTATAGTAAGCCTAAGGTAACCAAGCCTTTTGGTTAAAGGCGTGGTTGCCATTCAAGATGGCGGTGCTAATACTCGAAGATCATATATGGGATCGAGGAGGCCTGGACTTAAGTTTCGATCCATTAGCTCATCATGATGTTTTCCATCATTATTATTTTAAAGGCAGCCATATTGGATTTTGTAAGTTGGAGTTTCTCAACAGAGAAATTTGCTTTTTTGTTTTTATGATTGAACGAAACTGCCTCGAAAATTAACTCTGTTTCGTCCGACGTGCTGCAGCTTAAATGCAGTAAAAACACACTACTTTGTTCATATTCGCCTCATTAATCACTCATTTACACATCAAAGTATTCTACATTGCCATTCCAACTCGTTTTGGCGGGGCGGTGAACGTTATAATAATCGGGAATTCCTTAACCAGAAATTCACTCAAGACGGGAATATCTAACCAAAACAATACCAAACTGACAGCACAGTTTTTGGGCTACATTATCTTTGGGTCTATTGCTAGGCCAAAAAAAGCCAACCTAGTTCCCTAGATTTTTCCCCAAGCTCCGCCAAGACTTCACAATATTATCCATTGTTATCCACGTTCCTTAGTGCATCCATGACGTCACGAAACAGGTCCCTTCGATCCCACATGGTCTGTCACAACAGCATCGTATATTGATTAATAACAATCAAAAGCAATCTCTATAAGTAAGAGAGATACACGTATAATTCAATTCAGATGTCCTTACACAGAAAAATATTCCAAAATAACAAGGAATTTAAAGAATTTCAGAGTTTATATTCGATGTATTAAATAAGCGGACTGTCCGCAATAATTTCAAATTATAGTTTATAATTACTAAATTTAAATATTCAAGCAATACATTTTCAGATATTCCAATTACTTTCCTCGCTCGCTATAATCAGTGAGTTAAATAGTGGAATTTCCCAATATTCTTTTATTGTCGTACTTTAGACAGCTAAGTAGAACTAGAGTATACAAGAAGGATCGTAAACATCGCATTCGTTTGTCCTTCATCAGTTCTATTCTCTTCCAGCTCGACATTAATCTCGTAAATCAGAGGTTTAGGAAGAATTTTATTCGGTGAATATGGTGGCATAGTTTTAAGGTCCTAGTTTTCTCACGTTAGTATCAGTTTACTTTTTGGGTGGAATTTGCATGAGTGGGTTGCCTGTGGTATTAGAGGTTAAACAAAAAATTCTACTTAGATGCTGGAATCCATAGAAAAAAATTTACGTCCAAGGTAGTGAAAGTTCGCGTAAGATAAACCTGCTTTTCCGAGGGCAAAGGAAAACTTTTGAGGAATTCAACCAGCATGGAACTGTGGTAACGAATGTAGGAGAAACAGCTTCGCGCCGTGGGTCCTTAGATTCAGTTTCACTCTTCCATGTGGGATGTCACGTGTCCTTTTTTTTGAATTTTAGAATTTGGAATCTAGTTTCTGTTGCCCAAATTATGCCTATTCATCCGTGTTGAGAGCTATCGAGCTGTTTTTGTTCAACCGTACAATTTCAATAACTCAAATAAAAAAAATAAAAGCAAATATAATTTTGTCAATTTTGCAGAGTTTAATATAAATTTTGTTTAGCGCATTTATTCGCATATATTTTGTAGTTCAGCCTTCGTAAATCTAAAATGTTCTAATATTGATAAAAGTGATGCTCCATAAAAATGATTCACTCGTAATTACTAAGTTGTTCAAGACCATTATGGTATTAGATATCTTCGTATAACAGTCTTTTCTACCTGATGCCAAATGCAACGGCGAATATCCTAAGGGACTGGGGCTGATAGATGTATGACGTCATTTACTTGCACCAGTTTCCTCACGAACTTTATTAAAAAAGTAGTATAATTGTGTCATCATTGAATTGTGACAATTCCAACCATTTTAATCAATCTCCTTTTAAAAACATCTTACGAGCAAATTACGCCGGAAACGGGTTTCTGACGTCATCTTTTATTCGCCCCAGTCTCCTTGCTCACCCTTCACTTCACCACACAACTTTCATACTCAATTCGCTTTTGTCCTAAATACTTTTACCTCAAATACTTTTACCTTTGCCGTAAGACTTTGGATATCTAGTAGAAATGGCTAGCTATTCAAGCAATTCGATAGAGATAGACTAAATATTATAAATAAATAGATTGTGATAAGCATCGTTTTTACAAACAACGTTACGTTTAGTAACTCTAGTAAGCTCGTATGAAGCCAGTACTTTACCGGGTATTGCCTGCTGAAAACACAACTTATTATCAAACGTTACCTTCTCACCGACTCCTTTTCAAATTCTATCCTCTTAAGAAAAGAAATCACATTTTAATATTCTTGTTTACGTTTCATATTAAGTTCACGATCCACGCGAAAGTTTTCAAAATGGCGGGATTTCGTGACACCTTCACCTCGACAATTTTTACCTCTCCCTCTTGATAAGAGTTGTGGTTTTAACATGTAATGTCCCATAAAGTTAATTATTAACAGTCTACCTTTGCTACAGCATTCGCTTTAAAATTTATTATTATTATTATTATTATACAGTATAGTTTCTCGTATTAATAAGATTAATCGTACTATTATTATTATTATTATTACAAATATTCTAATGTTTTATCTCTTATACACTAAGCTAGTGCATACCACGTTCATGATGTCATAAATGAGTATATTAAGGATATAATAACAGTAAAAGTTCTGTTAAGAACAGGATATACCGTTCACGTACCAAAACACAATTAACTTTTTTTAAACATTCATTTCCATTCACTTGCTTTTCTAAAGCAGCTTGTCAGTTTGGACATGGCAGGGACCGATAAACACCTCCAAGCCAATTCGTTGATAGTTGTCATGTGATTTCAATCGAAAGCTTTCATTGGCTTAAATTGTCACGCGATTACAAAAAAAATATTGGCGTTCATATTATGTGTCTACAAAAAGTCCTATTTTTTTTTTTGGTAGCGTCATTAGCGTCATGTGACTAAGAAATATTTTATTGGTTGTCAGTTTTTTTAATTACTTGATCGTAATCATGTAATTTTACTTATAGCTATTTAATAATAATTTCCCAGTTGTTGATTGGTTGTATATTATCGCGTGACTAATTTCCCTTGTCACAAAATTGTTATAAATTCTTTTCGACTTGATTGGCTGTTGAATGTCACATGATCACGAGAAGCAGTGATTGGCTTAGGCGTGTTGCCATTCCTTGCCATGTTGACCAGTATCTATTTAACTTAAGGTTGTGTATATTATTAGCATCTATTAGTTATTACTCGTACCCATACCTCTCACGTTTCTCCAAAGCAGTTTCTCAATTCCATCACTAGACTAAGTGATTAAAAAAATTATTTTTGAAAAAAGTTGAATGAAAACAAGACTTCAAGCTGAATCGTGGTATACCGGTTGTATTAGAGCAGTTTTCGCGTGACTATAAGAAAACACGCCGCGCCGTGTGCCGTGGCTATTCACATTCATATTTCCGAAATCTGCTCTAAAGTGTACACCACAGTTCAGACTTCAAGCTCGTGTAAGAAGACCCAACTTTGATAGAAATTGAATAAATATGTCGTGTCCAGTCTCCTCTCTCTCTGGCGGTGTTGTCTCAGGAGCCTGAGACCAACCCCCATCCTTGAAGACCACGCCCAGGAGAAAGAGAGAATGGACCCAAAATGATTCATTAGCAAGAGAGTGATAAACGGTATGGGTGCATAGTCAAATGTTCTATTTTTTATATATTCTATCTTAACAAGTGTTTACCGTCGTCTGTTGTTATAAATTGCTGCACACACACACACACATAGACGAAGGCCTCTGTCTCTACTTCAAAAATTATTTGCCCTTTTATTTTTATTATGTTGTCTTTATCTTTTGTTATTCATTCTTTTTTGGATTTTTGTTCATTAAACTTTTTATTCGCGTACTTAATTATTACCGAGCGGACGTTGAAATTTCATCCTGCACGAAAGTGGACCCAGATTTTTGGGTATTCTTTCATCTGGCTTGTTTCGCATGCTTGAGATGTTATCCATCCATCTAGCTTTCTCATGTCTTTTCGGACCTGCCGCCTGAGCAGCGCGATATAGTTTGGGGACTGGGGCGAGGAGAACGCCAGCTAGCTCGGGTCGATCTCAAAAAATGAGTTTCACAACTGGGGCGTGGTTTGTTGCCGTTTGTTCTCAAACCTTTCGCGTTTCTAAGACGATTTGCAAAATCTACGATGACAACGTCAACCGGAAGTGTCTTCAAAGTCAGAGAGAAATAATATACACTTCCGGTTGACTTCACCGTCGTAAATTTTCTTAACGTTGTAAATTTGATGTACGGGGCAGCTTAACATGAGAAACAGTAACCGACTGGAGTTTATCTGGTTCCCAAAAGCACGAAAAGCGTTCTTATACTACCATATAACGTACAGTCAGCTACCTCTGGAACAAACCACAGCTCAGTTTGTGAAGTTAATTCAATCGTTCGTTTCTATTTTACACGGATTTATGAATATAATTGTCATGCACGCCCTTCAAAATATTTCATTTTATTTGCAGCCTTAGATTAATGTTTTCCATTCGCCTTTTTAATAAAGCCCAATATAAGATATTTTTTGTCGCACATCATCACGCCCATCTCTATTGACTCAAATAAGTCTTACATTAATGATCCAATGATCGTAGCTCTTTAAGAGTGTTTGATAGAGCAGAGCATCAATCCCCACACATCAATGGTTGAATTGATATTTTAAGGAGATTAAAAGTAGAACAGAAAAAAATGGTGTGATGTGATTGGTTCGCACTCACGCATGCGTATTGGGAACAAAACTGAATAATTTCGTCTTTAGAGCCTGCGCTCCTCCTGGTCCACACCACGAGGATAACTGGTTCTAGAGACGGAAATCACGCAAAGATAGGGTTTATTCCCTGTTCTCCGATAGATGGTTTATTTTCTTGTTAACGGGTTCCCTATAGTGACCGGTTTGTTTACTCTTTTCAATAGGTTTCTTGTCTTGGTTGGTTTGTTTGTTAATGGGATCCCTGTGGCACCTGTTAGCTCATGTGTAAAGACCTGCAGGTTTGAAATCCTTTTGTTTTCTTTATCGAACTTACTTGTCCCTACAGTCACAGGTGGATTATTTGTTTATTGTATTGGTATTTTCAAAAGATTCGAGAAATCTTTGAAACTCGAGATATCAGTGAAATTGATACTAGCAATGTTGATTGATATTTCCGTTGTGTTATTTGTCCTCCTTCAAGTAAAGTATACATACAGTTCACTGATGTCTACGAAAGATGATGGCGCGCAAGAAAAATCCGGCGAAAACCGACGAGTTTTGTTGATATCTCTAGACGGTTTTGGATGGGATTACATGAACAAGACCTTTACTCCTAATCTTGATTACATCGCGAGAACAGGCGTACAAGCAGAATACCTACGTAGTTCTTTCCCTACTACCACGTATCCTAACCACTTCACCATGGTAACGGGGCTTTATCCTGAAAGCCATGGTATAATAGCTAATTATATGCGTGACCCGGAGTTAAAAGGTAGATTTAACATATATAATACTGACCCTAAGTGGTGGGGTGCGTTTGGGGCGGTGCCCCTATGGATAACCAATCAGGATCAAGGGGGACGAAGTGCTGTTATGCACTGGCCGGGATATAATGTTCCCTTCGAAGGAAAGACGCCGGACCTCAATCTCGAGTCTCCGTCATTTAACATTGACCTGAGGAATAAGTCTGGTAAAGTCATTAGTTACGATGCTAGGATTGATTTGTTGATGAAGTGGTTGACAAGTGAAAACCCTCCGAATTTCATCGCGATGTATCTTGAAGAACCAGATGAGGTGGGACATCGGTACGGCCCGAGATCGAAAGAAGTAAAAAGCATGATTCGTAAGCTGGATAGCGTCATAGGGGAAGTGTTAATGCGCCTGCGCTCGAATAAAATGCTTGATAGCACAAACATAATCGTCGTGTCAGACCATGGAATGAGAGAGATTTCTTCGTCAAGGCAAGAATTCGTGGACAATTACGTCAATCCACATGATTATGACATATGGGACGAATCTACTAACCTTATGGTAGAACCACGTGATAAGAAACATCAGGAAGATATCTATGAACAATTCAAACAGATCCCACACGTGAAAGTATACTGGAAAGCAGATATTCCGAAACGATTCCATTTTGCAAACAATCGAAGAGTCCCTGAGATATTCGTTATGGCCAAGGATGGATGGGAAATAACCGGAGGAAAGCCGCCGAAGAAACCCAAGAAATGGATCAAGGGGAATCATGGATTTAGTAACGAAGACAAATCGCAGAGAGGTTTCTTTATAGGGCGTGGTCCAGCTTTCCGAATGGGGTACAAGGCAGAGGGGTTTGATAATATTCATTTGTACCCATTGATTTGCAAGTTATTAGGTGTGACGCCAAGACCAAATAATGGTACATTAGCAGCAACCAACGACATGCTAAGATCTGATTTTGATGGGTAATGTATTGACCTAGACCAACATTTTGGTTCGAATCTCAACATCAAAGTATCACCCAAGTAGACACATTTTCTACTGGAAATTTGTTGATGAATTGGTAGAAATTGTATGTAAGACCGGAAATGACGTAAGTTGGATGTGACGGATGAGACACCGTCAACCAGATGGCTTGCGTGGGAAGGTTATGACAGCACAAACAATTTGAAAATCTGTCCAGAGATTGAATCTAGGCATGCCGAGGTGTGAAGCGATTGCCCCTTCCTTTTACACCACCATTGATTTTCAATCAACAGACAGACAACTAGTAGGGACAGACAGACAACTAGTAGGGACAGACAGACAACTAGTAGGGGACAGACAGACAACTAGTAGGGGACAGACAGACAACTAGAAGGGACAGACTGTCAACTAGTAGGGACAGACAGAAAACTAGTAACGACAGACAGACAACTAGTAGGGACAGACAGACAACTAGTAACGACAGACAGACAACTAGTAGGGACAGACAGACAACTAGTAGGGACAGACAGACAACTAGTAGGGATGGACAGACAACTAGTAAGGACAGACAGATATGGCTAATTTAATGAAAAAATGCTGGCCACTTTATTTCCTTGATTATCATTCCTTTCTTTCACATGAATGGTTGCTGAGATATATTAACATAGATGTAAAAAAAGAGGGGAAAAGAGAGAAGTAGAGAAAAGAAAAAGGAGAAGAATGGAAGAGAAGAAAATTGAAACAGAGTCTAGTGGCTACAACAGTCAAAATTCTCCAATTTTCATGCAATATACAATGAGCTAAAAGAGCAAAAGATAATCATAGAAAATGCTGAATATACACTTGGTGAAATATTTACAAAAAAGCTACATTTCAAAGAGGTACAACCAATCCTTGTGCAATTAGACAATAAATATTCTTTCTACCTTTTTCTAAATCACTTGCACATTCTACCTTAAGATGTTTCTCTTACATCGATAACATTCTCATCCTCCATGTCCAGATCAACTGGAGTTTCACTTCCTGTGAGAGAGTCACCATCAAAAAGAAACTTCAGTTTTGACCTTGGAAGCTGGCGAAACTCAGAATATTCCTTGAAAAGCTTTTCTAGAGGTTGGTTCTGAAGAAATAAGGAAAGCAAAAGTTATTTTGTAATGGGATGTTTGGTTTTGGTATGATGTCTGCTAGAAGTTCAATAGTTCAACCCTCAGTAACCTCACAGTAGAGTAGAGTAGAGCAGTCTTTGAAAAACCCACTAAATGGCCTTAAATCCCGCTGAAACGTAACCAGGGGATTGGGCAAGGCACAAACAACAACTGCAGCAACTTTTACAGCAAACTGTTCAAGAAACGTTTTTTCCCATGGGGTAAGAAAAGGCATGTGAACTTTTAAAGATCACTTGTAACTAGTGAAGGGGTCTTTACTTAAAACATTTCCCACCTTTGAAACTTGAAAGGTTTTTCTTGATGCTGTAGAATTGCCTTGCACTTTGATTTCAATACAATCCTCCTCTTCCACGACAGCACAGGAATCCATAATGACACACTCTGTTTATATGAAAAGAAATAATATCTGGTCCTTAGTAAACACAATCAAAATAATGCCAACATGACAACCCTCTCACAAATTAGAAATCCTGGTCTTATTTTAAAGGGAAGGTATAGGAATAGACAGTTACACCCTTTGTTGTTGGAGAAGGGAACACTTAATTTGGAGCCTCGCTCTGTTGTGTGACCCCCACCATAGTTTTATCTTTTTAGTACTTTGTTAAAATATTTTTTTTTTAGTTTAGTTTGTTGTAATTTTAAGTTATCAATGGTGAAAGTTATTTAAGAAAATGGTATGGGTAGTACTGAGCCTATATACTTACCTACAATATCTGCTACTGTTACACCCTTTGATAACGGCGTGTCATTAGGCATTATGTTGCTATTATTAAATGACAACAGTATGTTCTCTACAGGAACATTCTGTGCTTTGGCAAGCTCATTTATTACAAACTCAAACTTGTCTCCCTGAAAAATGAAAAGAAAAATGTTGTAAGAATTTTATTTCATGATAGCACAAATCCAGATCTTTTGAATACAAGATCTTTGAGTTTGGATTATTATTTCATCCTTTTTCCTTGTACAAGGTAACGAATGAGATTAATTTCTGACCAAAAGGAACTGTGGGGCAAAAAGAATTTCTTCACATTCATTTCTTGAATACCTAAACACCTGCACCATTTAGCAAAGACCTTAGATGGCATTGTTTAGGTATTTAAGAGATGAACATGAAGAAATTATTTTTACCCAACAGTTCCGTTAGTTCATGCAATTGCCAATCACCGTTCGCCATTTGATGTTTGCCCTTCAACCTTTCTTGAAATAACTGCATAATGTACATCCTAAATAATATTGGTACTCACTGCCTTCGTATCAAATTTTTTGATCCCAGAGCTTGTTCTCACTTTAACAACCACTTTACGATCAGCACTGTTTCTGTTAAGTACTGGAGTATCATTATCATCCAATACGATAACTCCTGTTGATCGGTTTACTGTTGGTGTGATGGGAGAGCTGATGTCCGCAGCAACTGCTTCCTTTAGTAAGTAAAACTCATGTTCGAATTCTCTGAGAAAGGAAAGGTAGGAAAAAATACTTAAAATCTTCTCTAATGATACTCTAGGGAATGACACACGGTCTGAAATAGGAAAACATTATGCCCAAGCTAAAGAGGTCTATAGACCCATTGCGCTAATTCCCAACCTGGCGGTCAAAACAAAAAATATTAACATCACAAAAGATTTCAATCCTCAGGAGAAGGGAGTTCTTTTGTTTTGACCCCCAGGTTGGTGGGGGTGGGGGTCTATTAATAACTATAATAATAATTTATTACATTTTTATAGCGTTATATAATGTACTCTATAACGCTTTACAATTATAAAATAAAGATGTATCAAAAAGGATAAATAATATAGAAACTATTAAAAATATATATGTATAAAAATAAGATTAAAATTTAGAGATCCTAGCATCCTGACATAACCGGCTCTCCTGTGAGCACTAGCTATTGACTAGGACCCACTACAAGCCGACTAAAACACGATGCTAGTATCATAGAAATTATAACTTATATAATGTAACTATCCACAAAAAGTTTAAATATAAAATGAATAAGTCGATTAAAGATATATAATTACGAATTATAGTAAGCTTTCTTAAATAAGAATGTCTTTAATTGTTTCTTAAAGTCTATTGTGCCCTGCAAAAACAAATATCTGCTCTGATGAGGAGGGAGTGTGACAGGGTGTTAGAATCTCCTAAGGATGAGAACCTCAGTAAGATGTAGTTTTGCTATGGTAAAGAATCAATGGATAGTAGGATTTTCTCCAAAAAAGATTGAAGGTTTTTTTAATTTACCTGACGGTATTTTTTGACTTTAATTGTCTCTGGACTCTAAGAAGCTCAGCTTGTGATGGGGGAGGAGGAGGTGGTGATGGAGATCTCTTGTGGCTAACATTTAAGCTTTTATTCACAAAACTGTCATCATCACTATCACTGTAGAGCATAATAGAACACAAAATTAGCAACAATAGGAAGCCACTTCAATGTTATAGCAAGTTGTACTACTATTGTAAAGCTACGGACACACATTACAACATTCCGTGCAATGTTACAGCCAATTGATGTTGCAAGCCATGTCACAATTTCTTGCATGCAATATTACTGAAGTAGAAAATGATCCTACTTGCTATGTCTGCACCTTAAATGTTTGTCTTATCTGAACCACACATGTTAGATGTGGTTTTTTGGTGTTATTTTCTTCATTGTCACAAGGGGTTTTCTCTGGGTTTTCTAGTTTTCTTCCCTCCATAAAAATCAACATGTGAGTTGAGTATTGTGTGTTGTAAATAGTGAATGTAGTGGTAATGTGTGTGGAGTGAACATCATGGAAGAGTCCCAACAGGGAGTGATTGTTGCAAATCATAAGTTAAGTTTAATTTTGCAACATTATCAACAATGTTACATCATAGTTAATGGCTGCATGCATCAGTTGCAATACGTATGCAGCCCTTAAAATCGGGATCGGGGAACCACTTGATAGTAAGATTCTGCAGATTACATTGACTTACACATTTTGTACTTCTTGGCTGTCATCATTTAAGCTGTCATCCAATATAATAGCATCATCGTCATCCTCATCATCCACAGTTCTCTTGAATTCTTGAGCACCATCATCATCTTCAACATCATCATTATCGTTTTCATCATCAGAGCTGTCTACATTTATTGGTATATTTCTAGCGGACTTTGTGGAATAAGAAAACGTCAAGTCTATCTGGTTGTCGTAAGAAAACAAGTCCAAGTCAGGAGAATGTTTTCGCTTTCTGCTCAACTCCACTTTCTGATTGGCCTCAGTGGCTAGTGCTTTAGCTTCTTCTGAAGCCATTTTAAGGATTTCGCTTTCAGTTTTCACATCAGATAAGCTTTTTCCTTCAAGAATTGTCGTTGACAGCGAAAGTTCGTATTCCCGCCATATTTGCCGCCATTTTGTATCCCAGCAGTCCTTCGGGAAAGATTAGTATCTAGTCTTCACTCGGATAATCTGTACAAAGGAAAACCATAACAAATGAAGGAACAGAAAATGTTAAAATAAAGAACACATTTTTACTGAAGGTAACGAAATAGCAGTTATTTCTGTTTAGAACTACTATTTTACGCCTTCTTGGTGTTGTATATTTATTGTACATTATTTTTTTTGTCATTTTGTGTCCTACCCCGAGAATCCTTTGGGACTGGTTTACCAGTTTCTCTCGGTTAATTTATGCACAGCTAAACCAACACAAGAACTTCTGGACAAACAAACAAGAATCAAACACATGATCATAAACAAATAGAATCTAAAAGAATAAAATTCTACTCAAGGTTCTTAAATAAGGTAAGGAAATAACCTTCTTATTTTACATATATATCTGTTGTTGTTTTTTTATTTATTTCTTTGGTTACATAAAAATGTAATTTTTTTCTCTATTCCAGTAATCAAATATTGAAGGAGAATGAATGTGTTGGTGTGTTGTCGTGTCATTCTGTGTCTAACCGGGATCGGTCTATCAGTCTATGCTCTACACGTGGAGTTATCTAAAACCCAGGACGATGATTACAAGGCGTTATGCGATATCAGTGAGCACATGAGTTGTTCGAAAGTATTTGCATCAAAGTAAGCGAAGTCGATGAATATTTAAGTGGTTTATTGACCAACATTGATGTTCATATATATGCAAATTTTGTTCCTAAGTTTCCATTTTTGCAGCGTGTTTTAATGCTTATCTTATTGTTTGAATAGACATGTACATATGTTATTATTTTAACTAGACTTACTATTGTATATATTCCCACATATTATGTAAAATAATAACATGGTACATGGTTGGATTGACTGTCTTGTGATTCATTAGGTATGGCACAGGTTTTGGACTAGTAGAACCAATATTGGGAAAGGACTCACCACTGAACATACCAAACAGTATATTTGGAATTGTATTCTACTCACTTGTTTGTATCATAGGTATGTGTTATACGACTAGTGTATAGATGTTAACCACTGGGGAGGGGGGGGCCGACTTACAGGAATTTTACTTTTCCAGAGATGCCGCAGTCAATTTCCGTATACCCTAGAATCTAACAAATGAGGATTAATTAGCTATTCCAAGAACGAGAAAAAAACTGGGTCTAGTGAAGAAATAGAAAATCCACAAGCATGCTGTGTGGAATTATAAAGCATGCAGGTATTGGCAAAACATGAGAGAAGTGTTAGGAGAAGCACAATGCATAACGGAGTGCTTCTCAACACTTCTTGAGTGTTCTACCAATACCCAAGTGCTTTATAACTTAACATAACTCAGCAAGCAAGCTCTTATTCTTAAGTTTTTTGTAAAATATAGATTAGAGTAGCCGTTATTTTTGAGACCAATGGCAAAATAGACAGTGTGTACACATGTGCTCTTGTGATGCACACTCATGTTCTTAGCAATCGCCAATCAAAATGTGAAATTTTTATTGTTATTTTATAATTGGCATTACAGTGTATTGTGGGACTGTTTAGGGGACAAAATGGATGCCATCTTGGAATTATCCCCCAAACAGTCCCAATGACTGTAAAGGGAGAGGGATGGTTGGCATGTGCATGTGTGTTTGGGGGAGGTTTTGAGAGGGTATATCAGTATGTATGTTTTTCATAGAACACTTCGGGTCATGGTGATAGGGGGCTTACATTGATTAATAGTCTTCTCTTTAGATAGGTTTCTTTATGCAACATAACTAATATTATTTAGGCATTTTCTAATATCAATTCAGATTTCTTATTTCTGTCCATTTATTATTTTTCAGGTTTTTTCAAAAGTAAATTTGCAGCAGTGACAATATTTCTATTTTCTATCACATCCTGCTTAGGATCAGTCTATCTTGGGTACATACTGTACTTCGTTCTACATGATGTTTGTGTGGTGTGTATTTCAACATATGTCGTAAATGGTCTTCTGCTTATTTTGAATTTCATTTCTTTACGACAAGCTCCTTCGGTGAAAAAGTCAAAGCGGGAGTGAAATACAAATGCAGTAAAATTTTCAATGATTTGTTACACTTTTTTGTCAACTTTTTGATACTAGTAGATCATTTTACCTTGTGTGAAACGTTTTCCCATTTCAGGCCATGTGTCATTCCCTAGAGCATCATTTCTTTGTTGAACAGTTGTGCATGAGAAGACACATGAATATGAAAACAACTCAAACAAACAGGGATGGCGGAGCCCCCACCCCCCCCCCCCCCAATTTTTATGAGAATGACATTTCTATTTTGTCTGAGAATAAGAAAAAAAAGTTAACATAACATAATTCTCACCCCGAGATGAGATTGGATTACCTGTGGTGACCATGTAAGCCAGAGACTTTGAATTGTACTTGTAAAATTATTTGAAGGGCGGGGTGGGGTGGGTGGGATGGGAGTGGGAGAATGCTAGCCCCCAACTTTAAAAACTGTTCCGCCGTCCCTGACAAAGAATCTTATTCTCAAGAGAATGACACTTGGTCTGAAATGGGAAAACATTATACTCAAGCTGAAACATGTGTTGTATCAAGTCAACGAGATAATATCAACAAAAAAGTTCAACTTCAATTGTCATCTTGTCTGCTTGGGCTAGCTCTGTACAGGGACAGAGGAAAGGATCCAGTGAAAGCTAGTTAGGAATAGGCTGTCCATCAAATGCTTTGTAGTTTACAATTGAGATGACGATGATAATTACCACGATGTCTCGTAAAGGTACGGCGACACGATGCGATTTTTCATGCGACGTTGCAAAAACCTTGTGACCACCCGTGCGACGTTGTGCTCACACTACAAGGTAAAGGTGCATATTGCAGGCAATGTTGCTGAAGTAGGAACGTTTTCTACTTCAGCAACATTGCGTGAATACACATGGCTCGCAACATCGATTGCCTACGACATTGCGCACAATGTTGCAAAAGTAGAGGCAGGGGTGGTGCGATTTCCCGAATTTTCGCATGAAAAATCGCACCTGTGCCTTTTGTTCAGTGCATAAATGAATCCCAGCTAGTTAGCCCAGAAATTGGGAGGACAAGTTGTGAATCCACCACCAAAATCAATTAATCAGGACCCTACCGTTGGACCATTGTTTTGACCTTGCCCCTTGGCGGGGCCATCATTAAACAGGGTATTGAAAGGCATTTTCGGGGTCTGGAAAACCAAATATTTGTACGTGATTCGGTATTTTGGCATGCGCCATGACTCGGGAAAAAAATTAATAAATAGAATTAAAATTCAAACGCCTTTGAATATGAATGTGGCAAAATGTTGCGGGACGCGGGATTTCGGGACTGAAAAATAGTGGGTGACTCGGGATCAGGATCCCCCCACCCCCACCCCTTCTAGACCCTGCGTTACAGCTAAGTTGGAAATAAGAAAGAAACCTTGATGACTGAATTGTTTTCTAAAAATGTTTCAGTTCATTACAAGCTGACATTCACCTTACACTCCCCACACTAAGCTACTACAGAACGACTTCCTGAGCTGTCACACAAAACCTGCGTCATGAAAATCTTTTTGAAAAATTCTATACTTTCGGCTTGATAGTGTTTGGTTATGTGAGAGCTGCAAGCTGAAATTTGGTTTATCGCTTCCATCAATCAAAAATAATCAGTCGGTACCTTTTATATTTATGATTGGCGGCAGTGAAAAACCAAATTCCAGCGAGCAACTCGCAATTACAGAGTTCGCATATTTATCAAATTGCAGTAAGTAAGTACGATTTCTTCGAATATCCATACAATATCATTGCAATATCATTTAATCAATAGCAAATGTTTATTTTGGTTCATTTGTTGTTATTTTGTGTTCCTGTTAAAGGGTTTTTCCCACATTGTTACCGGTCCGATTTCACAGATTAGGTGATTTTGATTGGCTGCTGATGATGTCGTTAGTTACTAAAATTAGCACCAATAGTTTTGAGTATAAGAAGCATAGCGGTCAGCGGACTGTAGAATGAAGGAAAAGATCCAAGAGGTTTTGAAAAACTGATGATGGACTTAGTTTTACTTTACTTTATATTATTCCTCCCCAGTGAGCGAACTGTCTCAAGCTAGCCATGGCTAAGCGAACGTACACTATTAAGGATAAAGAAATTGAGATAAAATTCGAAGTTGATGCTCGATATAAATTAATTGAGAGCATTGGAAATGGTGCGTATGGAGTTGTGTGCTCAGCTTTTGACACTAAAACTGCAGCAAAAGTGGCTGTTAAAAAGATTCCACGAACTTTTGATGTCTTAACTGTTGCTAAAAGGACGTACAGAGAGCTCAAGATTTTAAGGCACTTTCGCCATGACAATATTATTTGCATCAGGGATATCATGAAACCTCCGGAAGACAAAGAAGACTTCAATGATGTGTATGTTGTATTTGATTTAATGGAGGCCGACTTACACCAAATTATCCACTCAGACCAGCCGCTCACAGACGAACATGTACGCTATTTCCTTTACCAAATATTACGTGGATTAAAATACATACACACGGCTAAGGTTTTGCACCGTGATTTGAAGCCAAGTAATCTGTTAGTCAACGAAAACGCCGAGTTGAGAATAGGGGATTTTGGCATGGCCAGAGGACTGTGTTCTTCGCCTGTGGAGCAGAAGCGTGTGATGACAGAATATGTGGCGACAAGATGGTACAGAGCTCCTGAGTTAATGCTTTCGTTGAATGAGTATTCTGAGGCTATAGATATGTGGTCTGTTGGTTGTATTTTCGCTGAAATGCTTGGTAGGAAGCATTTGTTTCCAGGGACAAATTATTTGAATCAGCTCCAGGTTAGTGTGTCACAAAATACTGCACCTGCATGGCTTTCGCGTGACATTGAAATGGCTTGTTACTTTATCAGAAATTTTAGTACTGAATTATTAGTTAATTGATTGATGAGATTAATAAAGTATAGATTTTAGCTTGACAGATTTTTCATGTTTTTCTACCAGTACTAGAATGCCATTATAACCACAGCAAACCAAGGCATTTATGATAGCCCACTTCCGCAGGGACAGCAGAGCATATTTTAAAGAGGGGATAGCTAGTATACAAATTAGAAGGGAAAAGTGGAAGGGGGGGGGGGGGGGGCAAGTAGGCTATTTATTCATGGTAATATTCATCCAATAATTGTTTCTTATTTATATTATCAGCTTATTCTTAGTATAACTGGTACACCTTCAAAAAGCTTTATCCAGCGTATGGGGGCAGAAAGAGTCAAGACTTACCTACATCACTTACCAAGCAAACAAGCTGTTCCATTCAACAAGATTTTTCCTAGTGCTAGTGAAGAAGCTGTCGATTTACTCAGTAAAATGTTACTGTTGGACCCGAAGGATCGCATATCAGTTGAAGAGGCTTTAAAGCATCCTTACGTAAAAGGATATCATAATCTTGATGATGAGCCATCTTGCTACTCAAAATTGGATTTTGAGTTTGATAAAGTCTTAATGACTAAACAGGCTTTAAAGGATGCAATCGTTAAAGAAATTGAAGACTTTCAAAGAAAAAATTCATTGGTGTTATCACCTGTCGTGATGTCTGTTAATGCCACAGCTCAGGAACCTCCATCATCAATGGCAGATGCTAAAGGTAGGTACTACATGGCAGGCTTAGATAATAGAAACAAACTAGTGAACTCACAGGAACCCAAAGCAATGTACCTGACCGACATGCAAAGAAATTACAAAGAATATATGGAAGATAATATTATATAACTTGAAAATCTCAAGAAGTTTTTAATAGAAATTGCTCTACTTTATCTCATGTTTTCATCTTGTTGTTATTGGGTTCTCTTCACATTTTCAAGCCATTTGACTGTGTTTTAGCTTTTTTATAGTGTTTACTAATAAATAATTAAACCAACAATGCTTGGGCTTCCTGTGGTGGACTAGAAGAATTGATATTTCCTGGGACTATTTAAAAAAATAATAGCGCTAGCTTATATATGCAAACCCCCCTTTAAATTACATAATATGGGAATGCCTTATCTAGCATTCAATTTCCCCTAATCTTTGCTGAGTGAACTGAACTTGACCTTCAAATGTAAGGGAAGGACCAAAATTAAGGGTGCTGAAAGTGCTGAAGTACCAACATTATTTTAATCATATTTTTTACAAACTTTGAAGGAGTCAGCATCTGAACAATGAAAAGTTCATGTAAGTTGACAGGTAAAATACTGACTCAAAATGTATTTCTGTGTAGTACTTTTCATATTTCTCCAACTTGATTCCAGATATGGTGCAGTTTCTCGAGTTAACTTCCGATCATTATGATAGAAGCCTAAAACTTGGCATAAAGTTGTGTGGAAATCACAGAAACAAAACAAAAAATAGCTCTTCCGTCAAAGTAAATAGGTCATAATAGTTATTGTTTTAATTAACTTTCAACTTGGCATTGATTTTAATTTTTTGTTTTCCTTTTTTCGTAGGTGTATCTGCTTTAACTTTGGCTGCAATTCAACAGAAGGGAGAACAAAACTTGAAGAGAAAACACGAGAAAGGACAACACAAAGGAGGTAAAAAACCAAGACAAAAGAAAAATCAATTAAAGGAGAACAATAGCCAAAACAAGGAAGAAACTTCATCTGATTTAAGTGAATCTGATAAACAACTTCTTGAAAGATGGGAAAACATGAGAAAGACAACAAAGCCATTTATTCATCCGATAAGAAAATACATGAATGAGCTGAAAGCTTTAAAAGATGAAATCCTTGAAGACCAAGAAACATGTGACCCCAAAACCGGACAAAAAGATCTCTCTGGTTTACCACAAGCAACGCAACAGTTCCAGTTTACTCAGTTTGTTCCTCAAGACTGTAATGGAAACATTACGACTTTGAAAGCAGTCAAAATACCATATCAAGTAACTGCTATGAATGTTTTGCCAGCTGCAGCAAATTCCCACAAGAATGGTGAGTAGATTGTTTGGTGTATTTTGTTGTTTTAAAATCATTTTTTTGGTTAATATTTGCATATGGTCTTTTACTATGAACATAAAATTTTCTAATTTCAAACTTCTTGTGAATAACTTTCTTTTTTTGAACGAGATCTATGTATTAACGTCTTTGCCCAACGTTTAATAAAAGACAAGAATAACACTCATGACTATGAAAAACGTTTGGCATGTATTGCACCTTGCCATGACTGTGTCAGTGCTATGCCATACCATGTATGAAGACATTGAACACTCGGTGCCATGACCGTGCCACCCCGTAACAGTGCAGTGACTTTTCACACTCATATGAAATCTGCTCTAAAAGGATCCCAACTTACTATGTATCTGCCAGATAAAAATATCCATGTCATCTTCATATCTTACCTGTCACTGACTTCTTGTCTGAAGGAGACAGGGTCATTCAAGACAAGGTCAAAAGAACAAAAGATCCCCAGTATTTTCCACTGAACATTTTACTCACCCTGAATTTCCCTCCCATTTAGTTTCCCAAATATAAAAGTTCAATTGTTGGCCATAAAATTACTCTATAAATTCTAAGTTATGAAACACTTTCTTTGTTTTGTAGAGAATGGAAAAGAAAATACCGTTCATGCATCTAATCCAACCATCGTATCATTTCCTCAAAATCCTGGTTCCAGAGGGAATTCCCTTAATTCATTACCTCAAGTTTCTTGTTCAAGTCTTACAGGTCAGCTTATTTCACAAACTGTTCCAAGTACATGTAGTTCTAAACAAGCCAGTGCCTTAGGGCAAACATTGCCCTCGAGTACAACTACTACAAGTTCTAAGCCACATCCGGCACTTGTAACCATAGTAACCAAGGCTCAAACTAGTAGCATTTCGCAAAACACTGAATCTTCGTCAAAACAGCAACAGCAGTTTGTTACACGTCCCAATATTGTACCACAGACACAGAAATTCACTCCAGTGGTTGGTCAAGTTCCCAACACGGTTCTCCTTCCTCAGCCTTTCAACATCGTCACTACACCAGCCGTACAAACCAGTAGAGCCGCTCACACCCTACCCTTTCAACTTGCCCCTTTGAATTTGGCGCCAAATATCCAAGTTGTCAATTCTCAAGTTCCGTTTCTTCCAGCTACTACTTTGCCTAAACCAGGACATGTAGCGATTCAGCCTGTTTCTACAAGAGTGGGAGTTTCCCTTCAATCCCTCATGCTATCGAGCACGTCACAGGCTCCTTTAGCCACTCAAACTAGACAGAATTTAGCGTTACAAAATAAACAGGGAATGTCCAGTATATTCCCTCCACACGTTCAAGGGCTACCCATCCAAGTGGTTCCAGTCTCCAACTATCCAACTGTTGCTACGGCAACAGCTCCGTGTCCAAGTCCAAGACCCAGATCGATGTCTTCCAGTCACGTGGAAGAAGAATCCAATCACCACAAAGATTTATGTCGTACGTCATCATTATCAAATTTAGCACGAAGTTCAATTTCGCAAACTTGCAAACCTACACCGCCTGTTTCTATAGCAACCAATACTATAACCATAGCAACCACTCACGTTTCTCAGACAGATAAAACCGCCGTGACTATGACAACGCCGAGCGTTTATTCATCACATGCCGTCGCGAATCCTAATGCCATAGAATCTCCATCTTCTTTTATCTCAAGTTTATTCCCAGGGATATCTTACAAGGCCGTTACTACAGAGCCGTTATCGAACACTCAGCCTACTATTCCAGTGACGTCGCAACAAACCACAGCATCTGTTCCTCTGAACAACTCCTTTTCTTCATCTAAAGTTCCCTGTTTAGAAACAAATAATGTTATCTCTGCTTTACACACTGCTGCTAGTCAGCTGAATGAACCAGATTCGACTGCAGATAGCTCTAGAGGAGCTGTGGGGAATAGTAGTTTTCTAAATCCGACAACTGTGTCTCAAGTCAGTTTGAGAACTTCATCTACAGAGGTATCTTCTTCCGATGCCATTTCCCTGGGAAACGAACTCCAGAATGATACACAGGGGCTTACTGTGTCTTCTCAAGTATGGAATACAGGGGGTTTGACACAGATTTCTTCAGTCCAGTCGAAATTACATTCCATGGCTTTATCAAGTTATAAAGATCCAATCCTCGGTGCATCCGCTGTTAATTCGTTACCAACCACCAGTCTGAACCAGACGTGTTCTTACGGTCAGTCAACACTAGCAACCCCAACAGCTTGGTCACAGTCCGTATGTGGAATTCCATCGGAAAATCTTACCTTAGAACAGCAACAGTTTCTACAGTTCCTTTCCACCCAGAACAGCCCAACAGGTGATCAATCCCCTAATCTACAAAGACTTCTCTCTGCTATCAGTGAATTATCAGATAAACCAGGTGCTAATCAGAGTGAAGACTTAGATGATACCGACACACAAAGGCAGAGCTTTGCAGAAGAGGTTATCTATAGCACTGGTTTGACCGACAAGTCTGCGAGGGGTGCAGGGAGTGGATATGGTCTTGGCATTGATATAGAAGAGCTGTTTGCTAATGCTGGCGGGGACTTTAACATGTAAGTAATGAAAACTACTGCTGTTATGTTTACATTCAATTAAGGATCTCGAAATCTGCGAGTAGCAAAAAAACAAGATAGATCGTTCAGATTTGTTTAATGTCCATCTTTCTGAGCATGCGCACAACAACTTCCAGTCCGCGATTTTCGGGAAAAAAAAATCGTTAGACAAAGTCGTATATTCTTGCTCCTACCCTGCTTGGAGTGGTCTTTTTCTGCCCTCCGTTTTGGCTTTAGGTTGAAAGAAGAACAGTCTGCCGCTCAACTCTACGGAGGGGAAGAAAAATAACCTCTGTTCGCAGGTTATCTTGCCCCTCGTTGCTGACCAACAGGAAATAATGCTCTAGGAGCGATATTGGGCCTAGTGTAACAGATGAAAAACTTATCGCGCACGGTCCAAAAATGGATGTCGGGAAAGCACCAGTGTCTACAAGAGTTCTGTGATTGAGGATCATAATTTTAGGAACATTTGGAATTTTTGTAGCAAAAAAATCGGTTGGCTGGCTGTTATTACCAAACGTGCGTGGGAAGGTCTTTCCCGTGTAAGGACGGGGTTATTTCACGAATTAAGTTTTAGATTTCTAAGAATTTTTTGTGACTACCCTCTTTTGAGCTATAACGTCGGGGTTTCCAAAAGTTTTTTCATCACAACTTTCCTGTTGTTTCTTTTCAGACTAAGTCCATCCCCAACAAACACCAATATGAACCCTCTAAACAGCCCTTGCCTGTCGGCTTCGCTTCTCTCTGATTGGCTGGCTGGACAGGAGATGCCAGTTGACATCGAAGAAATACAGAAAGAACTCGAGTCCAACTCTGCTTTGTTCCAAGAAATCGATATTTCTTGATTGGAATATTTAGAGTTCCAGATATGATTAAGCTACGGACACACGGTGCAACATTACGCGCAATGTTGCGAGCCATGTCACACGACGCAATCTGTTGCGCGCAAGGTTGCTTAAGTAGATAACAATCCTACTTCAGCAACAATGCCTGCAATGTTGCACCGTGTGTCCGCACCTTTGATATACGTTGAATCTCTCTCCTTTGAGTGGATTTCTGAAGGTAGGAAAATATTTCGTAGTCTGCCATTCGTTGTGATTGGGCAAAAGGCGCACAAAATAATCGGGAACCCATTTGACTGTTACAACATTCCACGAAAGTATCGGGAACCCATTTGACTATTACAACATTCCACGAAAGTATCGGGAACCCATTTAATTGTTACAACATTCCACCCAGCGCCCGTTTGTTCGTAACATATTCAGAAAACAATGTTAAATGGTGTAATCACTTGAATGTCATTTGTGAATTTTATGAAACAGTTTGTATCAGATGAAAAAATTTACGAGGTATAGGGTAAATCGATAAAAAATTAGATGAAACAACCATGACTTGTTTTCTACAAAAATTTGTAATGAATAATAATTTATCAATAAAATTTATAGATCTTATGTTTATTTCTTCTTTTTCTTTGATCGTGGTAATGGAAGTGATGGTAGTTTGAAGAGAGTCCTAAAAAGAGAGAAAAAAGAAATGTTTTTATCACTTTACATACTGGGAAACAGTGGTGGATCCAGAGGAGGAGTGCGCACCCCATGGATCGACTTTGTGCCCCTATTTTGAAGATAACCAATACAAAATAATGTTGTTTTTTTCTTTGATTCTGAGGGTTACACCCCTCCCTGTGCCGGCTTTGCGCCCCTACTTTGCAACTTGCAAGATATGCAAGAATCTTTTTTTTGGGTTTGACATTTTCTGGGGCAGGTACCCTACAACAATGCACCCTTCCCTGAGCAAAATCCTGGATCTGCCCCTGAGAGAACACAAAAAGCAAGTTTTAACAACTCTTGATAATATAACTCAGTGCTAAAGAATTAAGAGAAAAATATCATATGCCCTCGAACCCACGGTTTTGGTATACTAGTCCGACATACTACACTACGAGGCTCTCGCCTATTGTTTTCTGGGGTCTCGGGTTTGATCTCCAGACTCAACATCACGTGAGTAGAGTTTATTAGGTCTCCCTTGATTCAAGGGTTGTTCTCCAGTTTTACTCCCTCTGCAAAACCTAACACGCTAGATTGCAATTTGATCTGTGAGTTAGTCATGCCCTGACTTTGATTAGCCCAGAGGCTGTTTCAAGGTATTGATGAAATTTTGGCACATTTAGTCATGTTTTGGCTTCCATCTCAAATTGACAATTGCCTGAATTAGTAATTTGTGGTCGACAGAAGCCAAACACCCAGGCATCTAAAGTTGTGGAGGTCACAACTATGATGAAAGGCACTCAAAAAACATCGCGTCAAATAAGAAGGGGTCACGTATGCCCCTGATGAAGCACTGGCAATAGTTGTGGTTGATTTACAATATTGTACTTACTGGCAAGTAACGCATCTTGGGATAAGTTGACAATAAACTGAAAAGAGAAATGCGAAACAGAAATTAGGTTTATACAGAAGGTGACAGATTACCAAAAAATACTTTTTAAGGGATGAATAACACAAGCTTGTAGTACCCATCTTATCAGTGGCCCTTCTAATCATGATCTTAGCTATTACACACTAGGCAACATTCCTTGCAACTCGTTTTGCAAGCGTTGTGTTTCAAAATTGTAGCTAAGATTGACCCTTTTAGCTTGGCCTTAATGTTTTTAATGTTTGTTTGATTGTGGTACAAGTCTGGTAAGTAGTTCCTCATGAGAACCACAGCTGGTCAATACTCACTTGATAAGCACACAGAACAAACAAATCCAATGTCGACAAGCTTCCGATGACAGAAACAGGCTGCTCGATAATCAATGTGTTGTGAGGAGGGAAGGATGAGCATTTCTCGGGTATGTTGCCCTGGTAAGTATAGCCACTAGAATAACAAGACAAGAGCAATCTTATATTAAAAAGATTTCATATTAATACTCTTGTTTTGAACTCCGTTGTTCAGGGTTAGCTTCAATGTTATGTAGAATATTTGAGTTCCACTGAAGGTCAATGGAAAAGTCCCCTTCAAAGTTCCCTGCACCATCTGGAAAGGTAGCTGTTCCTTTGATTAAAGCGAGACATGAGGTGACCTTGCAATGATAGAGCCATGTGAATGATTGTCCAAGATCATTGTGAGGTCACCTCATGTCTTGTTTCAATGCAAATGCACAGCTACCTTTTAGATTGAGTAGGGACCTTTGATGGAGGATATTTTAAAATGTTTTTATTTCTGAAGTTGTCAAATTTTTAAAATCACTGGAGGTATTTTTGAGATTGAAATAGCTAGGGCTGTCAGGCAGAGTAGTCTATTCAAAGAACACAGCTGCAGGTTTATCACATCACCCAGGTGTTTCAGACCTCTCTATTTTCCTCAAAATCATGCAAACAAGAAAGAGTCCTATAAACAACTTACCAATAAATGTTCTAATATTGACGAAGTGTTGTCTATTTTTAAATACACTCCTCCAGTTATGTCAGCTGCCTGCAACAAAAAGAGGTAAAAGAATTCAATAGTTTAAAATTATACAAAAATTATCTGACAATCATCAATTTAGCATAAAATACTTTCTAAATTTTACAAGGTTCTGACCTGTTGGAGAAATCCTGAAGTCTGATGCAAAGCACAGGCATCAATTATGATATTCTGTACAAAAAACAACAGGGAAGATTATTAAGGACTAAGTTGTCATTGTTAATAAGATGTGGTCACATCTTATCGCCACCTCTACGTTCTACCATCACATCATATTACTAATTTTTTAGTGCCAACACAATAACACCACCTATGACCCTACTAACACTCCACCAATTGCTACAATATCCTCACCGACTAACAATCGATCCAGGCCAATCCCAACAGCCTATCAACACCATCACTTTTTAAACAAAAATGGAGAAATGATTTTTTTACTTACACTTTTTTGAGCACCAAATATACAGTTCATAATAGTTAAGTACTGGGATGCATTATCTGGTGATGCTTTGACAACCTGGAACAAAATAATCATCAATCTACCCACTGTCCTGTCAAAATATTATTGATTTTTTTTTAGATTTTAATGAAATTAAGTGAATATCTAGCTAGACAACTACACAATAATAATCTTATATAATTTTTTACTGAAGTCCCAGAAAAAGTCAATATTTTTTATCTTGCTTACCATAATTCTTGGCTTTAACTTAAAACCAACTATAAAGTGAGGAAGGAAAAGTTATTGATAGGGAAATAAAAATATATAGTAGAAAATATTGCTCCACTCAGAAAAACCTACACAATAAAAAATAACTACATCATTTGTCGTACCTGGACATTCCTTTTCCTTTCTGTGGATGTCTGATGAATTTAGAGTCAAGAAATAAAATGTACTGTGATATTTCATGACAAGCCACTTAAAGTGCAAATCCTAAAACCATGGACACCCAGAAATAATTCAGAAATCATTTACTGTTCATTGAAATATCAGAAACGACTCTCTAAAGTACTACAAGAAGTTTATCTGACTACAAATCAGTTGAACTTCTTGCAGTTAGAGAGTTGTTTCAGATTGCTCCACAAATGATACACAATTATATTCTGAACTATTTCTGGGTGTCCACAGTTTTTCCATATGCGCTGTAAACAGGGTGCCACTGCATGACACTGCAGGGACCTCCGTTGGCCACACATGATACAGTATGCATGGTATGTGTACACACAATTGTATCCAACAATATCAAAATACTTATAGCTGTCAATAATAAGATTGTTTTCTCAGGCAGTTGTAAATTGAACAGACATAGGCCAAACCTAAGAAGGCTTGGTATGTGGTTGTCTGAGATGCTCTCTGGCAGAAGTATGTATATACATGCATAAAGGATACAGCAAAGAGCCATGCAGAATGCACTTGGGAGAGCCGATGGAGGATTACTATGCACAGGATCTTCTTGTGCTAAAGTGAAGGTAAAAAGTATATCATCAAAACATGACTTATAGGATTGCATTTTTTCTATAAGTGTGTGCTTCCAGAAACAATCAAGATATCAGGCATAAATTTTATAGAAACTGATGGGAATCAAGCACTGGTAGTGTGTGCCATTATGCACCACCTATCACCAATACAACTTGGATTAAGTCATTTGATTCCCAGGATTGGTGTTGTATGGAGTAGAGTTATTTGTTGAATCTCTCCTGTGCTTGGGGGTTTTTCTCTGGATTCTTCAGTTTTCCTTCCTTTGCAAAATCAACTACTAAATTCCAATTTGATCTGCTGTGCAATCCTTAAACATGAGCCTCAGGCTCATCAGTATATTAATAAGTGCTGGAAGGTTTGTTGGTTTAAGACATACCTGGTATTTCAGAATCGCCAATCAACTCTTTCATTTCTGAAACAATTAAGTCATCCATTTGTATAAATTTTTCACATCTGCTATCTGAAGGTAAATTCCTTGATTCTTCATCAGTGGTGTTCATCTCTTGAGGTGATTCTTTCGGAAAGAGGAATTTACTACAACACAAATTCAGGAATTATACATTAAGATTATTTAATAACAACAATCATCATCATTCATTATCATTATATGTTAGAAAAGGTCAATGGATCCCCCTCCCCTTTATGAAGCCAATCAGGTTCTTTAAGCTGAGTAAAATGAAATTTAAATTCCTGTTTGTGAAGCTGCATGGCGGCCACCTTGGAACCCCTCTTTTAAAATCCTGGATCCACTACTGACAGCCACTGACAAAATAAGCTTGCAAACTTGCAACAGATCTCAGTGTTGTAGGAAGAGAATTCCCACCCCTTGGCATGGTAGGTAAGGTGCGTGATAGCATGTGTTATCTGAATGTGTGTTTCTATCAGGATAAAACATACCTTTGTCTTGTATTTGATGCAATAAATGCCAGCGTATTCGACTGCTTCATCATTAGGTGAGCATTGCACATGACAATCAAGCTATCCACACAACTGGTCAGTGTAATCTAAGGGGGAAAGATCATTAATCCAAGTGAAATTTTGTAAAAATTATAAGCCTTGAATTAGACTGGAAATATTTTCAACCTGTTCTTGAGTTCTTTCAGCGACTACTCTTCCCCACCACACAGGATTGGCGTCAAAAATAACCACAAGTAGGTCCAAAGTGTTATCTTAAAAACAAGAAGAGAATCAAAGATGAGACATTAAAAAATCAAGCAATCGTAATGTCAAAAGTTGGAAAGCACAAAAAAAGGACATACCGTCAGCCATCTTGATTTTACTCTTTCCACAGGAAACCCATTTTTATATTTTCGGTAATCCTGTGGTTTTATTTTTCCCGGAAGTTCGTCTGACCGGAAGTTTGCCCTTCTTTATTGACCTTTGAACCTTATTGCCTAGATAATCACGTGAACATCTATCCAAACAGCCAATGGGAATTGAGGAGAGACTGTCAATCACGCGTAAGAAATTTTACACAAACTTACACATCTTTGTTTACAACTTGATTCATTCATTCACTGATCTGCAAGTACTTTAATTTAACGCATCTAAAAAGCTTTAGAGCACTTGGAGTCCTTGATTAAGCTACAAACATGAGCACAAGGACAAGACATGGGCAATCGAAACCGTACGATACCAGAAAAAGACAGGAAGGAGCTGATTCATTTACGATTCCCAGTACACCTGGGCACCCGGTGAAAATCACTAAAAATGCCCCACAAGGAAAGATCGCTGCAAAATTATACCCTTCCTTTGACTGTAGTGGAATGCATACCAACTCGACAGACTCTCCATCGCATCAGTTCGTCGAGGAATTGCTGCAGCAAAAAATTTTAATTCAAGAAGCAGTGCGACGACTTCTGGAAACACAAAAACGGGGGAGCGAGGGCAGCGTCAATCTCAGGAGGAAAAGCTCTTCTCGGCTCTTAAAATGATGCTAGACTCATCTGATTATTTCATTTGACTATAAACCAACATTAATGAATGCTTACAATGAAGATCACCATGTTTTAGATGGAGAACACTTTAGAGACGCTGTTCAGGAATTTTCCCGCCAACAAGAAGATCACTGAACCTTTGCGTTTTACTACGGGAAAGCGTTACGTTCGTCAATAAGAAAAGCTGCCTATATCTGCTTACCCATAAATGATCAACAATCGGAGAACACGCAAATCTTGATCAAACAATAATAAAACGAAAGGTTGGATTTCATTCAAAAAATTATCCATTATCCTTCACTTTCCATTCAAAGAGGCCAAAAGACAGTCAGAAACTCCCTTATGAAAACTGACAAAAAAAATTAATTGGACAGTTAAAATCGTAAAGTTAAAATTAAATCGTAAAGTTGAATCGAAAATGTAAGGTTCTGAAAAAATAAAAATAAATTCTTTCTTCGTAAAGTCGACTCCAAGAAAGGAGTTTGAGATTGTTTTGACTTCCGCCATGGAAATGTGTCAAGCACATATCTCAGCAAGATACTTGAAATCCACTTAACCCTATGTTTTTGTTATCTTTCCTAACAAGGGTCTTTATTGACTTACCTCATACAAAAACAAAACAAATCTAGGTAGTGTTTATTTATTTTATCTTTTCAAACGCGTTTTTCACGCTTGATTTCGCGTGACGAATTTTTAAAAATCACGTCACGTATCGAAGCGAGGCAAATTCAAAACAAGACGGGAAGCCATGTTTACTGTAACCTCCGTCCATGGACTCCGTATTTACAATGAAAAATTATGACCACAGAAAACTTCTTAGATAATGAAACCTGGTCCACCGTAACTGAACAGACCATACTCCTACAAGATGGTCTTAAATTTGTCGCAGATTTGGTCAGTGTGCCGGAATTTGACTCAAATAGTTTGTCAACGTTTGTCGACTGTGAGTTCCGGTTTGAAAGTTCTTGGATTGCAAAGTTAGCTCAGCGTTTGCAAGCTGCATTATGCATGAAGAACAGTCCTTATGAATTATTCTTTGACTTTAGACAACGAACTTTAATAAGTTTGTGGCTTTCACAGAGAAAACGTTTGAAAGCTTGCAAAAATGATTATGAAAATGAAGATATTTCGAAGTCTACTGTCGAGAAACGAAACCCAGTTTCGTTTTCTTCACACATTAGTTTACTTCTACTCTTACCTCTACTGGAATCCCAGAGTAAAATAGATCCTTCTCTACCTATCAGCTGCACAGGGCTTCTATTGCATTCTCTTAGGGAATGCAGTCCTAACTCGCTCAGTTCAGAGCCAAGAAGTTGTCTAGATGGTTTAGAGAGACTGCTGTGTTCATGGTTGGATATTGAGGCTTCAAAACAAACTCAGACCCAAACAGCTGAAGGTCATGTCAGTACATCAAGAAAAGAAGATATTGTTGCAGCATTAATTGCTTTAGCATGTGGAAGGTAATCACACAGTTAAGTTATAATTTAAGAACTTGAGGGAGGGGGTGGAGTACTGGATGGGAGTCACCCCAAGTTGTGATTTTCTAATGTTTAGTTCTTTGGAGTCAAGACAGTCCTGGGTTTGACACATGTCTAGGATTGCATTGTTATATGTGTATGTGAAGATATCAACAAATTATTGGAGAATTTCTGGGAAGATGATGCATGGGGGCTAGTGGAAGCAGGGATAAGCTAAGTTTGTTTAGTTTCTCATCCTCTATGGTACTGATACTGCTAGTCAAATGGAGTTACCACCCCTCCATTGGCTCTCATTGTCAATTTGCTGATGGTGGATGCTTGGCAGTGCTGCTATGCGAAAGCAGACTTAAGCCTGGTTTTCGCTATTGCAAGCACATTCGCAAGCACAAAACACCAGCAATAATACCGTTTCACAATGATGCAAGCACAATAATTATTCAAGCACAAACAAAAGCACAAGTATCAAGATTTTTCTATCCTTGCACTTGTGCTTGTGTGTTAATGAAAACCAGGCATTAGATCCTCAAGTATTGGTGCAAAATTTGACTTTGAGGTCAAAACATTAAATATGAATTCAATTATCTTTGCACTAACTAAATAAATGCCATTATTGTGTTTCAGGTTATCAGTTCAAAGCTTTATCCAAGTTCTTCTGCTATTACAAAAGCACAGGACTTCATTACAGAATATTTCAACACATGAAGTACTACAACGAACCCTGACCTATACAAGAACAGGAAACCACACACCTCCTACACTACTAAAAACATCCAATTTTATTTCACGTTGGCATTGTAGACCATTCCCTGACTCATCTTCTAATCTACAAAATGATGAGAAATGTTCAAGTATTTCCTCTGATGGCAAGTTTTTATACATGACATGTTCTAGTTGGAAAGGTTTGGCCAAGATTGGGACAGGAAAATTGGGATCTTTTAGGTAAGATATTAAGTAATTTTGAATTACTTATGAAAATTATCAGCATTACCATCATAATCATCATGCATCATCAGCATTATATCATTATCATCATCATCCATCCCACTGGCATCATCATCATCACCATCATCATCATGTATATATCATCACCATCATCATCATCATCAGCGGTAGCATATCATGCATCATCATCATCTTTATTTAAAGTTGGTGATACAAATTCAATGTGAAAAATATTGCTGTCATATGATGGTAATGCTTTTCATTATTAACCTGATAGTGATGAGTAAATATTCTTTGAGTAAAAAGAACTGATATTATAGACCCCTTGCATGTAATGTTGAAGCATCTCGATTTGGAGGCAATGCAAAAGAATTTCAATCTCCAGAGAATTGGAAAACTATTGTTTTGTCCTCCAAACTGAACTGCATTCTGACATGCTGCGAGGCTCTTTTGGTTAAATGTCCAATGTCCAATATAGGTCTATTCAGAATATTTTTTTGTTTAATTTCAGAGGATTATTGTACAATGTTAATTCATCTATTGATGCTGGATGGGTAGCTTGGAATGGTGGCTGTCTTCTCTTCAGACCTGTTACGTTTGACTCAACTGGGAAAGTCTTTTGCTTTATGCTGGATCCTTCTACATTAAAGGTTTGTTGGATTTATCAGTAACATATTCATGTGTGCACATTAACCAAACCAATCCCCATTGATAACCCCACCCTACACCACCCCCTACCCCATCCCCAAGTATTGCTTGTGAAGCTTGCTGACCCATCCTTGATTAAAAGATACATAACCCCCTCCCCTCCAGTTTAAAATTCTCTGTTGCTCAGGTTCCTCAATAGACCTTCTTGGCTTGGATGTAATTATTTGAATCCCTATTTCAGACCATGTGTCATTCCCTGGAGTATCATTTCTTTGTTTAGCAGTTGCGTACAAGGAGACACATGAATATGAATACAACTCAAACAAAGAATTGTTATGGTTTCAAGAGAAAGACACTTGGTCTGAAATAGGAAAAAATTACTCCCAAGCTGAAGTTTTGGTATTGCATATAATTTCCATTGAGAGTGTTTTTATTGATGATGTGGTGGATTCTTTTTTACTGTTGGTATTTGTGAATATCTTGACACTGAATTGAGACTACCCTAGACAAATGAGTCTGTAATCAAGGGACACAGCGATAATCTGTAACTTTGAAAAAGGTTTAATTGTGAAATTATGTTCTTGTGTTCATTTTGTTATCAGATAAAGTGCAATATTGAATTCAAGGAGTCTCTAACAATATCAGACAAGGAACAAGTTTGTCAGGTCTCAACTGTGCAGTTTACTACTGATGGCATTCATCTGTACTGGATATTTACCCTGTCCAATATGTCTACTGAACAACCACAGGAAGCCCAACAAGATCAGTCTACTTATGATCTTTGTATTTGGGAATTCAGACTAGAGGTAAGCCACTAAAACACACTGCAATTTTTCTCACAATTTCAATTTTTTTTGTTGCAGTACCAGTGCAAGACAATTTTAGCATGTATCATGCCAATTGGTGTTGATATTAACAATGTCTCACAATGAAAAAATGTTGCAAGAACTTCAAAAATTTGAACATTTCTCTGGAACAATTTCAAAATTGCATGCCTACATTCTTCATATGATATATGCTGCTACTTTTGACACAACAAAAATTTGAAATTGCGTCACCAGTCTGAAAAAAATATCATTGTCAGCAGCATTATCATAATCAGCTTCTTTATCATTATCTCAAATCTCATCTAGGAAGTAGAAGATGAAGAAACCATGTCACCAAGAATAGTAGCTGTGCCTGTCACACCACACCACAGGACTATAGATCTTCGAAGGGTGGATGAACACCATAAAACAATATCAGCTTCTGATGCTGGTGGTCAAAAGGAACCTTCTCAGACACCCATAAACATACAGTTCAGTAAGTATAGCTAATGTTGCATGGTTCGTTACTTGATATTTATGGATTCTGAGGTGGTAGGGGTAGTGCACTTGCCTCTCACCTCTGGGGTCTCTGATTTGATTCCTGGAGTCATCATCACATGTGAGTAGTTTGTATGGCCTCTCTCTTGATTCTAGGTTAGTTTCCTAAAGGCTCTCTTGTTTTTTTCCCTCCACAAAACCTTTAAAATCCTAAAATAAATGTCCTGACTTTGATTAACCTAAAGATTTTTATCAGGGTTCAAAAAAATGGAAGGTAATTGTATAAATATACAGAATTCATTATAATTCTATTTCAAAATATTCTATCTGTACAGACATCGGCAATCTTGGATTAGCAAGAAATAATCTATGCAAGATACCAATGTTTGTAGCAAGTGATATGCTAGTTTTAGTCTTGCCGCACTACTCCATGGCAAAGGGACATCTAGTACTGAGAACCAAGAGAAGTAAGTGATAATTAATCTAAACTTTTTCTTTCATGAACCTTATGCTTATCTAATGGGTGGCATAGTAGTTAATTGCTCACCTCTCACCACTGTGGTCTGGGTTTGAGCCCAGACTCAGACTGGGTCATATGTGAGTTGAGTTTGTTTGATGTGTTGTTCTCTCTTTTGCCACAGGGGTTTTCCCCAGGTTCTCCAGTTTTCCTTCCTCCATAAAACAAACATGCGAGTTGTATGAGTGTTGTAAATATAGAAGTGGTAGTGCATGTGCAGCAAACATCATGGAAGAGCCCCATACCTGGGGAGTACAGCTGTAATGGTTGTAAAATTTGAGTTTATAAGTTATATCTGATTGTCACTAGATCCTATCAACTGCTGCTTTTCATTGGTTGATGACAGTTACATCATTAGAGAGAGTATGATTGACACTGATGATAGTTTTTGGCTGGACTTTGGAATAACAAGACTTGGTATGTAATAACAAACCCTTTAGCTTAGGTGTAATGTCTCACCCTTTTAGACCATGTGTAATTTCCTGACTAGAGAAATGATCTATGTTTAACAGTTGTGCAGGATAGAACACATCGATATGGATATGACTCAACAAAGAATCTCATTCTCAAGAGAATGACACTTGGACTGAAATGGAAAAACATTATACTAAAGCTAGAGAGCTCTATTGCAATAAAATCTATAGTTATAAAAATATCATCATCATCAGCATCATCATCATCACCATCATCACCATCATTATCATTATCATCACCACCAACATCACCATCATCATCATATCATCATCAGCATCATCGCCATCATCACCATCACCACCATCATCACCATCACCACCACCATCATATCATCATCATCATCATCATCACCACCATCATCACCATCATCAGCATCATCATCACCACCACCACTACCATCATCATCATCATCATCATCACCACCATCATCGTATTTGTCCCTTCTTCTTGCCCTGATGAACTCTGAATTAAACGACCAATTTTTCCATTCTTCCCAATCCCATTTCTCAATTTGTCCTTCTTGTCTGCAATTTACTGTAAATAAATTATTTTTTATTGAAACCCAATTTTTCCCCTATATTTTGATCATCACTCAAGTTGTACTTCTGTTCTCAGGTGTTTGCTGTGACCCCATGGATGGAGTTATCTGGACATATGATGAGAACCATGTATGTGAGTGGTCTGACACTGGCTATCCTTGTATGAACCAAGTGAAGGATCAATTAGCAGTAACCAATGACCCCCTTGGTGAGTACTTTTTATCAAGCTGGAATTGATGCGGAGGGGGGAGGAGGGGCTGAGGGGGAGGGAGGGGCTGTGGGGATGAATTAGAAAAGCACAAGGGTAGGGGGATTGCACACTTGTTGACAGTGACAAAAACAAATCGATAAGTACTAGTTTAGTGACCCTTGTGTTTCTTGATTGGAGTCTCATGAGATCTATCTTTCCTCTTACTTTCAGGTCCATTAGAGGGTGATCATATGGACATCAATAACGTGTTAGCCTTCATAGCCATACAAATAACATTACTCTCCAGAACTCTAGATCTAAACCTCAGCGCACATCTCCTCGCGCATCCTGACACATTCACAGACCCACTACTTGATTCCAGTTATCTTACCTTGATCTACGAGGCTCTGCACCTTGGAATAGTCAGTAAAAACCACAGTATCATCCTCTCCTTGTTACATGCCCTTCAACCGCTGCTACAACTGGCTGTGACAAGGCGCATTAAGCTGGAGAACCAAGTGGTCAAAGACCTCAGATCCTTAGTATGGATGTTAGTATGCACCTCTTCTGAGAGCTACAGCAGGCAGATCCAGAGACAAGCCTGTAAAGTGTTTGTACGTGGGTTGAGCGTGTTTTACACGGGATCTAAAGAACAGAGCGCGCTACTCATCGTGCTGCTGTCTGAGTCGGATACGAAATCCAATGGTATTTACCTGATGAGAGAAATGCTCCTGAGGGATATGGCCACAAAACTGGCAGACACCAAGAAATCTGGAGACCTGTCCAACAAGTAAGAATGACAGAACATAGTTGTATTGAAGCTAGTAGAATGTAGTAGAATGCACGATATTCTCTTAGGAATGGCAGCAGGCATCTCCCTTCAGAAACTTTCACAAGCTAGTTGCAGATTGGCACTCTCGCTCAATAGAACAGTTTTCTTATGACTATGAAAAACGTACGACATGTGCCGCGCCTTGCCGTGACCGTGTCAGTGCCGTGCTGTGTATGAAAACGTTCGACATTCATTGAATATTCGGTGCCGTGTTCGCACCGTAACCGTGCCGTGCCGTTTCGCACTCATGCGGAAGCTGCTCTACTCATCAGAGTTGCAACGTTTCAAAAGTAGATTCTGCTTTTACAATGTTGCGCGCCACTGTTGCTTCGCGTGTCTAGGGCCTAACCTTGTTACAAAAATCAATTTTGATGAGTAACGGCTGATGTTTTTACCAGGTTGGTGTATGATGTGGAATGTAAGCTGATCAAGGCTTGCGTCATGGAATCAACCACTGATATTCTACAATGTGTGTCTCTTACTGACGACGATTTAGCCAAGTTTCTAGCAGCACAGCCCGTACGTAATATGAATCAATAGCATGAATAAATTTCTATTCTCGAAAGAAGGGGAATTCTTTTGTTTTGATCCCTCAGGCTGGGATCCCACATATAGCTAATTTCCCTAAATACCTTCACAGGATGTCTCGGCATCATTACAGTACATATCTACACTGGTTATCAAGACATGGAGGGAGTTGATGCTGTCTGATGACTGTACCGCGGAGAGTTCCCTTGCAGAGGTAACTAGAATCATCCATGCTTCCCTCTATTGCAAGTCTAAATTTTTGGTGTTTCGTTAGGGAAAAAAACAAAGGACAGTCCCTATAAAGTCGCGGGCACACGGTGCAATGTATAATGTCGCTGACGTAGGATCGTTTTCTACTTCAGCAAAATTGAGTCTAAGAAATTTCGTCTTGTGACATGGCTCGCAACATTGATTGCCTGCAACATTGCGCGCAGTGTTGCACCTTGTGTCCTCACCTTAAAGTGCTAGATCACGTGTATGGCCGCACCCCTTTGAGGGCTGTAGTACATGGAGTATGTATTACTAAAGTAGGATGAGCGTTAACTCTATTTCAATAATGAAATGGGCTGGGATATTTCGATGGTTCCTCTGAAATAATTTGTTGATCTAATTTTGATGTCAGGTATCAGAGTTTGTAAAGAAGAATGTCGAGTCGATCATGTTGGCTAGCAAGATACTAGAGGCGTCTCAAGAGGTAATTGATTGTATTGTTGAGTACAGTGTTGATATGTATGATTACAATGGGATACAGTCGAGTAAAAATTTACAGTACAATATCCGTGAATGAATGAACGAGGGGAGGGAGGATGGATGGAAGGAAGGATGGAAGAAAAGGGAGTGAGAAAGAAAAGGAGGGAAGGAAGGGATCGCACTGGCCGCTAATAAGTTACTTTCTCTGTTCAAGGAAAGTTTATGTGGATTTTTTTTTAATTATCTATCCTAGCTTCTTGAAGTTGTGCTAGAAGCGCTACAAAAGCTACAAGATGACAACCACGAGATGGTCCAAACTAGACTGAATGGTTTAGAGAAGGTTATCGAGTCAACGCCTATTGGACAACTGCTTTTGTTTCTGGTGACAATCATGGCCAATCAGAAGTTCTGTAATCTCCCATTGGCTAAGGGATTACTATCTAGGGTTACAACCACTACTATTACAGCTACTAAGGTACTCTTAGGATTACTCATAACCTTTTACTGTCAATGTTTAAACGTCTTTTCAAAATCTCAGGAAACCTTAGAATACATCCATAATATATATTTCGAAACACAAGATGGCGTTAATGATGGCCGATGATGTTGATAACATTGATAATGTTGGTGATGGTTGATGATGATGGTGATGAGGATGATGATGATGATACATGATGATGATACATGATGATACATGATGATACATGATGATACATGATGATACATGATGATACATGATGATACATGATGATATATGATGATTATGATACATGATAATACATGATGATGATGATGATACATGATGATAATACATGAAGATACATGATGATCATGATCATGAGCAAAATCATTACGTGTACCATCAAACCATTCGATCTGTATTTTCCAGGCTGCGAATCTCTTTCATCACATGCGAGCTGCAGCAACAGCCAAGCCTGAAGTTCCCGTTCTGATGCCAACCCTACAGTCCTCGTTGCCACAGCTCACCCCCTGGACACACTCCTGTATCGTGGAGAGCATCCATCCAATACGCGATGATTATAAGTACTCCAAGACTGTGACATTCAAGGATGCCAAGTGTCTTTTCCTCAAGTTTGATCCCAGATGTGCTACACAGTATGAATACGACAAGGTAGGACTGAAGCATTTGGATCTAATCGTCAGGTCTTGACAGTACATGAACTAAGAACGAACCTAACGATCTGCCTTGCATACAAGAGACATTTTCGGGCAGAGTCAATAGCGCGCGTGATCTTGCGCGAAAATGCCTCTTTTTCATGTCTGTGCCTGCGATATTTTTGAAAGCGTTCGCGCATCTTGAAAATGGTCTATTCATGCATAAGTTATGTGCCTTGTATAGTCCGTTCCTTGAGTCCTTTCAATGATCATATTCATCTTGTGGTTCCCATCTAGGTCATGGTGTATGCTGGTCCTAATACTACTGCAGCTAAAGTAGGCGAGTTTGGTGGGAACATGTATGGTTATGGTAGTAAGGGCGTGGTTCGTTTGGGGTGGCCAAAAGACTTCATTACGGTAAGGACTTTCTTTGCGCCTTCATTTTATTATTGTGGTTGTTGTTGCTAATGTGTAATATCTGTAATATTCATGTATGTTCTGCTTATTTATGATGTTGATGATGATGATGACGACCACGGCGACGATGACGATGATGATGACGATGATGATGTCATTGATGATGATGTTGCCGTTGATGATTATGGTGTTGTTGCTGTTGTATAATATCCTAGTATAATGTTCTGCTAATTGATGACGATGAGGATGTTGTTGATGATGTTGTTGTAGATGATGATGTTATTGATGATAGTATTGTTGCTTGTGTATGATATTCATGTTTAATGTTCTGCTAATTGTTGTTGTTGTTGTTGTTGTTGTTGTTGATGATGTTGTTGTTGATGATGATGTTGGTTGTTGTTGATGATGTTGTTGTCGTTGATGTTGTTGTTGTTGTTGTTGATGATGTTGGTTGTTGTTGTTGTTGATGATGTTGGTTGATGTTGTTGTTGATGATGTTGGTTGATGTTGTTTAGCTAATGTTATGATATCCATGTTATATCCAGGTTGATGGAGACAGCGTGACATTAGTATTTCAAGTAAAAAGCACCCGTGAACGAACCACTCCTGACAAAGCAGTTTGGGGATTTGCTTGTTCTGTAAGCCTAAAGGTATGAATACATGAACTAGTTACAACACTCACGCATAACATGGGATTAGTGTATGGTGGTAGGATACTGATTGAATGTGTAGCATGCTACTCCCATACAGGAGAGTGTGTTCCCTGGTGGTTTCATGCTGTAGAAACTGGAAGAAAGCATCGGCCCTGATGGGTCTCTGTTGACTCAGGTAGACTTTTGATTGCGATAAACTTGACTTTGACCTATATTTTTTAAGACCAGTTTCTTTTCCTTCTGCCCTCTCTCCCTTCATTGCTTCTTTCCTTCCTCCCTCCCTCCCTTGCTTCCTTGTTTCCTTCCTTCCCTCCCTTCCTTAATTGCTTGCTTGCTTGCTTCCCTCCCTCTCTCCTTCCTTCCTTCCTTCCTTCCTTTTTCCTTTCCATTCTAATACATTGTTCTATTTACAGAAGGGATCCGATAAAGACGAGGATGCTGCTCTTCCAGTATTAACAGATGTTGCTCTAGGCATGTCCCATCTCAATTATAAACTCTTGAGTGTGTTGTACGATGGCCCAGCTACTATCAGCGAAGAGGAAGCCTGCAGTCATTTACTCAACTCAAAACTTTTACAAAGGTAAGCACTGTTGGTTTTATTTTCATAATCACATTATACAAAACACTATAGCTCCTGGTATTTCAAAACCTTCAAATTTTATCGATACCCTGAAACAACCTCTGATCAAAGTCAGGGCACGGCTGACTCATAAATCGAATTAGGATCTAGCGTACTGGGTTTGTGGAGGGTTGGAAAACCGGAGAATTCCCGCGGAGAAAAACTCGTGAACCAAGGGAGAGACCTGACAAACTCTACTCACATGTGATGCCGAGTCCAGGAATCGAACCCGAGAGGCAAGTGAACTACCGCAACGTCACCCTTGATTCCCAACATCTTATAATGCGTAGCCGATTAACTAGAGTTATCGAGGTGATTTTTTGAGATTGATTTTGTCGTTAATTAAAGGTGCATTTGGGAGAAAAGCGAAGGAATATCATTACAAGAATCCCAAGCAAGTGGAATCAAAATAACCATCACTCAAGAACAAGGTCAGACCGCCTCGACCACACCCAAGGTCCTACCACGACAGACACTCTCGTCTGAACTCACAAAGAGGCTTCGGAATGCTTCAGGGATACTACCACCTACCCTACGGCCGAGCATACGACAAGCCCTTGAACCAGAAGCCATCGAGGAAGTTATTCTGAGTGCTGTAATACGACACCTAAACCTTTATGATACAGTGCATGGTCTGGAGCTTCTACAGGTCGCTAGTGTTGACAGTCATGAATATGACAAGCTTTGTGAGGTCATGAGAGAAGTGTTCAGGAGGATTGATGGCATTTTGAGACAGCTACAGGCGATGGCGGAAGTGGAACTTCGGTGGTGGCAGGAAATAGAGGACCTGCGGCAAGAATTGTTACAGCCTAGCGCGGCATTCTTTAATGAGTACCATCTACAAGAGGTAATTGTTAGTGGCTAAACTGTCAAAAAAAAATTGGGGAACAAATGTAACATTGTTTCCGTACTGCGGAAACATATTTTGCTTCTCGGAAGCAATGTTTGTCGCGCGAAGCAGTGTTTCACACGTGGCTAAACTGGGAAACATTGAGGAAGCATGCGCGCGGTAAATTTAGTGAACTTAATGCCTCTGGGAATATGTATTAATGAACTTTGTGTTTAAATTATTTGAATATGTCCCAGGTGAAGTCTAAGGATCTGGAGTTGCTTTGTAGTTTAAAAGGAATCGTATTTGACCCCATGGAACAAGAACGAGTTGTCGGCAAGCTTATGTAGGTTGAATTTATACTATCGCAAATTTTTTTCTCCCTGTATTTTTACCTTATTTTCTCCCCTCCTTTCTCCCCTCCCTTCTCCCCTCTCTTCTCTCTTTGCCTCATCTTGAAAAGTAACCGTGTCTTTGCATCAAAGCGAGATATGAGGTGACCTTGCAATAAGACTGAATAATTGTCTAGGGTGTTACAAAAGGTCCCTATCAACGCAAGGTCACCTCATGTCTCCCTTCGATTCAAAGCATGCCTACCATTCAAGATGGCGCAGGGAACTGTGAAGGAGACTATTCAATATCGAAAAAAGAGATTTGGCTTTTACCTATTTTTTTTAACTGCATGTCATTTTTCATTACAGAGGGCTGCTAGAAAATGAAGCAAAAAGTAGCAACGGTCATGACTCAGATGATTTGTTAGAAAGAATGCCCAAGACTAGAGCCTTAAGGCACTCCATCATAGAGTGTGGTGAACTTCTTTGTAGCGTCACGATACAAAGTCCCTCAAAGAAGAGAGGCACTCCAGGAAGAAGTATCTCACATGGCACCTTCGTTCCTAGGGCTCCAGGTTGGCCTCTTTTAACGCTATATTAAGGCAACTGCTGCGTTGCAAGTTGCAGAGCGAATGCTGCTCGTATTACCACCCCGCGCGCAACAAATTTTCATTATTGCAGAGAGTAAATAGCGCTCCTACTTCTGCAACAAAGTTGCGCCACAAAATTTTGTTGTTGCACGGGATGGTAATACGAGCCACATTCACTCTGCAATTTGCAACGCAACAATGTTGCACGACAAGCTGCACGATTTTGTTGCTCGTATTTCCGCGCCTTTAGCTCAAGCACTCACACACAAAAGTCAGTTTTAGGAGAATTTGATCGACAAAAAATTGCACGATCGCATGACCCGAAATGTTTGTATTTTGATGTTCCTTTGTGCCTTCTTCTGTATCTAGTGGCTGATAATGATATTTTTTCCTCTTCAGATCATGAACATCAACTGGCTGATACCAGCTCTGTTAACCGGTCCTTTTCTGCTCCATCCCAACTCCATCGTTCCATGTCGGTAGGGGAAGGCGCGCAAGATCTGCGCAGACTCCAGCGATGGCGAACCGCTATTCAGAAAAAAAAGCAATTGCAAGATGTGGGCTCAAAACCTGATACGAAAGAAGACAACATGGAATTTGTGTCGATTATGGATGATATATTTACATTTATTGGTAGTGATCCTGATAAAGAAGTAAGTGGATCACTATAGTAGCCGTTGGGACCTGAAAAAAAGAGTTTTTATCTGTACTATTAGGCAAAGCTTATATAATAAAAATAAAATAAGAAAATAATTTAGCAACGTAAAAATGTTTATACAGATTGAAGTTCTCCAAATTTGAATGACAAGATATGACGTGCATGTATGAACATCTTTTCTACAGGTGTCTTACTCAAGCTTCCTATCAGCCGCACGCCTGCGTAATGAGCGTGGTTTATCTCGTGTACAAGCTCTTCTACACATGCATGAGCTCATTGAAGTATGTGGTAGTATGCCAGGGCACGTTCCACAGCTGATGATCACCATTGCTTCTATAGTCTCACAAGGACCAAGGTAGGAATATTCCTATTCTGAGACTCTTTGTTTTCTATCCTCAGAGGCAAACACGAGAATAAAGGCGCGCAACAATGCGCGCAATATTGCAGGCAGTTTTGCGAAAGTAGGATTGTTTTCTACTTCGGCAACATTGCGTCGCAACATCCATTGCCTTCAACATTGCGCGCAATGCTGCAACGAGTGTCAATGGCGTTTGAGCCGCTTTTACATTGTTTACATACTTGCCGAATGCCTTTTCGTCTTGTCAAAATATATCTTTTTGAAAAGCATGGTAATTTAAATTCAAATTTATCTCAAAATCAGTGAACATTCAATAGGTAGTCAGTCACCTTAAAACTAAATTTTTTTTTTAACTCTCAAAACATATTTTTTACACGTTTTTTGTTCTTCTTATCTTCAGCACGACCAAAGTCTTTCATTTATCTATAATATATTAATACCATTAATATTTATTTTTAGGATCGAGGAGCTCAAATGTGGAGGCATGGTCGCAACTGTACGAGAAGAATTCACCAATGTTTTCCAAGCACTTCTTCAGCAAGCATCAACTGATCCTATCATATACAGTAACAGCATTTTAGTTCTGTCTGTCTGTCCGTTGTCATGGCAAGAGGAGCGTTGCGTGATTCGCAGTGGTCTTATTTCTTTACTGGATAAACTCTGTATTTTAGGGCGTGACCGGTCACAGGCGTCACGCAACACTGCTTCAATGGCTTGGGCTAGTTTCCAGGTTCTTTTGGATCGTTTTGTCCAATGGGAGAATGATGACGGTAAGTAGGTTACTGTTTCTACGTTACATATATGATAATAATAATAATAATAATAATAATAATAATAATAATTTAATAATTTATATAGCGTAAATTACATGGATTATGACCAAATACGCTTTACAATAATCATGATAAAATAAGTAATAATAATAAAAATAAATAATTAATTAATAAATTATAATTTATATAATCATCCTACATTTCAATAATTACTAGATAAGATTAATAAAGCCTTAAAAAGCTACTATATATATATATTTTTTTTAAGATAGCACCGGTTTCAGATATGTTGCGTTACATAAAATATATATGACACACTAACCAACTGATAACGTGGGGTCAGGGCCTAAGACTTCTCTTGGTACAATGATTAAATGTTGTTTGTTGTCTTGTAAGGTTATCAAGCTGGTGAGATCGAATGGTCAGGTTTGGCATACCAAGTGTCGTCACTGATAACAAACTACCTTAACTTCGTACTGGAGGAAAGTCGTAAGGAGAACACAAGAGCGAGGGATTCGCTGCAGTATATCTTGAAGTCACTGCAAAGCATTGCAGGGTAAGAGATGACCCGCATTATACAAGCAATCTATTGTTTAAACAGCGAATATTATATGTGTGTTTTCATTTGATTTTTTGTCCAAATGATTTTTTCTCGTGAAAAGGTAGTTTATGATTACAAAACTTCGCTTAGCTAATCGGAGAACAAACCTTAGTGGGTGACGTGAGGGTACTGTTAAAGATAAATAAACGTTTTTACCCTTCTCTTCCTTTTCCTTGCCCCCGCCCCCCATCTTCCATACCTGACTACCGTGTTTACTCGAATAAGCGCCCCCGAATAAGCGCCGCATTTGGGTCAAAAAGTTAATAAGCGCCGCGGCGCTTGCTCGAGTAAATACGGTAACTCTGTTCATGGCCACACTCGTCTTATTTCTTGTAGAAGCAAAATGGGAGAAGCTATTCTACAGCAGTCCTGTACCGTCTCCACCCTACTAGCCGTACTTCTAGACCCTCAAGCACCTCCTAAACTCGTGCTGACTGTACTCAAACTCTGCCGAGCAGCTCTTCCTCTCATGACAACGAACAGCTGCGAACAACTGACGTTACCTGTCACGGCAGAACGATATCTGAACCGTGACAGTAACGCAACATATCTGAAACCGGTGCTCAAGGTTGCCAAACTTCTGTTAGCTAAACTAGGAGATTTTATATCGCCCTGTGTACAAAATGGAAAGAAATCGCAGGGTAAGAATGATAGCAACGGAAATGGAGGACGTGTTGAAGGAATGGCAAATGGTTCCGAGGGAACAGCGCAGTATATAGTGTACGTGCACAAACGAAGCGATCAACCTTCACACGAAGTCGTACAGAAGATCATTAGGTGAGCTTCAAAACTTCTATGTAATTATTGTCTAGAAAAAAATTAGAGTGAGATTTGGATATGCGCGGTGACAGCAAAGATACGGCAGCTATGTTGGTTGTAGTATTGAATCGTTAGTAAACACAGCGACGTACAGATGCTGGATCTGACTTTCTTTAGAACAGTTTCGTATGACTATGAAAAACCTGCGGCACTGACCGCGCCTTGTCCTCGCCGTAACCGTGCCGTGACTTTTCACACTCATACGAAATCATTCTCTTTTTCCTGATATTATTTCTTTTTCATTACTCATTAGCCATATTGGTCAGCGGTTTGTTTTCCGAGTGGGGCTTGGTACTGAGATAGACCGTGCCGTGCGTCTCGACCACGAATTGACTGAAAACGATAAAGCAGTGATCATGACAGATGTTTTTAGTGCCTGTGTGACCAAAGCCTCCAGTCTTGCTGCGATGGGCCTGGTGACTAGTGTATTACCTGCGTATCATCGACAGCAAGAGCCTGTTAATAAGGGATTGGTATCGAGTGAAAATGTCTGTAGTGTGCGCAACCAAATACTAGCAAGGTACAAGAAAGTTGAACTCTCTATGTTTGTAAAATAATTACTCATTGCTCGTTCTTGAAGAAATAGAAAACGCGCGCGTGCAATTATAAAGCACGTGGGTATTGGAAGAACACGAGAGAAGTGCTTTCAACACTTTCACACTCGAGTGTTCTGACAATAGCTGGGTTTCACTTGACGTCATTTCCTGTCTCGTGCGGAATGTTCCTCAGCTGAATCACAAGTTTTCAATAGAATTCTCTCTGGTTGACAGCACATGGTGGTCAGTGTTTGACCACCATTTGGAGCAGATAATGAGATTCAAAGACTTTTATCAGCTGATTGAAACCCAGCTATTCCCAAGTGCTTCATACACGTTACAAATACAGTTTTTTTGGATAAGAATGACGCAACTGAAAGTGCGCGCACGCGCTGTGTGCTCTCATAAAGCATGCGCTCCTAACCAATCAGAGCGCGAGATATATAACAGTTATTTTATAATATACAATATCAATCATTTGCTGACTTTTGCTTGATTTTAGTCAATCCTGCCGTCCGTTCGTGAGTGGTCAAGTAGCACACACCATGGCATCTGAAGTCATCTCTCTCTTACAATCGCTTCTTACATCACCATCCTCTGACGCCTCAAAACTTTGGTCCTCGGCTGTCAGGCAGGTTCTCTCCGACGCCCTCAACTCGGTGTCATCGTTGATGGAGCATCTTGGAGAAGAAATCGAACGTACGATCATGAACCAAGGTCAGACAGAGGGAGAAGAAGAGAAGATAACTGTAGTGAATGAGGAGCTGATGATGGTGTCAGGACAGGTTATGGCTGCGTTGTGCTCTTTAGGGGGTTTCAACCATACTGTCTATGTTGGTTGTAATGCTAAGGTTAGTGGACAGCAAACACTGCGGCACGGTCTTGATATAACACTAATGCAACCCGATGAATCATTTACTGTGTGAACGCAGCATGCCACACGGTCACGTTACGGAAATTTTTCTACCCAATGAATGCATATGCGCGGACTTTACACCGTCACTTTACACGATCGCGCCAGGACTTTTTTCAAAGTCATACCAAATCTGCTCAGTTATGGCACGAGCAGACTGGCCTTTTACGTGCGTGTGCTATTGTATTTAGAGTGGATGTTCTTAATGAGCTTCAAATTGACTTGTGATTCCTAGTGACAATAATCTTTGCGGTAAGACGATAATCAGCGTCTGTTTCTGCAGTGGAAGGACTTCTATTCATTTTAGAACTGAGTCTTATTATCCATAAAAGGGATTTAATGTCAAAAGCGACGGCGCGAGCGCATTAACTTTTTCGTGCGGGCGCCGTCCTCAACGTGGTTGACATCCTCGATAGGACGCCATTTGCAGCATTTTCACGTCCTGTTGAGGACGTCAACCACGTTTAGGACGGCGCGCACGACAACAATGCGCTCGCATCGTCGTCTTTGACGTTCGCTTCTTGATGCTAAATCACTCAATTGTTTAACAGATCATCGGGGAAGACATGGTTCCCATGACATGTGAAGTAATGAGTCTATCTGATGGTATGGCTACTGTACTACTGGATGATAAAACCAAGGAGGGAAGTACACAAACAGACAGGTTACTGGACATTCCTCTAGTACGACTGGAGCTACTGCATAAAGAGGTACGGAACTAAGAATAAGGCGCTTGTACGAACGTTTGGAACTCATCCACTGTTCTTGAAGACTGTGGAATAAAGCCCTTGTTATTCGCAAAGAATAGCAGTGTCGTGTATCTTGTCTCACGAAAAAAATTCTTGTAGATTGTACAATGCTACGCGGAAATTTCGTCACAGCTTGTCCTGCTCAGAAAATTTAGAATTTAGAATTTTACTTAATTTTCCTGAATAAGAAATCGGAAAAGTTGAATTGCGCAAGCATTTGCTACGCGCACAAAAAACTCGTGTGATAGGTTTTTTCCCGCAAGACAAGTTGCCGAAGAAATTGTTGGCGAAAGTTTGAAGCTACCTACACGACATTGTATTACCGCGCCTTTACTCTGCAATATTGACGCAGTATGCTTATTATTTCTTTTCTAATTTCAAATACACAGGCTGTTTCTCTAAACAAACTTGAGTTAGTTGAACAAGCGATAGAAGCTCTTCATTTGATCCTAAAGACACGAGATGTTACTCTACCCAAGACACCTGACTTACAGGATAGTAACACTTTACTACTAAAAACTTCGGCTGCACGAGTTCTGTGTGAGCTGAAAACAAGGTACGTAAAGAGTTATTAGCAGATTTTGTATGAGTGTAAAAAAATTAACGGCGCGGCGCGGACACGGCACCGTATGTCAAATGTTTTCATACACAGCACGGCACTGATACCGTCACGGCAAGGCGTGGTCCGGGTCGTACGTTTTTTATAGTCAAACCGCTCTGTTGAATATCTGTCACATTTGTTTCCTTTTAGAGCGAGTATGGTGTTGGCCTGCCAGATGAAAGACCCTGTGTTCTGTAATACCTTCAATATCCACTATTCTCAACCCCTACAAACCATCAAAGCCCTGGCAGACCTGACCGACCCGGGAAGACGTCTACCAGTCCTTGATTCACAATGCCAAGAACTGCGAAAACTCTTCAAGGACTTGGTCAAACCTGTAGATCGCAGACACAATGGAAAAACCAAGACTGTTGCTCTGGATCTAAGGAAATTGTACCCTCCCGTAAAGGGCGTGGTCTTCACCGAGGGGTACAGGGTGGCTCATATGGTGGTCGAGGGAGAAAATATCCAGAACATGCCTCGGGGGGCATATTTGTATGCCACGCATTCCATACCACTCAAGGTAAATCAATGCCCTTTTTTCCTTAACATATATGGCTCAATACTGAATCGTCAGTGCAAAATTTGTGGAGATTCTCACTTTGAATTCCTGTTAATCGTGTCGTTTAATCTTATTGTAGGCACCCTCTTATTACTGGGAAGTAGAGGTATTGTCACTGGGTAGAACAGATGCCACTAACTACGTTGGAAGTGGATCGTCATTGTCAGTTGGCATTGCGCCAACAGTAAGTCATCCTGCTGACAAGTGGGCAACCCCAGTTGGAGCATGCGTACTCCATGAGTAAGTTTATGCTCGAATTAACTATAGACTATTCAATAGCTGTATAGTTGTGCTCTGCGCATTTTTTTCTTTGTTTCACTTTTATCTAAACTGGGCAGCCTTTTGTATGTTTGAGAAACGTACGGTTATAGTAAAGTAAAACATGTACACTGCACGGCACGGTACTCCATAACGCTTAGATTTTCACACAGTTTACGCGAGCTGAATAAAGCAAGGCAGCCCAACCAGGATCAAACGAGCTGGATTTCTCGCGACTTAGACGTTTGCTTTTCTGCTTCGCTAGTGACTCATTGAGTCTCAGAGAGGTTGACTTGGAGAAAGTCTAATTAACGCTGTTTTCGTACAATTCATCCAATCAGAACACTCACATATCCCGTGATACCGCCAGTAAAATAAGTGCTTCTATAGTAAGGCTACGAATTTGAATTTCATTCAGTTTTACGATTTTTTTATTTTTTTCTAGTAATGGAATAGCAGTTCATTACAAACGAGGAGGATTCACCAGTTGGGAAACTACCAACACGGGCCTTGCACTTCAAAACAGTCACGTGATTGGATGTAGCTACACCAGATCTGAAGATGACGTCGACCATGGCAGCGTCTACTTCACTCACAATGGTCAGCGGTTACCTGGGGTATTACATAGTGTCAGGGCTGGGCTATGGCCTGTTGTTCATTTACAGAGAAAGGTTTGTTGAAATATCATATGGACTGGCACCGAGGGAAACACTCAGTGTGTTTTGTGGTTCCGCGACGACGATGTGTCCCGAGGCGTAGCCGACTGAAACATCGCCCTTCGAGGGACCACAACCCACTGCTTTCCCGAGGCTCCAGTAAATAAGTGTTTTGTTACATACCAAGTGCCAAAGAACACAAAAGAAATTATGTGATTCTAAAAGTTAGGAAAAATTACGTTTCCGGTGAAATCACTTCCGGTTTTGACGATCGTTGAGACAGAATTTCTGCTGAATGCATGATAAGAAGAATATTTCTTACAACATTGCTGCTTCAAATACAATTTTCTAGGATGTCAAAGTACGCGTTAACTTTGGAAGCCAGCCATTTGTGTACGCCAAAGGAAGCAAGATTCGCCAAGCAGCTGATCTGGCATCTGATTCCATGGAGGAAGTAAGACAGTTGTTACTCGAGCTGCCGTTTGCTGGGGTTGAGAACGACTCGGATGAAGAGTCCAAAGTGATGACTCCAAGTGAACAGGTTGACGATACCAAGTTAAAGAAGATTCCAGAAAGATTGAGTATTTCTTCGGACACTGATATCAGGGGTGAGTATATGTATCTAAAAATTATTCACCGAGTCGAGGGGATTATCCGGTGAACATTTATCGAGTCTTAGATCAGCCCAGAGGTTGTTTTAGGGTTTGATGAAATTGAGGCTTGAGGGATCACCGATGTAAGCTTACTTGTCATTTGAATTTTTTTCAGAATATGATCCCAGTGCATCATTGAATTACATGCTGTCCAGCAGCTGTGACGTCATGACAGACACCGGCCCGCTGTCCCACATGGAAGAAGATGATTCGCAGAAACAAATATTAGACTCGAAGAATGTGAATCCAACGGAGCTGCTGGTAAAGGCCTGGGAGGAAAAGGTTTTCCCAGTCATAAGACGGCGGTTCCGTAATGAAACAGATAGACGATCTGGATTAGAACAAATCCGTGGCGCTTTACAAGCTGGTATGCCTACTTGTAGTTATGATTTGTATTACAGTAGCTACCTTAGTAGCGCGTGAATTTTTTTAATTTCTATTAATGATTTGCTAGAAAAAATATTACGTGGTAAGGAAACGTGTCACGTGACCAAAACATCACTCGACAGATCATGTGACGAGTTGGTGTCACGTGTTCAAAACATGAATAACAACATCACATGACATTTTAATTAATGTCGTGTTGTCAAAACATTACCAAAACAACCCGTGACATGCTAGTGTCAGACAAACAGACCTTTTTACCTTGGGCGTAATGTTTTCCCATTTCAGACCACGTGTCATTCCCTAGAGTATCATTTCATTATTTAACGGTTGCACATGAGAAGACACATGAATATGGATACAACTCAAACAAAGAATCTTATTCTCAAGAGAATGACACGTGGTCGGAAATGGGAAAACATTACGCCCAAGGTAAAAAGTTATATTGCACCTTCAATCAATAAGAACTCTTTTACTAGGCGTCTCGATCTACTTGACAGGTATGATGGACATAGCAGTAGCAACTCTAGAAGACTTGTACGAAGATTCTGGAGGTATTCCCAACACCTTGACTCTACCTCGCCTAGAAGACGTGAAAGAGGATGCCAACAAGGTATCGGTCAGCAACATCAGGCAGGGAATGGCTGTAGTTGTGAGTTCCAAACTGAATGATACCTCGACTGCTGGGTTTGCTGTTCCTGATATGAAGAGGACCTATGGTCTTACTGGTATTGTACTAACCATTGATAAGGTAAATCATTGGATATATTATCATCTTGTCCTTCTTATCATACCATCAGCCATTCCAAGTTTGAGGAAAACTGGGTCGAGTTGGCATTGCATTGCATTATGGTACTATTTTAGAGGACATATTTCCAAGATGGCGTCTATTTCGTCTATTCTGATTCCGATGCAAGTGAAAACCAATCACTAACTAATCGCCCTCTGTTTCATTATATTCAAAGCGCGGACGCACAGTGCAACATTGCATGCAATATTACAGGCAATGTTGCTGAAGTAGGATCGTTTTCGACTTCAGCAACATTGCGTGCAACAAATTGCGTCGCGTGACATGGCTCGCAACATCGATTGCCTTCAACATTATGCACAATGTTGCACGGTGTGTCCATAGCTTTACCGAACACTGCGGTAATAAATTCTTTATTGATAGCCACAGAATCTTGCCGAAGTCGAAACATATAACCGTGAGGATGGTAACCTGATGAGATTCTGGTACCCCATCAGTGCCCTGGAGAGGCCAACATCAGGCCTGAGCAGATCATCATTCTTAGCTATGTGTGCCGGGGACACAACACTGACCGAGGCTCTGCAAGAACTACTGACTTGTGAAAAAGAAATCACACATTTGTACTGCCAGGAAACTTTGATTGTAGCCATGGAAACATCAGGAATGGCACAGTTTGACATACAAGGTAAATACTGACATGCTTGTCTAACTTCAAACCCAAATATATGGATAATTTCAAATCATAAAATCATTATCGATACCCTAAAACAACCCTGGGAGATGGTCAAAGTTCAACTCGCCCAAACTAAAAGGTTATATTTATCTTCTCGAGTCTATATACCCCTTGTACTATTTAGTGCAAGGGGTCTATAGTAAGCAAGGCATAATACTCAAGAGAATGTCTTGAGGTTGTTGACCCATAATGAATAGTTTTATTGATGAAACGAAGTTCAAAAACTGTTTTTCTACTAGAAGAGTCATTAATGATAATATTAATTTCTAATATTTATTAATATCTAATATTTATAACAGAAGATAGTGACGTCATCCTGCTGAAGTCACTTTCACGTCATCATCTTCTTGCACCGCATATCGATGGTTCCTTAACAGCAACATTAAATACTGTTCCCAGTCCTCGCTCCTGCCTGTCCTTGAGTCACGTGATTCCCAGTGTCATGTTTTACACCGAACCAAATCCTATTATCTCTAAAGTCAATCAACTCCTTAACGACAAAGTTTCTGCTGGTGAAGAGGGGTTGATTAGATTAACCGATTCTATTTGTCACTGCCTGCGTGATCCCTCCAAGTTGCTGTGGCATCGTGAGTTTGTTGTCAGCCACGAGGCGCTGGAAGAAGATATTCATTTTCCTAATGCTGCTATTACTGTGCTGACATGCCGTGCTAACCCTGTCATTCATGCTGGGTAAGGAAACATTTCACATCATTTTATCTCTGTGTCTGTGTATGTAGGTTCTTTGCCCTGGTAGGGCCTGCTTTGAGTGGAACTTTAAACCCAAGTCTGGGAATACCTAGTCATAAAGATAATCATGATCATTGGAAGACTAAAAGAGTTGTATAAGCTGCATAATAAGGTGCCATAACGCATCATAAGAATAGGGTCAGCACACATCTTTAAATTGGCCGTAATGTTTACCCACTTCAGACCACGTGTCATTCTCTTGAGAATAAGATTCTTTGTTTGAGTTGTATCCATATCCATGTGTCTTCTCGTGCGCAACTGCTAAACAAAGAAATGATACTCTAGGGAATGACACGTGGTCTGAAATGGGAAATCATTACGCCCAAGGTAAAGAGGTCTATTAACCAATTTACGTCTCGTACCTTGTGTTGTTTCAGGTGGATGAGCGGCAAGAAACCGTACATAACAGTTCTCTGCTACTACGGGGGAGCAAAACTCAGCAAGACCGGCAAAATAGCCAAATATAAGGCAGTACAATACCCTACTGTACCTACCAACAACATCTCATCAGATGACAACACAAACTACTGGACCGAGAAATACCCTGAACGGATCCTGGCCACCAACCGTGTGGTGGTACGTTATGAAGATCATGCTGTGGAGGGACCTATAATAGACCTACATGCCTTGTCACCAGATCTTCTACTTGCTCTGGTTTTTATTGAAACTTTTGCCCAAAACTTATGGAATTATTTGGATTGCATAGACTGTACAAGTCGAAATGAAGTAACTGAGAAGACTTTGATGTCAAAAACGGTGATTTTTAACGTCATTGAATTGATATCGACATTTATTTTGAGGACTAAACTACCGAGTGTCATCAAAGAGATCGTGTTTCACCTCCTGGCTCAGCTTCTTCGAATCAGCCATAAAGTAGAATCGCTGATTTCCGCAAGTTCCCCATCGCAGGCTCATACATCTCAGCTGACTCTGATCCTAACTCGCCTCACGCCTTTGAAAATTGAGCTACATAAACTGCTTGACAAAGAAGTTTCAGTAACCAACGCGATGGCTCTTGAATTTATCTTACGGGGTGACTTTGAGAACAACAAGTTTGCTTCTTATCTTCAGGCTTTGTTTGAGGTAGTGTTAGCAATGGCGGAGGTGACACCGTTGATGAGGGATCAAGGTGGTTATCGACGCAGTAGACAAGGTTCCCTTACTGACGGTATTCTACAGGTATGTTAGATACTTTTCTTGTCGTATTCCATCAAGGTTTGGTACAGCCGTCTTAGAGCAGATGTCGTATTTGTGTGAAAAGTCACGGCCCGGTTACGGCGCCGCGTGGACACGGCACGGATTTGTCGAGTGTTTCATACACGGCACGGTACTGACATGGTCACGACAAGGCACGGTCCGTGCCGTACGTTTTTCATAGCCATACGAAAACTGCTTTATGAAAAAATATATATATAACTTATTTTTAATTGTTTTCTTTCATTTTCAGTCTGATTCAGCCCAAAACTCCCCTTCGTCAGTCGCAAATTCCTCATTTGACTTCAGATCCGAAGACTCTGCAACCTCTCCGTCGATGACCTCTCCTACCACCGTCTTCCCCCAGACACCCCCATGGTCTTCCAGATCTCGCAGGAAAGGAAGCTTACGAAGACGAAAACGAGCGCATGTACAAGAAGTGGTTTCGCCAACCGAAAGCATGCCATGGTTTGAAAGTGTCCTTTCTTCGATTATTCTTCTCCGGCATCTAGTACAAGGCAGTGAGCCACGAAGTGCTCTGGCACTGCACGACACCTTGTCTTCTGTGGTCACCATCAAATCAAGCATTACACAACGTTTGTTAGTCATCACAAACATTCCCAAGACAATGAGTAAAGAAGAAGCTATCCATGCCATCGAGAAGGCTTGTAGACCATGCGGTGGTATCTTCAAGGAGCGAACCTATCTGCCTGAAATTCATACCAAGGATTCAAGCATCAACGATAAACAGGACAATGTCGGTGAAGACATGACTCATCTTACCAAGCTCCTTCCAAGTGCGCAGACACACAAACCAGACAAGATTCTTGGATACGCAGTGATTGAATTAAGAAATAGCAGCCAAACAGATCTGGCAAGACAAGTAATCAGTTCCAGCAAATCCTTGAAAGAACCATCCACAGGGCAAGAAAACCCTGTCGGGGTCGCCAAGGTCATCACAGACCTATTAATGGATGGTACGAACGAGTTGGAAGCCTTTACAGTTTTTGACGAATTCCTTGAGAAAAAGTTCTACGATGATACGAACAAATTAAAACCAAGTGCGTTAAATGTATTGGAAGAGATATTCAATAGCTCTGGTACTAGTGTTCTTCATGCGGAACTAGAAAGAGACACCCCTCCTGGGTCACTATCGAGGCGAGGTAGTGCGCTGTTGGCAAGACTACACCTGTCAGGAAGAATGTCTCCGGATATCCAAGAACGTGACGAAAGAATCACGTCCAGTCCAGTTTTACTTGAAAAGAATGAAGATGTTTCCGAATCACTTGGGGACAAACATGACGGAAGCTCTCCTGTACTGAGTAGACCAATAGAAGATAGGGAACAAAACCTGGGCAATTCCATGGAACCAGATCAAGCTCAGCAATTAGGGAGATCGAATTTTGACCTTGGGGTTATTCAAGAGACAACATTTAATCATGATGGAGTTTGTGATTCAACTGCCTCACATATTGTCCACTCCAGACGATCACTTGAACATCGAGCCTATACTCCTATTCTTGAGTCTTCGTTTGTAGACGGAAAAAATCCCAACTTACCTGAAGATGGCACACCATCTAGAACCCTTCATCTCGGTCGTCTGTCAGAAGAGAATATCTGTATTTCCTCTTCCAGCAATCTTCTTGCAGTATTTTTCCAAACATTTTGTCACATTAAGCACAGCCTACAGGAGCAAGTCAGACAAGTATTGCGTGACCATGGCGTGACAGGAGAAGAGAGTAGCGACACCTATCTGACCTTGGATGGTTTGATAGATTGGGTGAGGTCTAAATGTGTGGATAGTGTTCGAGGGGTATGGAAGGCCATACTGGCATGTGGATATGATCTGGACTTCAAAAGGTTCGTAAGCTGAATTATTATTGTGGGTTACAGGTTCATTATTTACGGAATACAACTCTTTCTAATTCGTAAGATACCGCTGTGTTCCTTGATTACAGACTCATTTCAACGTCAGGATGAAAATATTTGAACTCACTGTTTTTTTTTTTGTTTTTTTGTTGTTTTTTTTTTTGTCTCTTATTACAGAACTACCTATATATTCCCCTACGAAGTTCTTGAAGACCATGAGAACTGGTCTGTTGCTAAGGACAAGTTGTTAGTCAGTTTCGTCAACGATCAATGTCGTGCGTTATCGACCGCTCCTTCAAGATTGATGCCTGATGAGATAAACGTGGTGGAGGTTGATGTTATCAGCGAGCAGTACTACGAACTACAAGGTAATAGAATTGATAGCACAGGGACCGAGGAGACGAAGAGGGCTTGGCAACTAGACAACTATATTATAACTATATTCAGTCCAGACGTTTGTTTTTTTGTCTTCTGTCAATGAAATTTTCAACAGTCTGAGTTAGACATTTTTTGACTGTTTTGGTCGCATCATTATAAAAGTTATTAAAGTAAGTTTATTATCTAAACTTTTTCACTTTTTCCGGCCACCACAGGTATCCCATTGCTAAGTATCAGATCACGGTTTGCTTTCCTCAAGTCCCTCAATCAAACCATCGAGAAGCTTCTCCTCCCTATGGCAGACCTGCGTGCAGCAGATACCTATCCCATGAGCACGGCTGCTCTACTCAAGCAGGCCAGCGGATTCATGTTCTATGACATTAAAATGGCTTTCTTGAAAAGAATGTTGGATCACTCTGATCATCGGGGTTCGTCACCCATGTCTCCTGAAATATCGCTGGACCCACTCGAGACCCTTGAAGGTAGTTGTTACCCAATAGCTGGGTTTCACTTGACGTCATTTCCTGTCTCGTGCGGAATGTTCCTCAGCTGAATAGCATTCTTTCTGGTTGACAGCACATGGTGGTCAGTGTGTGACTTTTATCAGCTGATTGAAACCCAGCAATATAAGAGCTTTCAAGTTGTGACATATTTCCGGGTCCAAGTAACAATTAGAACTTTGGAAAACAAATCCTGTCTTCATAGAATTGCTTTTTGCTTTGGACCCGGAAGTCGTTTTCCATGCGAATGACGTCACACTTATATCTGTATCCAAAAGTATTGTGAGCTTTAACCAAAGTCTTAACAAAAAGACTGAAAGTTACAAATAACGATAGCTCACATGACGGGCAACTATTACGAGTAAATGAAAATTTAGTTTTCTTTATTCAATCCATCCTCTCCCTCCACTCCGACCTTCCTCCTTTCCTTCTCCTATCATCCCTCCCTCCATTCCTCCCATTCATTCTTTCATTTATTCCTTTATTTTGATCATTTTTTTCTCCAGCTGATAAAGTATCATCATCAGGGTCGCAGTTCTTCCAAGCCGCTCTTTATTTATCCACTGTTACATCAGCTGGTCTGCGTGTAAAGGTGGCCACAGGTGGCGACCCAACTTTCCCGCTTAGAGTTCAGCTAAGGGGTGAACAAGTTCTGGGTTCTGGTAAGTAAATGTATATTCATGTGCTTGGCTTGCCAGTGGCGTAACCAGGCTCCCGTTTTACCGCACTTTAGTATAGACACCGCCACGAGCAACCGAGCAAAGCGAAGGAGCCATTTAGAGGAGTCTTTCCGTTCTGTTCCATTTTGCCTAGAGACCGCTACGCATAGATAGGCATGTGTGGGTGAACATATAGTCGGGTATATTGCAATTCCTGTCAATATTTCAATATGTTATCTATTATGTCTTTGTTTACAATCATTCCCAAGAGAATGAAATAACAACTGGTGACAAATTCTGCTCTTTCTTATTTTATTTATCTATATCTTTCTCCTCCCATTCAGGTGGTTCTTTTCGTCATTTTATGTGGCTCATGGCTCGTGAACTACAGGGACAACATGTTAACCTACTGATTCCTTGCCCTAGTACAGTAGCCAATAGAAACAAGGTAAGAAAACTATCAAGCTCAACTAGTTCGCATTGCCTTCGTTAACTAAGTTTTTCTAAATACTTTTTGTATTTCAGGGAATGTTGATATTGAAACCAGGCAAGATGACTTATTCAGAAGAGAGGTCATTAGTATTTTTTGGCCAGGTGAGTTTTCTCTAGTTTTCCTGTAAAAATGAATCCTTTTGCTCGATGGCAGCCATGACAGGAGGCACAACAATAGTCTTTTCCCCCTCTGAAACTGTTCCTGCAATTGTTCCTGCCTCCTGTCATGGCTGCCATCACGTGATGGTGCAAAGCCTCTATATTAATAAGATATCTTTATGAATGTCTTTGCAGCTGCTTGGTATTGCACTTCGTTCAGATATCCCGTTTGCTGTGGACTTGATGCCAGTGTTTTGGAAGAGTCTTCTGGACCTGCCTATAGACCCGAAGAACGACCTCCATGATACTGATATACTCACCTATAACTACATCAGGAGATTTTCAGAGGTAAAGAAGCAGAACTCTCCCATTTTAGAATGGTTACTAACAAGTTTCAAAACGAGGTGCGATTTGTGAGGCGATTTTGGTCATAGTCAAGAATGGTAAAGGATTAACTTGTAAAGTTTTATTCAGGACACCAAGATTACCTGGATAAATATCTCTTTAAAAGCATAAGACAAAATGTATTAAATTTTCAAAAATCGAAGCAAAACTCGCAGCAAAACTCGCAGCAAAAATCGTCAGTGTAAACGGTCCTTTATGAAGCTACATCTTTTGGGGGTGCAACAGGGTTAACATTGCTTTCAAGACTTTTCTTGTGCCAGTGTTGATCATGATTGTTATTGTATACAGGTACAAAGCAAAGAGGAGTTTACTACACTGTGTTATGAAGCGGATCTGTGTCCATATCGTTTCGTCTACACATCGCTGAATGGAGAGGAGGTCGAGCTGTGCCCCGATGGTGCCAATAAACCCGTAACGTACGTCACTAGAAAACTTTGACTGTTATATAGTTTTGGGGTTTTTTCACATTTATATTCTAAAACCGTCTCTCCCCATAGGGGTTCTTCTATGAGGTTCGCCCCACACGCACTACCACTACATTCTATATTTACAACATACATCAATCAACATGCTGATTTTTACGGAGGGAGGAAAACCAGAGAACCTGGAGAAAACCCCTCATGGCAAAGGAAGAGGACAACACATCAAAAAACTCATCTCACATGTGGCTCAGCCAGCGATCAAAGAAAAGGTTATAAACCCATAGCAAAATGGCATGATCTTCTCTGATTACTTTTTATGTGTATTTGTATCGTTAGGTGGGAAAATCATCGTCAGTACGTTGATGCTATCCGAGAGCTTCGCCTCAAGGAGCTTCGCTGCACATCTCGCATGGCAGCGATTCGCTGTGGTCTGTACTCAGTAGTACCTCTACACGCTCTCTCTGTTATGCTGCCATCAGACTTACAAATAAGGACATGTGGACTCCCTACAGTTGACCTGGACTTTCTTAAGGTAGCATTAGATGACGTCATGATCATATGACTGGGCAGTGCATACCGGAAATGGGGCAAAAAAAACTATTGTTCTAGTACTTTTTTATTGTTGGAGAGTTTGGTTTTCCTAACGTTTGCGCACCACTTTGCCGACGTTTTAGATCATCACAAGGCCAACATGAAATTACAAATTCCAATTCTTGCTATTTCTTTCTCTCTCTCGTATTTTCTTTTTGGTCTCGTCTTCAGGATAATTTAGTTCAAGTGGTCTTTAGGTGACAATATGTTTTCTAAATTGCTCTCTATTTGGATAACATTTATTCTAGGCACATACCACGTACGTAGCGGGGATAAAAGAGACCGATCCTCATATCGAGTACTTCTGGAACGCCTTGGAAAGCTTTTCTCAGGTAATCCAAATTACAGGCATATATTTTAGCGTGTTTTTGGGGAAACTCTGGAACGTTGCGTTACTAGATTGACTTACTAGAAACATCATCTTTGTCATTCCAGAGGCACAATAGATCTCTTTACCTTGGGTGTTATGTTATGCCTTCCAATTTCAGACCACGTGTCATTCCGTTGAGTATCATTTCTTTGTTTAAGGTCTATCAGGATGAAACATGCAGTATAACTCTTCCTCAAATTGTTTTGTCAGTTCTTCCCTATCCCTAACAAGGCCTCATACCAAGATTAGAGTGTTTTTCCCCGTTTATATCTTCTTCTACTTGTGGTTTTAAGGACCAACTGCGCAAGTTTGTCAAGTTCGCCTGTAACCAAGAACGGTTACCAAGCACCTGTACGTGTCAGAAAGGACATCCAAGTACCGCTGACCTTCATGTTCCTCCTTATCCAATGAAAATAGGTCCCCCGGATGGTACAGGTCAGTACATGTGAAAAATGACTTTCGAACAACGCATATACGCATATACGCTAATCTTAATGTTCTCTTTTACTCATCTTACTGCGATTCTCAATATTCTGTGAACTCTGTAGTTGCGAGTTGCCCGTTGGATTTTTGTTTTTCACTGCCGCAAGTCAAAATATATAAGGTACCGACTGATTAGTTTTGATTGACGACAGTAAAAAGGCAATTTCACAACAAGCCGTTGAAATGTCTGAGTTCGTAGAATATTGAGAATCGCAGTAATGGCCCCCCAAATGGGGAGTATAATATTGTATATAGCATGGTTGTGATGCATTTGACTGTTTGCCATTACTACCGTATTTAGGTCGATCAGATGCCAGATACATAAGAGTAGAAACATGTATGTTCATGGTTAAACTTCCTCGATATTCCACACAAGAGATAACCACCCAAAAGTTATTGTACGCAATCAACTGCAGGGAAGACCCCTTGACTGATCTGTAACCAATCACAAGGTACTGTACTCAATCAACTGTTGAGAAGACCCCTTGACTGATCTGTATCCGATCAGAAGCTAAGATATGCCTTCGACCGCAGAGGACCCCCTGAATGATGTCCAGCGGTTTTTGTGCTTTGAAGAGCACTCAAATGACCCTTCAACGAATAGAAGGTGAATGGTCAAGGTTTATGAAATCTAATTTTTCTTATGAACGAAAGAATTCAAAAAGGATAGTCCTGATAAATCAGGAAAACAGCAAATTAAAAGAAAGGACATCGCCGCAGAAAGTCCTAATTTTTATTTATCTTTTACGTTTTGCAGTCCAGGACACTAGTATGGTGTCTTTTGCACAATTCAGTATGCAATAATGTCGATTATAACATGGAAATGAAGCTCTGGAATCATTGATAAAAATTGAACTACAACGCGCAAACTCTTTGTGGAGATTTGATAGTTTTTTATGAATCGAGGTAAATTTTGGAAAACCGAGCAGCATGCCATTATGCCTGTTCTGATGTGAATATTTTATAAATTATCTAGATAATATTAAGATGTTAATATCCCAATGTCGAAAGGTTCCATACGGTTGTGGAGTCTAAGTAGTTCCCTTCACAATTCCCTGCGCCATCTTGAAAGGTAGCTGTGCCTATGAATAACCCACTTTCGATATTCTGCTTGAGTAATTCAAGACGAGGCTCATATATTCTTTTGTTTCCCCGGAGCCTCGCCTTCAAGTGCATTGTGCGTGATCACTCGGTAAGAATATCGCTTCGATGCAATGGCACAACTACCTTTCAAGATGGCGCAGGGAACGTTAACTGTGAAGGGGACTATTTCAACCCAGTCAAAGATTTTGGTTGTCTTTTCTTTATTACTATTATTATTATCATCATTATTATCATTATTATCATTATTATTATCATCATCACTATTATTATCATCATTATCATCATTATCTTCGTCGTCGTCGTTGTTATTATTTTAATCTATTGGAATATTTCAATTCAATGTTTCAGTTTTACTTCACTTATTGAAAACAACTAGAACTTATCTTATTAATTTTAGCAAATAAAATTGCTCTAATTTTATTTCAATCAAAAACGCTCCTTACATCCTGTCACGGATTATAATTACATCAAAAGCGTCATAAATTATTGATCTATTTACAAAATAAATGTAACAAAATTATATCATATAAAATCTCCACCCAAAGTGATGGTGCTGTAATTTCTACTTATAAACGAACCTTAACAATATATATCTATAAATAACTCAAGATTAACTGGTTGCTAACACAGCCTTGCTCATAGCTTGCGAAATGCCAAGAAACGAGATGAATTTGAAAATGTTGATTGTAGCTGTCTTGACATGATAGATAGTTGCTCGACTAGTGAAAGTGATCTTCTCCAGGACTTGTAGGACAGGTATTTACAGGTTTTTTTATAAGTGTAAGTTATTTTCTCCGACTTCAAGGGTAATGAATTTACAAATTTCTTAACGATGAAGATCGTTGTCTTCACGGCTTCGACGATCGTTGTTCCACCACATTTACACGGAAGTTTCAAGGATTCTTGTTTCGACACAGGTATCCCAAACAAGGTTCCTGTGTACGGTTTTTAAGGGAACCTTGTTTGTGTGCCAGCAATGTCATCCAAAGAATTGTTGATAAGTGAAAAGAGGAATACAGAAAGAGAGGAGACATCCAGATTGACGCCCGAGCTACTACTATTGAGTTTGGATTCTTTCGAAACACAAACACTAACAGCGTGTACTCGGGCGCTACATACTGGTCAAAACAAAAAGGATTTCAAGGTCGAGCTTAACGACCTATATTTTTAGAGTAGTATTAAAGGATGAGTATTGATTCCTCTTAAGGAAGGAAATCAAGGTGTAGGGATTCAACAGAACAAAGATTTATGCTGACTGATTGCCCTCGTTCTCCAAAATAGTGATAAAGTTGTCAAGTGTCTCTTCCACCGAGTCGTCTGGGATTTGGTTTTCATCGGCGTTCTGTGAAAATATAGAGGGAAAAAGCTTAAGCCAAGGTGGCACAGACGATAGAAATGTACATGAATATACCACGTGGTATGACTTTAAGCCTGTTGCTATGGTGATGATAGCACTTCACAGACCACCACTAATACTTACATCGTTTAACATGCCTATCAGTCTAGCCGTTTTTCTTCGCAATCTGGAAAGTTGTGATGAAGTTTCTGTAAGCTCTGTTTCCTTCTGTTCCATTGCTTGTCTGGTTTCTGTCAGTGTTTCTGACACTTCTCTGTGCTTTTTCTGCACTTCTTCTGCTCTTTGTTCCGATCTTTTACCTTCCGTCGTTATATTGTTCATAATCTGGAATTCAAGAAGCGAGAGTCACGAGTAAGTCTAATGAAAAGAGAATGAAAAAGAAAGGAATGGAAAAAATGGAAGTGAAAAGTAGGAGTAAAGATGTCATCTTACCGTGCCTAACCCTTCCTCATATTTGTCACAAAAGTCTTTCTGCAGTGAATCAAATGAATAAGTTAGCAAATGAAATGCCAGGAACAAAACACCTATGTACCAATAGTCCCCTCCACAGTTCCCTGTACCATCTTGAAAGGTAGCCGTGCTTTGCATTGAAGCGAGACATGAGGTGACCTTGCAATGACATAACCTTTTTTAAACCTTGGACAATTATTCACATGTTCCTCTCGCTTCGATGCAAAAGGCATGGCTACGTTTAAAGATGGCGCGGGGAACTGTGAAAGGGACTATTGTTTCATTCAGTTTTACAAAAAAATATCTTACCACATCAAACTTTCTCAGCTCCCGTATTGATAAACTTCCAAGCTGCTCTTTTTTCAAACGGTAATTTGGAGGTACGAAGAACTCTAACATTTTCCTGGAAAAGAGAAAAATATGAACCTTAGTATAAATAACGCGGCAAACAGCAACCAAATGTGCACAGGATTCTAGAGTCTACTGATTACCACTCCTGTTAGTTAAGGCGCGATTACGCAGAACAATTTTCTTTGCAACTGGTCCGCTCTTAACAGCGTTGTGACACAAGTTGCATGGAGTATTGTGAAGTGTAACCTACAAGTACAATCTGAAAATGTTGCGAGACAAGTTCCAGCAGTCGTTGCGAAAAGTCGAATTCGTTTCTGCTTTTGGCAACGATTGTGTCTCAGTTGCACCATGAAACCCTCTTGAGACTTGTGTCGGAATGCCATTGCGAGACAAGTTGCAGAGCAAATCGCTCCGTGTAATAAAGACAAGAATCAAGACCCGAAAAAAAGACTTCCTATACCTAGACAGTTGTGCGACATCTTGCAGCGCTTCTTCTGTCTCCATATTGGATGATACACCATTATCAGGTGAGCGTACAGGAGAGGTCTGTCCTGGCATGTGTTCCGTGGTTACCGTGGATTCTATCGTGGTAGTACTGGGTAACTCGACCATGGAACTAGACGGTTGGGGAGATGGTTGAGGAGATGGTCGACTGATCGGCTCTGAAGGACATGGAATCGGCGTGGATTCTTTGGACTGTGAAGGTAAGAATCGATATTAAATGTAGTTCATTCCTCATGTTCTCAAAAGATTTTAAAGTCAGCTTTTTATGATAATTAGCAAAAAGACGAAAGATAATACTTTTTTTATTGATTCAATTGAGAACATAAAAATATGGTGTCTTCACATATTCACTTACCCCGTTAACACGGACTTGCGGCCCTGGGTAGTCATACCTGGTGAAAAATAAACACCTGTTAAATATAATCTTGAACTTCTACAATATAACATAGTCGTGCAGGTGTAATCCAAGATGATGGCAAAATTGGAGAAAAGATTTCAAAATTGGGGAGTAGGCGGCAAAATTGGGGAGAAGATTGCAAAATTGGGGAGATGACGTCAAAAATGGGGAGAAGATGGTCGTGCTTTTCCGTTTCCTAAAACCAGCACAGTTGTTGAAGAAGCTGTTTTACTTGTAAGAGGAAATGTCATTACCATTTATCGAACTTGTCGCTGGGGTGTTGTCGGAACTTGATTTTTACTCGTATACCATCGGCTCTCTCATTCACACATACTATAGTACCGGCATGCCATTTACCATCATCGGTTTTACCTTCACAAGACCGGCCATGTAACGAGGTGATATCACCCTCTCCTGGAAAAAAAAGGTTTTTTTTTATCAGAATGAGAACATCATTGCCATGTTGAAGGATGCTCACGAAAGATTATCAAACATGGCCACCGAAGTTTCGTTCATATTACTTAGCCGTTCCTTTTGTTCTCAATCGAAAAGAAGAACGTTTCCTGGTAAATATCCGAAGCTGCCAGCTCAGTTCTTTACTTAATGCACAATTTATCTTAGCGGACGGTTCGTTTAAACATATGTTACCTGGCTGGCCTAACAGTCTTGATGAACAACTGGACACCGTCTCTCCTTCACTACTCCAGTCCATTTCGTTATTATCAGACGTGGTGTTACTATCGACTTCTGGAGTCTGAAAATAAAGGAAAAAATTCAAAATCTATCCTGATTCATCTCTTCCAACATCGGAGAACATCCTCTGTTACTTACGCTAGCGGGCGCTTCTGGTGTTACGTCGCTCTTTCGTCGTTTAACATTTTTTTCCTAAAACAAAATTATAGTGAGAGTCAATAAAAAAGCTCGCTACTTTGACCTGCTAAATCATAGAATGGATGAATCCAGGGATTAAGGAGCTTAATTACAATTAACACATCACTTGTGAGCATGGCCAGACATACTAAGCCTGTAATGATACTAAAATATCTCACCTCAGTAGTATTAATTGTGTCAGGACGCAGACGTTTTGTTTTCTGCTGAAACTAAAAAAAATAAATTAGACGTAGCTTATTAGTTTACGCGGTGATAAGATAACTGATTCTTTTTTCTAATTTTCTTTCCTTTTTTCCGCCGCATAACTATGAAAATGGCACGGACCGCGCCTTGCCGTGACCGTGTCAGTGCCTTGTATGGAAACATTCGACAGTCGGTGCCGTGTCCGCGCCGCGCCGTAACTGTGCCGTTACTTTTCACATTCATATAAAATCTCCTCTATCTAGAACATTACCTCTTGTTTGTCTGGTTTACTGTTGGTACTATCGGCTGCAGGACGAGGTTTACTGCTCACTTGAACCTGTTAAGAAACGATCCGATCAATACGTAGAACTGTGATGACGGTGAATTAGAAGGAAAACCCAGAATAAATGGCATAGGTGTACAAGATAAAACTTGCTAGGAATAGTTTTCTTTAGCTAGGGAGTAATGTTATCCCCATTTCAGGCCACTTGTCATTCCCTTGAGTGTCATTTCTTTCATATTACAAACCTTGTGTGGTGGTTGTCTTTCTTGTTTGGTCGGACGAGGTAACGGCGGACTTGATCTTGCACTCTGAAAACAATCAAACTACTGGTTTGCAATCATTCTAAACAAACAGAGTCAGAATAGACCTTTTTAGCTTCGTTGTTTGTTGGGCCCATTTCAGACCATGTGATGCCACTCTTGGGAGTTGATTCTTTCATGTGTAAATATTTTAACAAAAGAAAATTTCTCAAGGGAATGCCATGTGGTCTGAAATGGGCAATTTGCATACGAAGCTAAAAAGGTCTATTGAGGATTCAACATTGTATTTTGATTAACATTTTCCATGTCACTGCTCGGAAAGTGCTAACGAAAAGTAATTGATTCATAATTCCGTTCGATCAACTCAGTTGGAGAACATGGGCAATGACTGGTGTATCTTGTAAAAGCGACTTATCTTCACACAATTTTTCCACCAAGAGAGACGGGTACAAACACATCTGCTTACCACTCTAATGGGAGTTCTCGTGTTACTCGTAGTGGCTTTAGGTTTAGAATGGATTGGAGTGTTTAATGGGCTTCGTACTGCTCGCTTCTGTTGTGGCGGAGGTGGCGGCGGCTGTGGTTTCTGACAAAGGAAAAATAATAACATTTTTTAACGCACAGTTATGACACACCAGCTACGTGTTATAAATATATAAACGGCACTTGTATCACATCAGCCATGGACATACTTACTGGTTTAATCGTTGGTCTCGTAGACTCTCTGCTGGTCTTGGGTCTCTCGTTCGCTTGCTGAGGGGAAAAAACTTTTTTTAAGCACACAATACAGACCAAATAAGCGTGTTGCTAGGAGGATTGGACTACGCTCAACCTTACCCCAACCATCAGTTTTTGAAGTTGCCATTATTTTACAATAGATCATTTTAGGCTTGGGCCTAATGATTGTATTTATGTTCATGTGTCTTCTCATGCGCAACCATTAAACAAAGAAATGGTACTGAAGGAGAATGACGCGCGGTCTGTATTGGGAAAACATTACGCCAAGGTAAAGACGTCTATTTGTAACCGCCGCTACTGATAACCTCACTTCTTAGCTCGGCGGTGGTATTACTTGATATTCTAGTTCATTACTTACGCTATCTTCAGAACGTTTCTGCGGCCGATTTCTGTTTATATCCTCTTCCACTTTCCGTTTTTTAAGAATGGCTTTGGAAATAGTCGCTGGCTTTTTCTCCGGTCTCTGACAACTGAAAAATAAAATAAAAATATCGTGGTTAGCTCTTAGGTTCCGGTTGTAAATCATGACATTATAAAATATCTAGCGTGGGTTGCCATAGCAAACAAATTGATGTGTCACACCATGTAAGTAACGCAAAGAATAGTTTAAATTGACCATCGTGACATGTGGAAAAGATATGTCACGCAACTAAGGTAAAAAAAAATATACTATGTAACGCAATATACGTACTTATTGCAGTCTGTATCAGGGTTCATCTTACAGCACCAGTTATCAGGAGAATCTTGATGGACATATCTTGAATGGAACGCCAGTTCACGCCACTTGAGACATTTATCTGTTCAAAGGATGACAGAAAAAAATTATCGATCAAAATTATGAAACATCCCGACTGATCAAAGTCATTGCATGGCTCACTCACGGATTGAATTTGAATTTAACTTGTAGGTTTTGCAGAGGGAGGAAAACCGGAGGGCTCGGGAAAAAGACATCGAATTAAGGGAGAGAGACCTAACAAACTCTACTCACATGTGATAACGAGTCCGGCCAGAAATCGAGCCCGAAACCACAGAGGTGAGATGCTAGTATACTAGATACGACTTACCACATTGTACGTAGAGCGGTAGATCCATCATTCGCTTTCGAACATATTTTTCTTCGCTGGATGGGTCGTCCTTCCATTTAGCACTGTTGTATCCGTATGCATCCCTGGAAATATCATAAAGATTGGTTATTTATGTATTGTCATCTTTAATGCAGCTGTTAATATAACAACAGATGAAACAGCAGAGGCAGCAACAGCAGCAACGACTGGACAAGAGAACTGGAACAAAGACAGCAACAACGGTAGCAACAAGAAGAGCAATAACAGTAAGTAGACACAAACTCTTTATTTTTTCTAGATGTATTTTTCTTATTCAACTTACCAGAACTTTACTACTCCTTGTTTTGCTGTTGAGAAAGGAAAAAATCCACTCAGAAAATCAATGATTTTGAAGGTTATGGAAAAATTTGCATGTTCAAGGTTTCTTTTTTTTTCAACTACACCCTACCCCCAGTGGTAATCTCTATGTAATACTGCAAAATAGAATCCCTGGATGTAATGTTTATCACTGAGCAAACCCACACAAACAGATTTTAATATGATGTTAAAACTTACAAATCGGACAGTTTTTCCAGTAATCGTCCAGATGTTCTCCTAGCGCTCTAGTTAAGGCTTTATATTCCTTAAAGAAGAAAAGATAAAGAAAATATGCTTAATTTTATTTATATATTTATTTATGTGGTTTGTTATCAGTAAGGTTCTCCTCACCTTGCCGTCGGCAAAATCTTGTTTATTATGGGTTGGTTCGAGTACCAGATAAGGAACGTTGACCACACCCATTACCCCGTACCCCTGACTGTAGAATAGAAAGAACGTAAAAATATAAATGTCTAAACTAAAGATATCATACCGGGCTAGTACAGGCGTAACTACATAGAATACTTACACTCCTCCTTCCACTTGACAACCGACCTTTTCGTACATCTTTATCAGCCTAAAATGTAAAACACCCTTTATTAAGTGGACGCCAGGCAAGGTCCCGAAGGTGTCCGCTTAATAGAGGTAGTACCGCTGTATTCCAGTGGGATGAGTAAAGGTTATATATCCTTACCGAGGTGGATATCCACCGAGGTATAAGGTATATGACCACCTTATATCATCATTGGGGAAGTTTCTTAAGCACGGGGTTGACATAATGATGATATAATACCAGTTGTCATTGAAATCGACTTAACAAACCCACTAACCTGTTACAGTTGTAAACCATGACTCCGTAGCAGCGTCGCTTGTTTAAATTAATGCCGAAAATGAACTCTAAAGACTGAGGGTCTTTTAAAGCTCTGCAAAAAGAAAACAAGATCTTCATTACTCTTTATTTCTCTTTTGGTTATTCCAAAAACTCCTTGGTCAATCAAGACGTACTTCCTTGTGTTGTTCAAAATCATTTTTTTGATGTTGACATCTGCTCTTGCTTCAGCTAAACGAACACCAGCTTGCCTTTGTACTGCCTAAAGATAACAGAACCATTTTAGAATACAATACCGCTGTGTTTCTTGAATGCAGACTCATTTTCTTAGCCTCATTTCAGCGTCAAAACATTCACAAATACCAACGATAGTAAAGAATGTACAACTTCAACCATAAAAACACTTCGCTTGTTTCTCGAGGCGACTGAATCCATAGGTATCCCAAGCAGGAAAGAAACGAAATACGACTAAATACTTACGATTGAGTCCTTGCACGTTCTCTCGGCTTTTTCTCTTTCTTCCCTAAAGAAAATACGACATGTAAGCATTATGTGAGGTCAGCAGTAGCCGCTAATTTCCATTTCTATTTCCATTAACTGTGAGTAAACCGTGCCCTGACTAAGAGAAACCCAAAGGAGAGTTCCATAAAATTGAAGATTTTTCAAATATCTCAATATTTCTACTTACCTGTCTTGGATGTCCAGTTCATGAGCTTTGGCTTCAGCTGTAAAAATTAAAGCACAATTTGATGTCAATAAATACTGGATTGACTGCGACTTTGTGATTTCACTCCTTTGTACATGCTGCCCCTTACCGACCTGTTTTCAACTCCAGGGCAGCATTCTTCTCTTCGCGTTCTAATCGACACTTGAAGCGCTTTGACATAAAAGTATAAGATCTGCAAAGATATGTAATCAAATATGGAAGTGAAAAGTTTATCCAGAGGAAAGACGCCATTGTATCAGTAAGGTCGGGATTACAGGATACATTACGCACCATTGATGTTGCGAGTCATGTCACACGACGCAATTTGTTGCACGCAATGTTGTTGAAGTAGAGAACGATCCTACTTCAGCAACACTGTCTGCAATATTGCGCGCAATGTTACACCATGTGTCCGTACCTTAACCTTCCTCAGTGACATGGCATTACATGGCTGGAAGTGGAAAAACGTATACATCTGAAAGAGTTGATTTTAAATATTCCAGATGTACTTACACAGTTTTATACAGGGACGTGGTTAATCTGACTGTACGAACTTTTTTGTTCTAGAAGTAAAAAAGATAACAAAAAACATCAAAATTGAATGATAAATAATAATACTTTTGAGAGTAAAACTTTAGATCAAAGCTTGTGTAATACTTCAGGAAGGATGACTGGTGATTCTGGTTGCAAACAGCTAACCCTTTTGGAAACAAAAGACGAGCAAGAGCCAGTCATATACTAAGGCTCTGCAGACAAAAGCTTACGGCTTTCCACTCGAAACGAAACCAAAAACTTGGTGCTAGAGAAGCACTAGGAACGAAACCATGTTTCTAGCAGCATTGGTATAAACGAAACTTGGATAAAAACAATAGATGCAAACCTGAATGTAGATCTTCATCCTTGGATCAAGATATAAGATCGATGTGTAAGCACGAAATGACTTTCTTTCGGGAATAACACTAAAATGGAAGAAACAATACCAATATTTTTAAGATTAAATAGTATGTTGACTCTGACTTAAGACTAAGACCGTTAATTGTAATATACCAAAAATACTTACTAGTTATCATCACCATACGATTCACCATTGTAGGGATCAGCCATGACGATATCATGAGGATCGCTAGTGACCTGCAGTAATCACGAAGAGCATACATGGATAAGTGAAACATTGTTTAGGACATCTGTCACTCTGTTCAGTACACATCAAATCACGTCCGTCACTTTCTGTTATAACAGAATCCAACATGGCCGCCGTCTTCATGATTGCACCATCTTTCTCTCATGGTAGTGGTTCTAACTAAAAATGCCTCGATCATTTTACTCACGTTAAGTTCAGGTTCTCCGTTATCCATCAAGGACATGTTGAAAAGCACAACCAACGTTCCTGTCATGATAAAACCAAAACATCAGTAACGGTGTTAAATCTAGCAATCATGACTCATGTGTATTATGCATTCTGGGTCCTAATTTCCTTGTTCCTTTTTGTCCGTGTTTGAAATTGAGTCTGATACTGAGAGACGTAAGTCACATACAACAACAGTCTTTCTCAAGACTACACTCACCCGGACGATCACACTACTCACTCTACTGCTACTACTCCTGGATTCAAACCATTTACTCTCATACTGAGTCTGTATATGCTGCTTATGATTACGATTATGAAGCTAGTGTGAACCAGGCTTGACCCTGTGCAAATGAGTCTGCGGTCTTCAAAAACAGCGGTTTGCATCGAATGCGAAACTGGTGTATTCTCGTGTCAGCGGCAAAGTAATGGTAGAGAATTCAAAGTAGTTTGACCCGCAGACCATCAACACCGGAAGTAAAAAGATGTGGAGTTAACGCTTACGAACCTGTTGACTTGATTTTATCGAACTCGTGAAAGATATCGTCTGTTGTTTTGAAAGGTGAATACTTTGTAATGATACCAACTTCTGTTTTGTGCTGTAGAATAAAACCATTGTATTATTAAACCAAGTAAACCCATAACTTTGAGAGATGAGGGCAGATTTCTACACAGGGAGTCCATGTATGGGAAAACGCATTTAGCTCAAAGCACTATGATTGGATGTTGTGATTTTATGTGCTATGTGATTGGTTGAAACAGAAAACCCATGAGTGTTTGGTTTTGCCACTACTTGACGACAAATACCTGTTCAGCATCACGATTTTTCTTGAAAAGCGGTTTCTTTGTCTTAGCATCCCAGGCTGGCATTGGCGCGATGATCTACAAACAAAACGACGACGCCATCAAAACTAGCGGTAAAATACCAAAATATTTTCAAAACTCAGTGATATACTAACAGGAGAAACTGAGTTGCTGGGATGCACAAACCTCGTCGAATATTTTCTCTTTTTCTTGGAACGTTCGTGAAATGAATAGGCAGCTTAATTTGTTCTCTCTAAGAAAAGAAAGCTTAGTTAATCCATGCAACAAGAAAGAAAAACCCAGACGAAGACATGGATGGAGGGAGGAAAAAAAGGCAAACGAGACTTACTTTTTGGTGAACAACATCATATCCTTGGCTATTCTCATGGTGCCTCTGCGAAAACAATGGAAATATTGGTGTGTAAGGTCCAGTTCAAACGTCGAACTTCACATTAGCCGAACGCATTGAAAACAATGGATAATAAGGCGGTCTTCTTTGATGTCATTAGGTTCGGCTCATGAGAAGATCGACGTTTGAATTGGGCCTAAGCTATATAAGGACAAATTAATAGACCTCTTTACCTTCGTATGCAAATTGCCCATTTCAGATCACATGACATTCCCTTGAGAAATGTTCTTTTGTTAAAATATTTACACATGAAAGAATCATCTCCCAAGAGTGGCATCACGTGGTCTGAAATGGGCACAACAAACAGCGAAGGTAAAGAGGTCTATTGGGTTATATTTTTCAAAAGAAAAAGTATTCTCTCTGTACTCACGATTTCAGGCCATTGCCATATTGACCAATCATGTTCTTGTCTATGATTCTTTTGTCAGACCGACCAAATTTGATTACGTTCGACACCTCGTCTGCAAAGAAAAATCAATCAATCAAAATTCACCATGCTAAGTTCCAATTCGATCTTTGAGTTCGCGTGACTTATGTCAGCCCAGAGATTGTTTTCAAGGCTAACCCAGAGTAATTCGAAACTAGAGTATTGGCCTCATAGAGTACCTGGATCCATTCCATCGCCGTCATCCAGAAAACAGAGCATGTATTTACCACGGTAAGACTCTGAAGGAACTGAAAGGAAAAATGTTTAAGTTCAGTTTAGTTTTTTTAAAACTAAAATCGAACTTTCAGTTATTCGGTATCACGAGGAAAGGAAAACAAAAGGCCTTCGAGATTTTATGTACTTATAGCCTCAGGAAACGTTATAATCGGGCATCTGAATTGGATCCAATTTATTTAATGTTATAATGCCAGTTTACAAGGAGGATTTGACAGCAGTGCTAGGATAAAGTCTTTTGTTTTCTTTTTCCAAGGACAAAAAAAATGAGCAGTTGAAGTACGGTCTCCCTAGAAGTAAAATACATAAAGATGCTCTGTAATAACATAAGAATCACAAACACAGCTACATTACTCTAACAGTCATGGTGTTATTGGCATGCATCACAAGTAATGTGTCATGAGATTTGATGAATATCTTTGCCTCTTTGGATAAAATATTGTTTTTTTTGTCACACAAAGTTTCTACATGTGAAAAACTTTTCTTGAGTTAAGTAAATTAGAGTAACGTGGAATGAAGAGAGATTATCGATCTTTCTGTTATGTCATTGTGGCGCAACTTTGCACCAGTACATATGAACGCTCAAAGCTTTCCAAATTGGTCACTTCAGAAACGAGCAAGAGCCTGGGGCGAGTTTTTAATTTTGATTCAATTAGCAAAACATTGACTAAATCTATCTGAATTTTTAATCTGTAATAGTTTCCCATCGCTACAGATTGTCATTTGCGAAAGTATCCTAAGATTAGTAATTCTGGCACATTTCAACATGTTTGAATGAAAAGAACCAGAATTACAGGCTTTCGTATGTGTCGGAAACTGATTTACAAAGAATGTATGATTACACAGGAAATGAGAAGTAAAGGAGATGTGAAAAAGGCCATTGACGTTCACTAACAGAAAGTTTGGAGAACCCTACAATTACTCTGAACGGTCCAAAGTGAAAGCCAATGATTAGTGATTAATGATTAATATGGTTAGTAAATAAATGTGTTAAGTGGACTCATAACGGTCCACTGCAGTTAGAAAGAATGAGTGTATCTGAAATATAGAATTTTACGGTCGGAAATTCGTTAATTCTTCACTGCAGTGATACTGTTCGTAACTTTATTTAAATGTTTGTTTTTCTCAATAACCAAAATATCAAGTCCAATTCAGCCAAACCAACCAACGAAGTAAGCAATCCTAAGAGGGGTGATAAACAGTGCAAACAGCAGCCTGAAGGTCTTGCATTGAATAAAGAAGCAATCCATCTTCACAACAGTCCCAACTTTCCATCGCTCTTTCGAGGTACGCGTCTCCTGGTATATTACGTCGGCTTTGTGGACGAGCCAAAAGTTGATAGTATACTTTCAGCCGACAAGCTCATGACTGTGAGGTTACAACTAAAAGAAGCGTAGATTTCGTATTTGTAACCACAACAAAGTTTCATATGTACAGTGTTTTTTAAATTGTATTCATTCCAAGCTTTTGGGTTATTGATCTACATCGTTTGATATTATTGCATTTGAAGAATCTCACACTTTGCCAGCTGTTGGAATGGTGGTAGGAACTTTTTGGATAGCTGTCTATGTCTTGAGCCCTACCAAGCAGTAATAACCCTGGATGCTGATGTAGGTGGCTCCTATGTCCCCTGTAGGCATCGATTTATTGTGACTGTGATTGATGGAGTAACAAGTGATTGATGCAGTAACAAGGCAGATATTTGCCAAACCAATTGATCCCATTTACCTAACTCGTTAAAAATCAATCTACCGATTCTTCTCTTGCTGGGGGTACTTGAGAAATTTTCCAGTGGTCATCAGGCAAGTCGCCTTTTTCAGTGGTCAATTCACATGAATATCATCACTTTGTATGGAAATCATCGCTTTTCAGACTGTACTCTCCTTGAAGTATCTCTGAAAATACTGTTTCCTTGATGATGAGATGAGACCCTTGATTTAAGTACATCGACCATTCTTCAGTGGTTTCTTACAATGGCTTTTTTTTACCGTGCAAAAATTCCTCACTCAGTTATGTGAGGAGTTCAGGTCTTTGAATAATAATTCTAAAACACTGATACGACGTCGTCCTTGCTCTGCAACGCTTTCAGACACTTCGTTATTTATTTCGTGTATCGCGCTGCCTACAGTTAAGCATCCCTTTCTTCGTCTTTTAGTTCTCAAAGACGCAGCATGACTTGTCTTGATGCACTCAATAGCAAAACTTTGTTCTCCGCCGCTTAAGCTTTTATCCCAGGTAGTCATATATCACAGTGCTTTTGTCGTTAGTCGGCTTTCTATGATGCTCAGTTCTCATCTTTATGACACACCAGGACTTCTCTTGTTTACTCTGAATTAAAAAAGCTTGGTCTTCCATTGCACTTCAAATATTGCACTTCAGCATCGTTGCCTGCTTTCCTCTAGTGCTTTCATCCTCTTTTGTTCTCCACCGCTGAATCTTTTACCCAGGTCTTAATATCACAGTGACTTATTCAATAATATATTCGATTGTCTCATCTTCATAACACAACAGGATTTTTCGTGGTTTTCTGATGTGTAAAGCTTTGTTTTTTTTCATCGCTGTAGCTTTTTCATCTCGGGAATGCATCAAGATGCCTTTAATTGTCTTATTTTGTTGAGTGCTTGGACTTCTTTCACTTTTGCTAAACCTCAAGTACCGCGAAAGTAAAGTTTCCTCAGAGACGGCAAAGATCCAGTTTCAACATGTCTCCTGACTCAATATTTACTTACTTACTGGACCACAATTGGCGTCGACATAACTATAGGAATCCTTTGTTGAAAAGCAAAACAAACTGATGTTGAATTCTCCATACGTGATTCTTGATACTGCTGAGACAATTGTTTCGGTAACATGACACGAACCAACGTCCTAATGATAAATTGAATGATCCACCTTAAGGGTTTTCCCAACAAATATATTCGCCCAATTCAAAACCCTTAGTTTTGGCCGACAGACGACTTGATGGAGGCCACAAGCCCAGATAGATGATTTCCATGTTCTATTCTTTAATGTAATGCAGCTGCTGATGCTGGGTTTGTCAGTCGGAAATGGTCATTCTTATATTCGACAACAAAGATTATGCAGCTACTCGACAGATGTCACAAGAAGCCTTGGGAGAATACTTTGGAGCTGTACACTTTCAAAATCAATGGTCGAGCAAATCCATGAGGCCATCGGCGCCAACATCTTGTATCTTTTTAACCATCCAGCAACATTCTTTGTACCAAAAGTTGGATATTGCAGAAACACTTTCCCTTTGTTTCACAGGAGAGATATAACTTTCTTCACAACGCGGGTGGACCTTCAGCAAAGATTAACTGGAAATAGTCGAAGAACTGCACCCCGTTCGCCTTACCAATCCCACGTTCCTTTGAGTCGTGCGTTTGTTAGACATGTATTATAAAAGATGTTAATAAAACTAATGAATATCCTTTGTGAGCCAGAGAATAGTATATGAATAAAATAAAGCATAAAAAGGACGGTTTATTAATCACATCCATCTTTTGTCACTCATTTTAACGATTTATCACTCATTTTAAAGGTTTTTCCTGCGTTAAGATTTTTAGGAAGCAATTTTATGGCTGTTGTGTCGACCTAAAAGCAAGGAGTTTATAAAAGGGCTGAAATGCATTTACAACTAAACAATAAGCTTAGAACTACATACGTCAAAACGCTGTAAATAGGAAATGAAGCTTTGAAAACCATGATTTCAGTTCAATAGGTTTTAGCTCTTGCTGGAAATGAGTAATTAGAGAAACATAAAGCAAAAAATACAAGATTATTCGGGGAAATGACCGAGGCTGAATAACTAACGAAACAAAGATTTATGACAAACTCAAATAACAGGTGCACCTTAAGATATCTATATATTCAAAAATGCGACAAAAAATGAAAATGACGTTGGAATATTTTAACTATAAGCCTCAAAACAACATAAGAAACGATAATTTTTTTTTTTTTTTTGCTGTTCATCCCGTAAAAACCCAACCTCAAACTCAAATTGTTAATTAGCGTAGAAAATGAGGGGCATTTTGGCCATATTTGAAAGTTCGTTATCAAGGTTTGACGACCTAAATAATCACATGAACTAATCCACAAATAATACTTTCCCTTTCGTTTTCCTTTCTTTTCAGAATGTCTGAAAGTAAAGGGAACTAAAAGGGAAAGTAATTTTAATGTATAAGATTGAAATAAAGTTGGATGTTTACCTTAGAATACAAAAATCAAAAATTGGAAATATAATAAACTCGTATGATGTTTTCAAATGATGGAGTTTGATGGTGTTAAGAAGAAACATTAGTCATTAACAAAGAGAAAAGCATTTAAACAAACAAAATATATTAAAACTTTCATTACGTCTACAAAGCCATGCAAATACCTTAAAAATAAATTTGGCGAAAATTTAAGATAATAGACAAACTGTAGTTTTGTGATGAGTTTTTTGGATAATTGATCTAAAGAAACCTTTGCCAGGTGTTAGAAAACCATTAGTCAATATTGAGGAAAATTAAAGAAGTAAAAAATTAATTTTAATATACAAAAACTATATCTTTTTGATGTCTATCTATGTCTAGCAATACCTTTTACCCTAACAATGTTTAAAAAAATACTTTTAACTGTACTATAATCATTTAGGATTTGAAAATCTGAAATAAAGTAAAATCCTTTTCTACATCTAGCCATAACTAACTTTAAATTCTCAAAAGAGAAAAAAAGAAAGAAAAGAAATACACAATGTTAGACAAGTTGTTTTGAAGTATACCATACAACATTTCATTTAGTTTGCATTCCACTGAAGTATAGTATAATGAAACTGGGGAAAATACTGAAATTGAAATTGAAAAAAAAAAACATTGCTTTTTGACTTCCTAGAAGGAATAAATTTTTAATCAACCAATGGACAATGGGTTGGGGATGAATTATTGGTAAAATTTGTTTCTGAATCAAAATAGAGGTACAAAAAATGCTTCAAAAAACACAAAGGATTTCTAAACTTTCTTGATAGACTTCTTTGCCTGGATTATTTTTGAAACCTAATTTTCTGTTACCCTATGGTTTGAGTCAGTAGGGATGAGAAAAGAGTAAGACAAACAATCAAAACTATTCCAACCTTCATACAAAGAAAGTCTAATTAAGGTTTTGGAAAGTCCTAGATGAATTCTGCTACCACAGGGCCAACCTACATCTTGGCACACCATGAGATATTTGTGTATTGTGAGAATAATAAGTTTACTTGAAATAATAGCAAACTTCACCATAGAGAAAGAGTTCTTTCTTTGAGTTTTGTTTATGTTTTCAACACTTCAAATAATGACTCAACATTAGAATACATGCCCATAGGAACCCTCTGAATGGAAAATTAATAATTCAAAACCTACATGCTACATAGGATTATAGTTTATTTTCCTTAAAATTAACTTGAGAATATGTTTCTTCTCTGACTGCTAGAGTTAATATATATTCATTGTTTGCCAAACCTAACACTAAACTGGAGATCTTCACTATTTTAATACATTATTTAAATTTTGATTAAAAGTAGGGTTATTGTTATTACACAATAGTAAGAAATAAAGTGATGAAAAAAATTGAAGATCTAATAAATTGACTGCAGTTAAGATTAATCTTTTTTTGATCATGAAGAAATAGATTGTCTCAATTCACAAGTATTGGTGATATTTTTGGTGAAAATGGGTACAAATTTTATTCCTTAAAAAGTCATAGAAATGCATACAACAGAGATCTTTATGTATTTTCAAACATATCCAAATATATATTATAAATATATAGGTGCTGGTTAAGTAAGATCATAGGCCTAATTTGAAGTCTTTCATTATATACAAACCTGAATAAATATCAATCCTTTTAGATGCAGCATCTCTATGTGATTCAAGAATATTATTATTTGTCAGTACTGGTAATGGGCATAGCTATAAGCAGGTGCACTGCAAACGTTAATAAGAGAGACTGTAGGAGTAAACATTATACCATAGGTCCCAAGCGATATATCAACTATATTATCAAAAGTTATATTTTCTTTCCATAATTGCTGGTTGGTATCTGAAAACGGATATTAAGGAATCAGAAGACGTAAACTCCGTGTAGTCTAACGACGCGTTACGGATCTTAATAAGAGAGTCAGACCAGAGTTGATTGACGAATTACGTAAACACTCTCTAGAAGATCATTTTACGGCAAGTTCAATAAAGCACTGTTCAAAGAGAGCATGAAGCGCTGGAGACTTATTGATATTTGCAAAGTCGCTTCCAAATTGCAGGAAGTTTATCGAAAAATCATTTTTTCTGTCTGATGATGATGTAACCTGAATAAAATTATGTTTAACGTTTGGATAATAATGATAAGGATCACCAATTGGCTCGCTGTAAGTAAGAATTTACTACGACAGTCGGATGCATTCGCAAGGTGACTTTAGGGATCGACTTACCTGGCGTTATCTACAAGCTCAGCAAGAGCACCAAAAAGGAATTCATGAGTAGTACTGGAATAAAATAAAAAAGGAAACTCACTATGAAGCTGGTTTCATTCATGGAAAACACATGGGGACAATGATAAGGTTGAGTGATTCAGTAATCATTCCATGCGTTCTCCAGTTTCAGCGAACTACTACATTTGCATGGAACGTCAAATGAGATGAGCGACTCCAAATCTTCTACACAGAAGATAAAATAATTACTCCTCGACACCACACGACACAGCAAAATCAGTAGTTACTCCACGTACTACAGAAAGAGGAAAAACCTAGCAAAACTCTGCTATACGCGAAGATAAACGAAGCAAAATATACTCTCTGAAGTCTCTCCTTTTCAAAAGCCCGCGAGAATAGCTGACGGCGCGTAGCCAAATCAAGTTTAAGTACCTTCAGATTTTGATCACTATTGCATCCGCTAAACTTACCTGTTAGTATGCAGATAATCAAAAGTTAGTTGAGCCCTCGCGATGGAAGCATATGCGTCAGACGTTGCCATGTAGGTACGAGTGTCCTGTATCTGAACACAACTGACTTGAAAAGGCCGTAGTAATTAATAACAATGCTTCGAACAGCTTAAAAGACACGGCCTTCTCTTCTGGAAGACAGTATTCGGACGTTTACTTGGTACAAGCAACAACTTTGGAAGTTATTAATAGGGATCCTCGTCTCTTAGTTAGCTGAAGAAGAGGTCCAAGTCAAATGCCTACACTTATACTTATATGACGTTATGGTAATAGATAGTTCATCATGTGATATGTGTTTACCACGAGGGCTTCATGTTAGAAGGTGCAGTTGTCGTACTGTGATTGGATAAATATTGCTTGATTGACAGGACCTCTATCACCTCAAAGGCCTGTGATTGGTCGGTGAAAGCAAAGGCGCCAGCTTCCTTGACAGTCGTTAGCCAGCGCCCTACTGCAAGCTGCCTCTTGGTCAAGCTGAATGTTTTGGTCCTTCATCTCAGATTCTGTCGTCTCTAACACCCGTTGTTTGACAACTTTCGACTCTATAGTACTCAAAATGGAGTTAGGAAGGTAGGTTTAAGCGAAAGAATCGATAATTCGTGTTCAAACGATCAGAATTTGCACTGAATTTCATAATTTTGTAAGCAGCTATGAATGTTATTGTAATCCTTGTCTTCCAAAGCAATAATAGATAATTCTTCGACTTTTATTTGCTTTAGAAGAATATTATCTTGCTATACACTTGGACTTCATTGTCCATTAGATATTTAACAAGCTTATTATCTTAGTTATTTCACAATTTCCTTGAATTTAAGTCGAGAGAAAAGCGAAACTTTGTGTTCAGCCACCATGAATAAATTAGTCGATCAATCGGGTGACTGGTGTTTTGAATTAAAATTTCCTAATTAAAAAAATATTCAGGACAGATGAATAACCCTGACGTCCTTACTTTATTCACTTATTTGATGATCTTCGAAGCCTCAATATAGCTTCCTGGCCCTGACTAAAATTATTACAAACAAATTATTTTTGTTTTAACTGAAGATTGCGAACAGTCTAGGACTACCAGATCAAATGCAAGCCATATCAGGTTCACTGCAGTAATTCCTTTCTGCCTATATCTTACTTGACGTCCTGTTTACCTTACCTGTTGGTATTTTTATGCTTGTCAGATAAAGAAAATGTCAACGATGTTGATTGTCTTCGGTTTTCGCTTTCTTAATTAACACGTCAAAGCAAACGCCCATCACTCATTCACTGTCTCAAAACTCTTATCTCTGTGCAATCGATTTATTGGATCCAGTTTAAATTAATAACCCTTAGTTTGGGTAGGCAAAACATTTGCATAGTTTTGTACTGTCTATCGCTACAATGTATGTTACACTGGTACCAGAAGTATTATATCGCAAATTACAATTGGTTATTTTAAAAATTAAGCGAACTGACTACTACCTAAAAAAAAACAGGTTTGTATTATATTTGATCTACCTTTATTGAAGCCTTACTGTAAAATATTTTTTTGTATATATGGATTTTAATATTGATTTTGACATAGATAATTATCTCGCGCAACGGCGAGAGCGTTTTCCTCTCACCAACCCACATTTAGCCAGGTTCGGTGCTCGAGCTTTACCCTGCGAGGAGAGTCTCCTTATCTTCTCCACGAACGCCCATAGGAGGAGATAAACGGAGACTCTGCTCGCAGGGTACCCGAGCTTTGGCCATGGCGTCCTATGTGAGCACCGGAAAAGCTACCGTGGAAGCGCATAATTAAGCACTTTTTTCTTTACATATTTCTGTTTTACTGGATTACTGTCAATATTTAACACTAATCAATTTCTCTCTTACGCATTGTTAATGTCATAGGCGAGACTTGCTGGAGCAGATCTGGCAAGAAAGTTTTTCATAATGAATGAAGAACATGGATATGAAATCAAAGAGTTGATGTTCAAATGTCACGAGAAGAATCCCAAAGATGCAGTTAATACAAGGAGAAGTCAGTGTTGGATAGACGTGTCAGTCATCATACCAGCGTCATTGTGACGAGCTGCTATTTGGCACGAAGTTATGCATATTATGACCAGTCATATGGATTCATTCACTTGAAGAAGCGTCAACAGTCATACTGATTCCTTCACTGTCATGGAAATACGGGAGAATGGCACAATGTTTACTTCATTCGATTTTTAAAACGAGTTCTGGAGCGACTGGTGATGGAAAAAGAACTTAATCAGTTGGAAATATCAGACGAGCTTCGAAGAGGATGAATTGTCTTCGACAGGAAGCCACAAGATCCCTCCGACTGTAAAGATGTTTTAGACGAATGTTGGTGTTTTTACTCAACCACACTTTATATTCCCGGCCTTGGATGAAGCCGGCAAATTAAGAATGTGAAAAAAAAAAGTTTTTGACCATTTTTAAAATAAAAAGCGCTATTCTTCAAGAAAAATATTTCGCTTTCCGTATCCTAGCAAAACAGCAAGTATCTTGTGTCGACGGAACCTCCTCTTTTCCAGGATTATTTTCTTCTCCACAGGAAACCGCCATTTCGGGACCAGCCGTTTTCGAATTAACGCTTATCAGTCTTTATCGGCCCCGACGATTTTGTTTTTCTGTCGTATACGTTATCTAACCGAGTATTCACTAACCCTTAATGTACTCCTGTTCGAGTTGGCGATCGAAGTAACCGCCTAACGTACACTAGACATCCAATATTAGCTTAAATATTTCAATTTTTTGTGTGCCACGTTTTTTGCTCATGGCCAATCCAGCTACCCTTCGTTCTGCCAGCTGAAGAAAACCGTTCTTATAAATACATGGCGCTAACCTTTTGCCACAACATTTCCTTTTTACCTGACTGAGGTTAATTCACATCTAACAGCGATAATATACGAACCGTTCAATGGAAGTTGTGGCCGGAAGAATTGAATTCTACGAGAGCCGCAGTCTCGGCCGACATTCGACGCAAGCTCACTTTTGTTCGTCGATCAAACGCGGGCGATGAAACAGCCTATTTGGATTCGGTCGGCAAACTCGGTACTCAGTGTCACCCGCAAAAAGAAATTTACCATTTTTTCCCTCCATAAATATCAGTCAACATTCCATATTATTGCAATCACATAAGGCAAAGATCATTAGCTCCAATCTTTCTACCATGTCTTTTCATTATTCCTCCCGACTTCTCCAGCACCCACCAATGTTCGACTCCTACACCACGTAAAATAACGCAGTTGATAGATTCCAAACCAGCTTTCAACGGTAATTACCAGTTGAAGAAATTTTCTCAGGTCAATTCTCATAAAAGCCAGTCGATATAAACGAGTAGTTTTTGAAATTTCTGTCAAATTTGCATCTCAATCTTCCACTTTCGAAGTTAATTGCGTCGGCGTGTTCCCTGCTGCGGAAATTTAAAGTGAAATTATAATAAGTTTTCAACAGGTGCACTGTCTGCTTATCAACAAAGTACGCGTCGCAAAATGTTAAATCTTGAAATCTAGTTAGTGCAAGTAAAGCTAACTCAAATTGCCACGTCTATGTTTTTTAATGAGTCGTCTTTCCGCCACAAAACACGCACTTTACAGTCGACTTCAATGGTGCATAAAGCATTTGCCGCCTTGTTATGTTTTGTAGTAAAGCAGATGTCTAAGTTCTCTTTTGTAGGGACCCCTAGTTTTATATCGAACCCAGTCCAGTTCGGTTACACCATCTTCATAATTTTCCTTGTCCTGTAGCAACTTCTTCATTTTCTTGCTTCAACTTTCGTAAGACGTAATTAAACACTTCATGGGTGTTCGTTATTGTGTCGTTGCATGTCCAAGAAAATAAAACCAACGTAAAGAAGCTTTGTTTTTCGTCAGGGAAACGGAGGTTGCGGAACCGTGCTTGTCATCACAGGGAGCCCAACTTAGATAAAAGAAATAATTAAAAGTCAAGAAATAAAAATGAATCCTATTGAAATCGATCTTTTTGTAGAATATGGATCACAGTAAGGAATAGGGTATCTCCAAAGCGACAAAAGTGAATAACAGATACCCAATGAATCATACAGCATAACTAGCACCGTGGGGTAGATGGCAGTGCTTCTGTCGATAGGTTTCCGGGTGCGCAGCTCGTCATCGTTGCTGATATCACAACAACCTGAGTGGGCGTCATTGTGTTTGTTCTGAGAGACGTAGGGTTGGGACCTAGCTATATTTGTTGTTTTTTTCGGACAGAATTCACACGCATTGCCTGATTTCAAACCAAAGAAAAAATTAAATAATATTGGTTTGGCATTGGAACTGCGCGAGTGCTGTTTGTGAGAAAAACTAGCGTACAAAAGAAATAACTTATTACTTTCTGTGATCCCGAATTCGGAAGATATTCTGAGCTACATTTTTATGGATTTGCTCAAGAATCTTCTTTATCTAAAATAGTGTTCTAGAGCATATACTACCTTGCATGTGACTTCCGTCCGGAAAAAAAGGAGATAGGTCCCAGACTCTCGGCTTTAAATCAGGAAATAGCTGTACATGGTGTTTAATTGTATCGCCATTGTGATCTTAATGCGCCAACCATTCTATCAATAGATTTTGTCGGACTGTCCAATAGCTTTTGATTGGAAATTTCAATAGCAATCATCCAAAACAAATAACGTTATCGTTTGTTCACCATTAGCATTCAATTACCGCGGCGGAATGGGTCTTGCAGACGGTACCGTTGAAACAGGGTCATACAAATTTGATATTCATGTACAACATAAGCCAACAGACCCCTTTACATGTCACGTCAAAGCAGATCAATTTGAAAAGACAAAACTAAAGAATTTTAATCTCCTGAGAATTAGAACCTATTGTTTTGTCCTCCAAATTGTGAGAGTCAGGGACAACCCAAAATAAGTGCAGGGAAACCATCTTAGACAGTCTAAGACAATTTCAAGGATTTTAAAACAGCGCCAAAAGAAAAATACATCAAGTCTAGTGAGAGATTAGCGATCGCAATAGAGGTTATTAGAGGGTTAACAATAGAAAGTAACTCCTTTGAGAAATGAATTCTCGTCATGCAAAAGCAGCGCATTAATAGTGAAGCGCGCAGATGACGTCAGAATTCACGTTTGTCTGAGTTTATAATTTATTCTTTTAGCATCCTTTCATTCAAAACAAAAGAAAATAACTATTTACGAATCCCTTGAGATTCAGTTTTGGTTTGTTTGTCTGAGTTTTGGCTTATTAATAATAACTGTGCGCTTCGCTATTGTTTCTGTCGTCAAATATGGTTGCTGTGAAGAACAATGAATATGATCCAGCATAAATTTATTGTTAATTTTTTAAGGAAGTCATGCTTTTGGAATTAATACTTAATCGTTTTTATACATGCCTCATTTTATGGTATTCTATTTACTATACATACTGGCACTCGAACCAGGGCTACTCTTTAAAAGTTAACCAATCGCGACGTAGAATGAATACAAAGCATTCCACATGAGCCAATCAGGAGCAAGCATTGAATATAAGATCTGATTGTGTAATATGACAGCGGAGACTGTAACATTCATATTATCAACAATTCGTGTAAACTCCGAGTTATGATTGGCTGAACCAACACTCTTCTCTTCCAATAGCCCACTTCCGAGATATGCTCCACTTGTCACGCACAAAGGTTTCAATGTGAGGCTCCGTGCTAAATGCTCAGTAATTCGTGACAGGAGAAAAAAATACGCTTAATTTAGCACGGAGCCTCGTACTGAAAGAATATATCGGAAGTGGGCTGTTGACTTCACTCTACATCATGATTGCTCAAATCTGCAAGGCGTCGTTCAGACGTCGAACTTTTGCCGTGTCCAATCTAATTCCGTACCTTTTAGGTCAACTGAAAGTCGTTTCGTTAACTTGTGCCACATTATATAATGTAATCAAATCTGTCGAATTCAATTGGTTCAGACGTCGTACTTTTCAGCCATGTATAAAATGCAACGTGGCAAAGATCGACGTCTGGCCCTTCGGGGCTCGGGATATTTGTGGTCAGCAGTTTATCAACGAAATTCAAAATGGCGGACGTACGTAATAATAAATCAAAATAACCAGCAGTCAAAGAGGATTCTGCCGTGCTCCCTTGGTCTGAACTAGACCTAAAGTACACCTCCGCACAGTATAATCATTGTGAACAAAAAGTTCACAGGAATTGAAACAGCCCTGATCCCTTCAAGCAGTCAAGACACAAAGAACAAGTCATTGACCATTTTGGGTCCCAAAACGGACCGATTATTTATTCCCTAATTTCCTTCCCATAGACCGCTACACAGTAGCTTCTAATCGAAGAACTAGTACAATAACTAATATAGTGTGTACGGAATAATAAATTGCTATAAATATTCATAAAATAAAGAAACAAGTTACTAGAAGTATGGTATTAATAACTTCAATCACTCATGAACTGATATTTTCTGTTCAAGTTATTGTGATAATCCTAAGCATCCATAATTCCATTATAGACCTTTTTCGAATTCGTAAAATACCTCTGTGTTCCTTGATTACAGTCTCATTCACGCAGGGTTAGCCTCAATTTTGTGAGAACATTCACGTGTTCCAGTGAAGGTCCGTGGAATTTGAAAGTGTTTGTATTGTTGAAGTTGCGCATTCTTTATTTTAGCGTTGGTATTTGTGAAGTTTTGAGACTGAAATGAGGCTAACTCTGCGTAAATGTATCTGTGGTCATTTTAAGAAAGGTCTAGTGTTGGTTGGATTTTAATACAAGGCAATTATTTTTAAACTGGTTCACTCAAATGGCTTCCGTGCTCAGCCAATCAGAAACCACCAGAAATTGCACTATCCAATTATGGTGCTGAAAGATGGAAGTCATTTGAGGGAAAACCCCTAACTAATCTAACTTGGCGGTGAATATTTGCTATGTAATTTCTAAAAGTTTGACCAGACAACGTAGACGAGAGCAACATTAGAAAATATTTTTTAAATTTTAGAGTGATTTTACTTTCCTCGAGAAACAGAAAATTAGCATGTAACTTTGTAACATGTAAAAAATGAATAATATAGTGATGTGTACTTTTACTACTATTAGGATTCCGGCTAAATATGCCATGAGAAATGTAAAATCACTCAACCAACCAGTCAACCAACATGGCTGCTATGACGTCAAAAATATACAGCATTCTTATTTCTATTGTTCTTGGTGAATTGGTTAATTGGCATTTTTAATCTTTGTTGCCAAATTAGAAGTTACAAAATTATTAACTTCAGCTAACCATGAAACTACTGTAAAGATTTTGAGTGACCACATGACGGCAGCCATATTGGATGACGGCAGCAATACAATCGTTTTCATTCTGTTTCTTCCATCTAACATGGCCATCGTCATGTGATTATGCAAAAATCTCTTTTTTCCAACTCAATATGCAAGAATCAACTGTTTCATGATTTCAAGTCTTCACCTCGCTAGAAGTTAGCTATTTTAAGACGGAAAAAACACCGAATCATATCGCCCACATATATTAGTAAACCAAACATTGAGGACACAACCGTTGGTTGCAGAAGATATTTTTCTTTAATATTAACTAAATCTAAGCAAGGCTTGAAGGTCAAATTTCATCCACAATCCTTTGCGCAGGGTGGTACACTAACTCAAACACGACAAATGTACCTTTGAGAGAGCAATAAAATTTTAAAGTAAGCAGAGCAAAGGAAATGAATGAAAATTGACCACTACTAAAACTGGAACTTATTTCCAGAAAATTTTATCATAATGAATGTCAAAGCCTCGCTGATAATTCTGTTTGAGTATGAGAAACCATGGAATAAGGCACGGTTAAAGCAGAAGATCAAAAATCGAAGAAAACAGTTTAAATTATCATGGCGCAACTTTACCCGTCGCTCAATGAGAAAGCAAGGTTTCGTCATAGCAAAGCTGCAGCGTCGTATCTATCTACCTATAGTTAATCCAAATTTCGATTTAGAGTTTCCACCCTTTTGCTAACTAACAGCTACATACCATTGATTTAAAATTTCACTCTTATTTTTCCGAAACAATGCTCACCCGACAAGTTGGAACATTCACGTCCAGGCAAATCCTATAGTCTATCCTATAGACCCCTTGCACGTGACGTCAGAGCAGCTCAATTTGGAGGACAAAACAAAAGAATTTTAATATCCTAAGAATTGGAACCTATTGTTTTGTTCTCCGAGTTGAGCTCCATTCCGACGTGCTGCAAGGAGTCTATGGCCTTTAATTTTAATGATATTTCAAAATGCATCTCCTTCGCGCTCTTTCTCCGATTACTAGCATGCGGTTATTTTAATATTTATTTCGAAAGTCGAAGTCGAACTTCAACCATCTTGTGATAAACTTCAAGTAGTCATGGGACAGTAATTCAAGTAATAAGCGGTATACCAGACCTATTCTATCTAAGTGAAGGATTAGACACAACACTATGTGAACATCCGGCAGCCCCAGCTGTGATTTGATGCGCCGTCGGAAATCATCTATATCACGAGTTTTCCGCCTTATGTACCTCCTACCGTCCAAAACTGCACTTATAAGCACTAACTAAGATCGTCAATTCTTTTCTATTTTATGATTTACCGCTGTTCTACTTGCTTGCCGACGCATGCCCTAGGAGTAGACTCGTTTCAGTGGTTCAATATTAACAACAAACAACAAACGAATAGAAATACTTTTATACTCTACTGATCTCAGCGGGAACACAAATATGTTGAATAAAAACAAATTGCAACTGAAGCAGCACTAACTAACGGTGAACTTAAAACAACACTATTCCCTACAACAATCCTATATAAGTGGCAGTGTGCTACCTTTTTTCTTCGAGAAATACGGCAGTCTAGCATATTTATTAGTTTACGAACCTATTTTTTTAAGATGAGATAGTGGGCTTGAGTAATCTTGATAAAGGTATTAGGATTTAAAAAACTAAAAGCCCGACGTGATCATTCTTTAGAGGCTAGTGATTGGTGCAACTTGAGACAAGCAGCTTCAAATTTCCTCTGATCCTCCCCTCCCCTAATGTGATGAACACTCGCTTATTACTGCCCCACCCCACCAGCTCCATGCTTCACACTGTTTGTTTTTGCTTCGTCTAATTTTTCCATGCAAAACAACTAAAGGTCCTGTCACTATTTGCACCATCCCTCTAAGTCATGACCAGATCCGAACCAAAAATCTCGCATGTTTTTTGTAATTTACACTAAATTAGATCCGAAAATGAAAAGAATAGGAAGAGTTATTTGAGATATTTAAGGATCAATAGATGCATTTTTGATTTGCGTTTTAAAAATAAATTACGAAAAAATACATCACTTTTCACAATTTTTATGTGTGCACCATCATAAAGTGACACAATTTTAACAATAATTATTCATGTCTGAATTGTTTCGTACCCTATAACTAGATAGATATTCTAAATCTTTTTTTTTTTAATTAAACTTTGAAACTCTTAGCTGAAATTTGGATACAATGACGTTGCAGCACAACTTTCACAACGAATTGGATCGTGTCCAACCTTGTGAAACTTCCTTTGGAGAGAATGTTTCAATGCAAGAGAGCAAATGAAAGTAACAAGCCAGCATTGACACCAAACCAAACCACGCCAGTCAACTCAACTACTACCTGGAGAAATTGACAAGGTGGCTTTTAACTCAAGAAACTGAAACTTATTCATAAGACAACTCTGACAACTTTGACAAGTTTGACAAGATCGTTTGTGAAACTTGTCTTGCAATGCTGTAGCACGCAAACTTCAGCTATGAGTTTCATTTTGAACCTTTAAGAACACAAAATAACACTTTAAGTATAGCGATACCTCTATAAAACGAACCCCTTATGAAGCGTCCACCCTCTATTAAGCGGCCAGCACGCGACTGAGGTGTCCGCTTGTTACAGGTGCCACTATAATATTTCATCTAACACTCTAGACAATCCAAGTACTATGAATAAAATTAGACATTCACTAGAAAATGTTAAATCTACATTAAACGCTCACCCTTGCGCAAGCTTGGATTTTTGCTTTGGGTTCTTCCTTCGTATTTTCGTCATAATCAGAATCTTCCTCATTTCTTGTAGCTGCTTCGGATTTCGACCTTTTTCTTGATTTTATATTGTGATACCGACCCCTTGGAAATTCTTCCACCTTTCTTTTGCTTTCTCTTTCGACTTCCCCATTCATTTGGTTAGATTTCACTGACTTCTCTTTAACTGCGGTGTGAAGATTTTCAGTGGATGGGTCGTCGTCTTGTCCACCAACGACATCTATTTCAATATCTTGGTCATTATCTTCTTCATTGATGCTTAAACCTTCATCAGTGTCGGTCTTTTCATCTTCATTGTCGTCACACGTTGATAACTTGTGCTCAGATTCATCCCCCTCTCCACCAGTGTCAGTGCTGCTTGTACTAACACGCGTGGTGGACGCCTCCTCATCGTCATCATTCACCGATGTCCCTAACTCACTACTAGGAGTTTGGGTTGCAACAGAGATTGGTGAGGTTCTGCTATCTCCTACTGTTTTAGCAGCAGCAGTAGTGGCAGAGAGAGTTTGAACAGATGAGGAAGACGCTTGTGATACCTGAAAGTCATTTGTTTCACTACTGGACGGTTGTTGTTCTGTCTTTACCTTTGTTTTTGATCTCAGCGCATTCAGACGTTCTTCTAGTGATTTTTTGTTCATCTGCAAATTATCACATTCCGTTGCATATTCTTCTTCTTCCTTTTTCATATTCTGTTTAAAAAAAAAACACCAAAATCAACCAACAATATATAAAAAGTTGCAGCAATGACAAATGCGTACAACTTAAAAATGAGCGCAGACACACGGTGCAACATTGCGCGCAACATTGCAGACAACGCAGCTGATGCAGGATCGTTTTTTTACTTTGTAACATTGCATGCAACAAATTGCTTCGTGTGACATGGCTCGTAACATCGATTGCTTGCAACACTGCGCGCAATTTTGCACCGTGTATCTTTAGCTTTATCGCGCAACACAAGTACGTTCCAATCCTGCTGGAAGTTTCAGAGAACTAACTGACTAGAAGTTACCACAGCACTCAATGATTTTTTTTTGTCGCAAAAGTCATTTTTTGTGTGCAGGGTGGAGCAGCATTCTGCATCTTGCAACGTAACAATGTTGTACAACAACCACCGAAAGTGATACTCGAAACACTTCACAAATGGCTGAGTGACTACGCTGCAAAGCTAGACTATTAATTAAGGTTAATTAAGGAGGCTGGTAAGAGTCTTTTTTATTTTGATGTGATCCGTACCTTATGGTCTATGAGAGATTTTTTGCAACAACTTCCAGATCAAATCAATTTGGTGGGCAAAGTTACGAGTTTCAAGACTCACTATAGCTAAATTCTATTGTTTTGTTCATTTTGAGATACATTGGGAATATGCTGCAAGGGATGCATAAAAATCATCTTTATGTTGAAGTTATGTAAAATTAAATCAATCCAGAAAAAAAACACGATTGGAATAAGTTAAAAACGTCTGTTGCTATGACAACAGTAAAAACTGCAAATAAATTAAAGGTTCTACTTCTTAATATCTTTTACATAACAGAAAAAGAATATAGTTATCGTAGATTAATAAGTTTTACACCGTAGTGAAAATAGAAACTGACGTTTCGGACGTTAGTCCTTCGTCGGAGTCAATGAAAAAGAATATATTTTTGTAAGAAGAAATTCATTAAAAAACATCATTTTCATTTCCTGTGCAACTACAAACACCAAAAAACCACATGTATAATTTCAAAACCTTTCAATAAAGAATTTCAATTTTTTCTTTTTGCTAAAGTATGAGGTTTTTTTGGGACCAAAATATATGGCATATATAAGTGTGAGAGAAGTTGAACGTTCAGACTACTATTAAAATAATCATTTATAATAGTTAATGAAGATGAGATATAAAGTAATATCTAATCTGTTGAAGTAATATTAATAAGGAATGAGAGGGAGAAAAGAAGATAAACACTTTATATACCTCATACAAAATAATTACAGAGAAAAAGAATAATTGATCTGAAAGTTACTCTTAATTTTGGTGAATATAGGATCATGTCAGTGATATACTCTACCAAGCTGATATACTCTACCCATTTTACCCCTTCAGGACCCTCTTTCAAATGTTGAATTACAAGAATAATTTCTGGTGTTTGTTTCTCCCAATCATACTTTTCTAAAATACTTCCAAAACTTCACATATTGAGCACCAGACAGGTACACAAATCACCTTTGTTTTTAAGTAAATGTTTTCTTAATCAAAAAAACACACTGAAATATGCAGGCTGTTTTTAATTTCTAGCCATGAGTAGGGTGATCAAACCTTGTATTCAAGCAATGAAGCTTAATTTATCTAAGATTTCTTTCAAATTTTTCCTAGCAGAAAAGATGTAAAACATACTACTAACCCATGCTGCAAATGCTGAAGGTCAAGAAACAGAAGCTTAATGGCAATGCATTTAATTAAAAGACAAATTGATCTGAAGGTCATGCAATTTTTACAATCCAATAAAACATATCATGTTATTCTTGATATGACAAACAGAACAAAGTGTACAGTTATATATATCCATTACTTCTTATTATAATTAATTCCATATGACTTACATTACAAAAAATTGCCTTTGGCAAAATGAAAATCCTTTAAGTAAATTAAAATTCATTGCAAATTCCGCTGTCAACTAAAAAATTTTTGAATACTTCATCAACCACACATGTCTCCTTATCTTATTTAATTTGTTCTCCATTTTAAACTACTGGTTTTTTATCTTGATAAATATTCTTGTAAAGTATGTATTAATATGTGTGTAAATAAGCAAAAGTTCAAAAGTTCAAGTTTAGGAGAAAGATGTGAACTTAAATCTTTATCAAAATGAGCAAGTTTAATAATAAATTCCTCTGTTTATAAAACAACATTTAAGCAATTGCAGTCAAGTGAGGCTTTGCTCATTTGTTTAATTCTTGCACCTTGCTGTCCTATCCTCACAAAACTCATAAGTTGTTGAGAAGCTAGATCAATAACACATCCGTTCAAGAAATTCCATACAGCAAATCAATCATCAAACTTGGAGACAAACAGTTTTATTACATACTGATTAATTAGTTTTCACCCCCATATTCTATATTTACTCTATGACAATCAAATTAAAAATATTTACTGAAGCCTATCATAATTTTCTAAAAGAATTGAATAAAAGCACTTTCTACAGTTTTGAAATGGAAATCTCATTAATACTCATCTTTCAAAAAAAAAAAAAAAAAAGCATTACTGGAGAATAAAGATCATCACTCATAACTAATAATTGCTTATTGATGTTGAAAAAGGAGTCATGGCCAGGGTTAAGAGTGGGTGCTGCCTGCAGGCTAGTTATCCAGACAAATATAACAGGAATTAACACATGAATACACACCAGATCCTGCTTCACACATCCAAAACATGTAAGACACACTCAATGGATCTGAATTTTATGATGAATTTGTTAGCAAGTTCTGCAAATTCTGACTCATTGGATACAAATTTAGAATATTTTTTTTTCGTTTGAAACCAGATGTACATACTTCATTTAATTTGATTTACTAGCTATAGCGAGATGTGATTCTTAATTTTTCATTAAAAAAATTAATATTGAATGTGGACTTGCTATCCACTACAAGAGCTGTGAATTCAATTTAATAATCCAGACTTTATTAACACTAAAAGCCTCTTGTGATTAATCCACATTATAAGCGGCAAAGTAAGCTTCATAGGGTAATGAATATTTCCTCATATTTTTCCTAATAATTTGCAGTAATAATAGCTTTCTGCACCTGTGCTTGCAATTTCTTATTTTCTCAAAGCTATGAAAAGTCTTAAAAAAATCCGCTTCTAAATAATAATTCATGACTGCTAAAACCTACCTCAAACAACTTGACACTAGATTATATATAAAGGTTATTCAGTATTGCAATAGAAACCTGCTGATTCAATCCGAATAAGTCATTGAAAAAACCTTCAACCTTACTGGGTTCCTGATTTGGCACATTTATAGAAAAAATAATTTATTCAAAAATTAAATTCGAAATTAAATATTAAATTCAAAATCTTTATTATTTTAATTCTTACATAACTTTGGTTACCACTGTTAACAAAACAATAGAAATTGCTAGATAGATTTTCATCTTAATGATTTGGTTTGGAGGTTAGTTGACCAATAATTATCACATGAAACTGTTAAAAGGTCCAAATACTCTGTTACATTTTTTCAATTTTTTTTCACAAAAGAATGGTAAAAATATTCTGTAATAAGAAAAGGCATGAATAACCAAAGCTCAATTCCTAAGAACAAGTAATCCCAAGAAAGCTTTCCAAATATATGTAGCTGGAAGTGGTGTCTTTGGAAGTGTGGATAATCTTGATTATGATTGGCTCATTAGATAATCACCTGATTGCAATAAATGTGGTTTACATTCTAGCGCCTATGAAATAGGCATTCTTGACCTTTAAAATTCTTAAACTTTACTGGTTCTATCTTAAATGCTAACAGATCTTTTGGGCAGTCGTTTAAGAACTTCTGAGGTTTTGTAGTACAAACTTAGATGTACCATTTAACTAAGTGAAGAGGATCTTTCTGTACATAGTCTGATACAAATATGTATTAATGGCATTAATCACAACTTAGTAATATATAGGTAGGCTACAAAAATACGGTTAGCAGTGCCTATATAATACATGAGATCGTATAAAGCAAAAATTGCTAACACGTACAGGAAAAGACACAGCACAATGCTGTCAAATCTAACCAAGATAAGAAGCGAAATGTCATTCCAAACGAGAAAGAGCCGGGCAAGTCTTAACTTGTTCAAGCCTATCGCACTGAAATTTCTACATAATATTAATCAGATCTAGCAAAACTTACCTGAATATGTTTTAATGCACCTCTTAGGATGTTCAGATTTGAAGTTTTTTTCTCTTCAAGGCTTGGAACTTGTTTCTTCAGGACATCGAAGCACTCTTTGAGATGAGCTCGCCTGGCGTTCGAAACAAACCTATGTAAATAAATTCTCCCGCGGAGAAGGAGCTTTGGGACAAACATGTCAGTCAGAAAAAAATTTTTCTCTGCGACATCACCTTTAAAACCAAATGTTTTCAGCAACTACTTGAGTTTAGGATTAAAGTTTATGGTTACCAGTTTAAATGTGGTCTATTAAGCTGCATAATTCGAAATAATACTGTAGTTTTAGTCGACAAAAATCTTCAAGACAGAGACCAAAGCGAAGATCTTTCTCAGAACTAAACAACAGCAACTTGCCAACTCACTGTGACATTAAGCAATTCGGACAAAATCAATCCTTATTTTGGGGCTTAGATCACATTTTACAAACACTGACCTGTTCTTTTCCAGTTTATTATGTGTTTCCCTTGTACCAGCACTAGTAAAAGTAGTAAAAAAGTAAGATCGCAGCGAACAGTAAACATCGACGAACAACCACCTTGAAAAAGTACAAACTTCACTAACCCTCCTGGTCGTCTTCTCCGCTCAGTGGCCTCAGATTCGGAGACAACACGTCTTCTATCTGCGTAGACATTATTAGGATGATGTCCTATAGCTTAAGACAAAAAATTCAAGGCAGTACATAAGAAATTTGCCAGCGATGAACGAAAGTTCAGTTCAAAACAACATCTGCTAAATTGCACATGGCTACTGATCGTACCACGTGCATTCGAGAGATTTTCAGCCTTCGTCGGACTTGAAGACAATTCTACAAACTCAGCTGCCTTTAAAAGTGTGTCCATACTAACAACTCCAATCTTCAAAGATCCAAGTTTTCCTTTAGATGACGTGAGATCGATTTTACCCTTGGATTTACATCCCCACTAGGCCATGTGTATGCCTCCCCCAATAACAACAAAACCCCAACAAAGCTTGCGCTGCAAGCGTGCAGGAACGTTTGATCATTGTTTGACGAGTGATTGACAATCACCTTCCTTCTCAACCAATCACAAGTGAGAAAACCATTGCAACGTCAAAATTTCCAACCCACGTGGCTAGCCATGTGAGCTTGCTTGCATATGTGGCAAACTGACGGGAGAGGTTTTGGGAGGGGCAAAATTAGACTAATAATGTTGGCATAAAAGCAATTTTAACACAAATTTAGAAAATGGACCAAGCTCACAAACACTCTGGGGCTTTCCCTTCATTTCCTACGATTTAGAATCATTTCGTGATCACTCTTGTAACGTGATCCGATCATACAAAATTGTATAACAAATACGAGGAAATACACGTCATTAGAACGAAATGTTATACCCCAGGAGCGGAGATGAATAACAAAGTGGTCGCAGTTGCTCAAGCGCTATTATCGTTTTAATTTGGTAAATATCGTAGGCCGTAAGCATACAATCAGCGAGCCGTAAACACTATGAGGCTCGGCCTAGAACTGCTAGACATAAGACAAAGTATTTGTCAAATCAGATAAAGAGACTCGTGACCGCTATTTGACCTTGGCATGTAAGTTAAGGATGAACACAGGAAACCCACAATAAAGCCTGATCCACCCTCCTATTTTAGGGATTTTTGCGGATTTTTGGTTTTCTATGCGCCGATCTATTTAGTAAGATATGGTGTTGAGGGCTGTCTTAAGTAATTTTAAAGTGGAGAGCGGTCAACAAAAATTTAGTTTTTATTGAGACCCTGGGAAAGCATGCCATATAGAAAAGTACCTTTTCCTTCAAAAAAATAGAATATTTGTTCGTCGTAAATTATTTTTAAAGATAATTTTTCAAAGTGACAAAATTCCCTACTTTAATACCACCCACCCCTCCCATCAAGAACAAAGCGGAACTTGCATTGAATGGTGCATGATGGGTAATGTTTCTCGCGCAGTTCAAGATGGCGGAAAGATGGTTCAAAACACCTGTTTAGCAACCGCATCTTTTATACTTTCTAACTACTCCACAGCTGTATTCAAAACTAAAAAAAGTTTTAAGGATAAAGAAGCTTCAAGGGAACGTATGTTTACATAATTTTATTCTTGCAAACTGTACTTTTTTGTAAATTTGTTTGTTTTTGAACTCAATAATCTATCACACGGTCGATCGAGCGAGTGTACATGTATACCTAGAGTTTCTATTTTACTCGTTTGGCCTTGTTTGACAGTTGTTTTGGATTCCCCCGACCGTTTTCTAATTTTTCTTTGTCTGTTATTCTCGTAGTTCAAAGCTGCAGCCATGTTTGAATGTAAATGTATAAAGAACCTCATTGGCTTTGCTGCAAGCAGGCCTCCATTTGTGATATTCACCTTATGTTTGGCTATTTTTGCTGCTGGCTTATTTTCCATTGGGTATTATGTACAGTCTTATGGCTATGAAGGAGCTGAAATGTCGGTAAGTTTTTTCTTTGAGAATTTAAGGCCTTACAGGCAACTTTATGTATTCTAAATGTAAATAATGTGTAAAGTTGTAAATAAGTGTTTGTCAACTTGGAAGGCTAACGGTGAATCATCAGTAAATGTGATATAAACAATAAGCTTTTTAGGTTAATGGATTTGATATTTCTTTGTAATGCAAGATCAGAATAAGATATCTGTATCTCGGTGTTCAAACCCTTTAAGGGGATAGGGGGTTTCAAGGTTCAAGCATGTAGAAGAGGCAATATGACTCACGTATATACTAGTTATACAATGGTATTGAGCGACATACCATGGAATATCCCACAATTCACTTGTAGTTTCTAGTATACACACAAGCTTTTAGGTGAGTGCGTATACAACGAAAACACGAGTGACAAGTGGGATATCCACAGTATGCTACGAGAACTAAACAAGAGGGAAGTTGATGTTTTTAAATATATTTATCATAGCTTAGATGCAAAAAAATTTTTGACATTGTTTTTTAGCAGTTTTTGACATTCACAAAGCCAGTGGTTGGTCACTTCCATTGATCAAATATAATCAGTCCATACATTTTAAATTTTTGTCTTGGTGTCAGCAGTGGAAAACCAAAATATAATGGCCAACTAGCTAGCTGCCATCAAGTTTACATAATATTGAAAATTGTTGTAACTTCCATGTACTGGCATTTACTACTCTTTCTCTTCCAAAAAAAATTTTGTTTCATTGATGTGTTAGTGAAAGACCTTTGTATGTAGTATTGGGGATGCTCGTATCATTTAGGGGTTGAAATTAGCTGTTTGGTATCTTTTATTATTCTAAAAATAACTCTTCCTTATTAATTATATATGGTTAATTCTATAAGCCATTAAAGAATGAGAAAAATCAATTTGAAAAACCTAACAATATCTTTTAGACTAAATTATTTTATAAATCTTTCAAAGCTTCTTTATTTTCTACACATACAAAGTTAACATACAAAATACGAAGTACTTGTTACAAAGTTAACATAAAAGTAAGGAAGAGTGGAAGATGCAAAAGAGATAACGCAAGATTATGATGGGTATCAATAGTTTTAGATTCTATTGCCCCCTGGGCTTTATTTGATGAAAGATTCTTTTCAGAAGACTTTGCTTTGTTTTAGAGTAACCTTTATCACATCCGTTCATTAATAAATTACAATTTCAAACTTCCTCTTCCTTTCACACTCATTCTAATCTATAAATGATAAAATCAATAAGAACTATTGGTAATAATTGATCCTGGTCTTCAAAACCATAGGAATTTATGAAACTGAAAAAATACCATAGACTGTGCAGCCTTTATATGCCATACTATTTCACTTGGTTTAAGTATTTGACAAGTTTTTGACTTCAAGTTTCATATCTAGTCATATTGTAACATTAACATCCAAGGTTATCTTTAAAATTCTTATCCCAGTTCATCACCAATTAAACTTATCTCTTGATACATCTTTTACACATCTTTCTATTTCTACAAAAGAGGAAATGGATACCAGCAAAAGCATTTCCTTATCTGATAATATCACCATGATTAGATCATTATTTCAAACTAAATTGACAAATTTGATGGAATTAGACTAATGTCTCTACTCCTAAGCTTCCTTAAGATGCTTAATAATAATTTAATGTACTGTAGTTCAAGAGGAAGTGTATACCACCCAAAGGTGTGTAAATTACATTCCATGATAACAAAAAATATCTAAAACTTATATGAATGTGAAATTGGATTCATCAAATTTCCTTCAAATCTATAAATCTAAAATCTGTGACGTGTAAATAGAAGTTATCAGACAAATGAAATTTAGTCTTGTGATGGGTCTGTATCACATGACAAACAGCGAGGATTGCCCTGCATGCATTCTATTCATCACTTTCCATACATTGGTTCACTGGTCAAACACATAGCATTCTGTCGAGGGTACAAGGTTTGCATTTGAATAATCCTTTGAAACTACCTTGCAGCCTCAACTGAATACTTTGTCTGTGACCAGTGAACCAATGTATGGAAACAGTTGTGATAAAAAGTTAAATTTTACTCCGTAAAAAATAAGAGAGATCACTTACTGACGTTTCGGACGCTAGTCCTTCGTCAGAGTAAAAGAGAGAAATGTATGGAAAGTGGTGAATGAATAACATAATTTTATTAATCTTGATCAAATGCTTGTTCTCTTGCAGCAATGGAAAGTACTTATAAAACACATGTCTGCCGAAGAGTTTTGTATGTATGGTAATAATATGAGCCAAGTCAATACCACCAACGCTACCACCCAGTCAACAGCAAGCAGCCTAAATCTTGTCCAAGTCAACCTCCCAGTGGTTCTACGACTTTCTCCAAACAGCCTCTTCTTTGGCAATGTCCAAAACATCTCTCATGTGACTACTCTAGTGCAAGGATCTGAGCTTGGTTTGAGAGGTGAAATGGCTTCACAGTTAGTTAACCTAACATTTTCATTGGACAAGCCATGGTCACAGTCTTGTAGTAAGAAAAAGTGCCAGGGATCTGTGTTAAACACATGTGTATCAGCTTTGCTACCAGACGGAATGATTCCAAATAACATGTAAGCATGAATTATATTTAATACATTTATGAAAATTTTTACAGAGAGTGATGGTCGTAAGATATATTCATGAGTATGTTGGGTTATTTTTTGGCACAATTTTGGCACAATTTCAAAAACAAGATGATAGCATGCATGGTGTCATTGCACTCTTGTTTTTTTTTTTTTTTTTGCAAAGCAAATTGGGTGCATGTTTGCCTTTAATAGACCTTTTTAGCTTTATCCATGTATGTGGCATTAAACAAAAAAAAATTTGTTAATGGTACTCTAGGGATTCAGTGTCAAGTGATTATTAAGTACTTCACTGCAATTTTCAATATTCTGTGAACTCAGACATTTCAGTGGCTTGTAAAGTTGTGTTTTGCTGCTGTCAACGAAGACTAATCATTTGATACCTTTTATATTTTTAGTGAAAAACCAAATTCCAATGGGCAACTCCTCACTACAGAGTGATGAAATCAATACTTGACATATCACAATCTTTGTCTTCTTTTTAAATTGCAGTCCACATGACTTTTGCAATACAACAAGGTTGTATAACATGGCAACAATGGTGACGTCAAACCATTGTGGCAAATACTGTTGCATAGATGGAATCACTGCAAAAGCATCATTCCTTAGGTATTTTCAGTCACGACCTAAGCTGGAAGGTCAATCTGAAATGGGCCTGGTAAGTCATATGAAAATCAACCCTTGTTCAGTGCACTACTTTGACGATACTGTGGCCATCTTGAATCAAAATGGATGAAGGGGACTGTTCATGGAATGCCGGGAGTATACATAGGATATATATTATGATCTGCTTTGTAATTCGCACTAAAATTAAGATGTTAAAATATTGAAACCGCAATATAACTATATTATGACGTCACACCTTAGCAACTGATAACCCTGCTGTTCTGAAAGTTTGATTGACTGGGCTTGTTATGTGTAAGTCATACATGTATGACAGCTGCTAATAGTGCTTATGTATGCCCTCGACTTGGCCACGTCTCTTCATTATTTGTCTTTTTGTTGATTCACAGAATGATTGGGGAACAGTGAATCTTCGACTCCAGTACTCAAGCTATTTCTTATTTGTGATGGCAATTACCTGTATCTTGTATGGTATGATCAGAGGACGGCCAACGAAATCAATATCCAAGAAGGCAAATGGTCAAACAATCTAAGAACAAAACCTTCCATCCATAGGCTAGGCAAAAAATCTGGGAATTGAACAACCTGACATTAAAAATCTGTCATTATACCAACAGATCAATGAGAGAATGATCATTTTATGGTCAAAGTATACTTAACTGATAATGAAAAAGGATGTTACTAAGTATTCATTAGTTTAGTGAGGGACATGAGAATTTGGAGAATGAAGCCTTTGAAAATGAGAATGATGACTCTCATTTATACTTTAGGGGAGGTTGACACTTCCAGTGCAAATTAATCCAAAAACCCAGAAAGATTTCAAAAAACATTTATCGTTCACTGGACAATCGAAAGCAACTCTCTGACTGCAAGAAGTTTGACTGATTTGTACTCAGATAAACTTCTTGTAGTTAGAGAGTCTTTACAGATTGTTTAACAAACTTTAAACAATTTCTGAAATACTTCATACTTCCTTTTACAGTCATGAAAGGGAAATCGGGCAATAAACTACTGACAGTCAATCAAACAAATTGTTCAATGCCTTTACATACTCTGATTGACAGCAGCATATTACCTGATTTTCATGTCATGACTGTTGTCTTAATCATCGTGTAGCAATGAATACAGTGGTAATGTTGTGTACTTACTCCCACCTCCCTGCTTACACATACTCTAACGAACGCAAGGTCAACCAATAAGAATTGAGGATTCAACATGGTATTTTGAATATCATTTCCTATGTCCCTACTCAGAAAATGCTAGCCAAGAATAAACATGGCTGCCATGTGATAAAGGCCCATTGATAACAATTAAGGACAGTTAATTTAAAATGGTTGCTTTTGTGGGGAAATGTGCTTGTATTTGTAAAAAATAAAAATGTTTTCAAAAAGAGCAGATTTTCTAATTTCACCCAACCAATGGCATAGTGAGGGGAGTGGCCCACTCAGCACCAAAATTCCAACAATTCATGCTGGATTCCTGTGGTTATGGTAGGAAAAGAGTTCATTCCTCCTCCCCTATGATTGAGACCTCACTACATCCCTGTGATGTAACCAAAACTGATCAGGGTGTAGCTGTACCTTTAATCTTACTCACTTCGTGACTGAAATATTAGACCATTGCATGTAATTTTGTACCTTTCATTTCCCATTACACTTGAGAAATTTTTGTATAAGGATTAATATTTAATGGAAAATCGAGAGTATCCTAAAAAGGGCTCAAAATCTTTGAGGCTAGGTCCTTGATACTGGAAAATCTTATGGTATGTTAGAAATGAAAACATGGTTATTTTACAATTGATAGGGAGGTCTTACCAAAATTTACCAGTAGACCAGTAGACTAGGTCCTTGACACTGGAAAATCTTATGGTATGTTAGAAATGAAAACATGGTTATCTTACAATCGATGGGGAGGTCTTACCAAAATTTACCAGTAGACATGAAGTGGAAATGCTGGATGGTGGGGTAAAGAGAAAAAATGGAAACATTCAAACATTAGGGAGTATAAGAATCTAATGAAATGGCTCAAAATAGACTCCTTCAGCAAGAGTACCTTGTTTAACCCTTTGGGTTGTCTCTCTTGCACCCTCCACCTATTTATTTCCGTTTTTTCAATGTGTATTTTCATTTGTATATGTGGTAAATAAAAACCTTTGAACCTTAGGTGTTATGTATTCCCATTTCAAATAGTATGCCAATCCCTCGAGAAAAATATTCTTTTTTTCAGTTGTATTCATATTCATGTGTCATTTTCAATTTCCAACTTGTGACAATCAGAGGACTTGGAGCAAACAACTCGAAAACTTCCAACTTATTGCATCGAGAGAGCCTGAGCATGTGCGACAACTCAGAATTAGCTGGCAACTTGGAAGCAACAATTCACAAGAAATGAGTGAACCCTACCAGCTTCCATGGTACTGGGAAAACATGCCTAATCTAAAGAGGTTATCTACTGTATATCAAAGAAAACTACAATATCTTAGACATGTTGTATGACTAAGACTCGTACAGTATATCACCCTGACTGTATGCTTGTCTTATCAGCAAGGTGTTTGGCATTTAGACTTGAAATAATTACAGTAACATCAAGGCCATCTCCTGTATCATGGTCATTCAAGCAAACTTGGGAAACTTAGGTTTATTAGCATTCTTTGCTATATTTTATTGGCTACTGCTGTTTAGAATAAAAAAAGTTAATAACTCTTCAATGTTTTCAATAAAGGACAAATGGGAAAACGGATTTCACTCTCCCATAATTATATCAAAGTGTACCACATTGTGCAGCCTTTGATCTGATCCAAAGCTGAAGAAATTCACATTAAACAAGCCAACTCATGTGAGTTGAGTTTGTTTGACGTGTTGTTCTCTCAAGGATTTCTTCTCCAGGTTCTCTGGTTTTTCCTCCCTCTAATCAACATGTGGGTTGAGAGTTTGTATCCATAGAATATATAATGTAGTGGTAGTGTAGTGTATAGTATACTGAATTTGTATCTGACTATAAAAAGTGATTTAAGCCAAATGAGATACATGGTATGTGATACTGTAGGTCATGGGTCATTCAAGGCTGAAAGATTTATCGTCTACTAAATTCCCATTTCATTTGGTGATTAAGCAAACTATGCCAGCCCTACTGGACAAATTCTTGGTCTCCAAAAAGAACCACTGAGGTCAAGCAGTATTATTTCAAATATTGTAGATTAGTAAAATTCTACTACTATACTAATGCAAATCCTGCATTCTGATTGGCTAACGTACTCACTATCTATCAGCCGATAGATAGTGGGTAGAGAAAGCCGGACACTCTCGATTTCTATCGGCTTTGATAGTTGACTCGGGGCCGGAGCCTCTCATCAACTATCAGCTGATAGAAATCTTGAGTTCGTCTTCTAATTGTTAAATAGCTGGGATGACTGAAGCAAGTGGCTTGGTATAGTTATTTTAGTATTTTTTCTATTAGTACTAAGTAACCTCTTAAAAGTGTTGGTTATTAAATTATGTGGGATTTCATAAATTGCTTTAAGTTCATTTCACATATTTGTGTGACAGAGTCTAAAGTTCTCTTGAGTATTATTACTTTCTTCTTATATTTCAACAATTTTAGTCAATGAAAAAATTGATACGATAAGTCCATATTTCATGATTTTTCAGTCATTGGACAATCGTATGAATCTTGTGATTCCATTGGGCAAAGGTCCTGATACATTACACACAACTTCTCCTGTTTTTTCTAATCCCTCAAGTTGCAATGAAACAGGAATCCACTCTCTGTTAACCTTGGAGAACTCAAGATCCAGAATCCCTGTCTTCTTCGGGCCAGCAACTATACACGACACGCACCACTCAACAATTTCACTTGAATCTTTTTTGTGTTCACCTGAATCAACCTGATTAGATTGATATGAGAATTTACAAGAAGAGTTCCCATGGTACCCTATTAAGTCCACAGGTTCGCCAAACTTCTTCAGCACTCCTTCTTCAAGCTTGAGCTTGTTCCAAATTTTCATTAATGCTGAAGATTTATCACTAATTTCTCTCGCTCTGGAATCATGTTCAGCATCTTTAGATACGTCAAAGACAGAAAATAGACGTTCATCATGTCGAACATGTTCGTGTTCACTCTCATCTTGTTCTTCCATTTCTACTTTGATCAATCCAGTCTTAAATCCAAAATACAGCACAGCAGGCAAACCCCACACAGCTCCACCAGTTATCATAAAAAGTACTCTCAAAATTTTCCAAAGTTTTTGTCTCAAAACTCCTCTTGAATCAGGCCCTGTGGCTAAGAATCTAACTTTCCCTGGGATCGTTAATAATTTAGGATTCTGCTTCAAGCAAAATCTTGTTAGGACATCCTGTTTGGGAGCTTGGCTTTTTCTAGAAGCAATTGTAGATATTCCTCGCGATCGACCTCGTGTGAGTGAACCGATCTTTAAATAATGAAGCAATCCTCTTCTTATATTGCTTGTCATCTTGAAGAGAATATTCCCAAGGCGGATACAACGGCAAATATCTAAAGGGAAACTACTTTCAGTTTTCCTTTCTGTTCAGCGCCATGTTGTGTGAGCCCTTGATTGGTTCGGTCAGCAGGAATTCACATGAAAATCAAATCAGATCCAAGATGGCGACCAGTCAGTCACATTTGACTAGTGGTCGAATAAACGTGGGACTTTTACGAGAATGCAGCCGAAGAGAGCTTCTTGAGTGCTTGGACAAGCACCCAGGTAGTAAGGTAAGACATATGAGTTGGATTAGACGCAATTGAGCGGTATTTTCAGTCAGTAATTCTGTATTTAATGTGACCGTATTTGGATCGAGGTTTGAACCTGTTTTTTGTACATCAATGTAGGCTTTGGTTTGGGATGACAAGCTGACTGGTCCCTTTGGACTGATTGCTGAATACCAGCTTCTTAAGGTAGGCACGTCTATATGTAGGGCTATTCTTAAAATACTCTAGTGGCTGGAGCTTTAATAAGATTTAAGGAACATGTTAGTATATAATGCATATTGTACAGGAAGTACTAATCTTACCTAGTACTGCAGAAATATGGGTTATCTTGAATCTATTTCTTAGACCCAGCCACACATGACGTCACAGCTAATTATGCAAGAAGTCAACTGATATGCTGGTCAGACCACACACTGGATAATCCAAAAAATTAACATACAATATTCCCATAAATATCATTGGAGATATTGAATCTGATTACCAGGTTTTAAAATGTCCTTATACCAATATCCCTGAAAACCCTGGCCACGTCTGATTTCTGACCTCAACTCGAAGAAAATTGTAATTTTCGGGGTGCAACTACAGTACATGTCATTGACTCAAAATCCCTCGAGATATAAATAACAATGAAATAGCTGCCATCTTGGTTGATCTAACAAGAGAAGCTAATAATGAGGAATGCTTTGTTATCATCAACCATCATGGCAGATATGATGTAACCTATAATTTTAGACTATGCAGCACTCAGAATCTACTAAATTATTTTTAATCACCATTATTGTTTTGTGTAGGAACATGAAGTTGACAAGATGTTTCCTCTACGTTTTGGAAAACTACCTCAGAGCCAAGTGGTTAACATCATCTTCATCACCAGACCTGTACCATCACAGATGGATATCATTGCTGATAATATTCTGAAGTAAGGTCTATGGTTACCAAGCTCTGCCTACTTACATCCTACTACTAACACCCTATTAACACCCTACTAAAAACCTACTGACATCCTACCAATAACCAACTGACTACCTATTATCAAGCTACGGACAACAAACTACCAATAACTTATCAACCCCTACTGATATCCTACCAACTCCATACTGACACCTTACCAACACCCTACTGACACCATACCAACACCCTACTGACACCATACAAACACCATACCAACACCCTTCTGACACCTACCAAGACCATACCAACACCCTACCAACACCCTACCAACAACATACCAACACCCTACTGACACCATACCAACACCATACCAACACCCTACTGACACCCAGCCAACATCCTACTGACACCCTACCAACACCTTACCAACCCCTTACTGACACCTTACCAATCCCTTAATGACACCCTACCAACCCCTTACTGACACCCTACCAACCACTTACTGACACCCTACCAACACTCTACTGACACCTTACCAACCCCTTACTAACACCCTACCAACCCCTTACAGACACCCTACCAACCCCTTACTGACACCCTACCAACACCCTACTGACACCTTACCAACCACTTACTGACACCCTACCAACACCCTACTGACACCTTACCAACCCCTTACTGACACCCTACCAACCCCTTACTGACACCCTACCAACCCCTTACTGACACCCTACCAACCACTTACTGACACCCTACCAACACCCTACTGACACCTTACCAACCCCTTACTGACACCCTACCAACCCTTTACTGACACCCTACCAACCCCTTACTGACACCCTACCAACACTTAATCACTGAATACTTTCTCCCCAAAAGGGAAGAGGACAAAGGAATCAAGAAAGACTTCCATATCATGTTTGTCCCAAGAAAAACAATCCTATGTGAGAGAAGATTACAGGTATGAAATCTCAGTTGCCAAAACTTACCTTCATTTTTCATCACACTTGTTGGTACTGCCTTTGTAACATGTAGAGATTTATAGATTTGGATGAAAGTGCAATACTGAAAATATCACTTTAGAATCATTTTTGTAATTGCTTCAAAAAGTTTGCCACTAACTTCACTTTGTAGGAGCGGGGTGTCTATGCAAACATAGAGGAGTACCCCTTAGATCTCATACCACTGGACAGTGATTTGCTATCTCTTGAGATGGACTCTTGTTTCAAGGTAAGTTAACTGTCCATTGTCTTGACACTGGACATAACTCATATTAGGCTCTGATTCACAATGAGAAATACACAACTGCGTCTACAACACAAGTACAAGTATCAGCAACATACACAGACTCAGTGCAGCTCTTCTCTAACAGGTGTGAGAAAAGACAACTGCTGTTAATGAGCAATGCACAACTGAGTCTACAACACAAGTATAAGCATCGGCAACATACACAGACTCAGTGCAGCTCTTCTCTAACAGGTGTGAGAAAAGACAACTGCTGTTAATGAGCAATGCACAACTGAGTCTACAACACAAGTAAAAGCATCAGCAACATACACAGACTCAGTGGAGCTCTTCTCTAACAGGTGTGAGAAAAGACAACTGCTGTTAATGAGCAATGCACAACTGAGTCTACAACACAAGTAAAAGCATCAGCAACATACACAGACTCAGTGGAGCTCTTCTCTAACAGGTGTGAGAAAAGACAACTACTGTTAATGAGCAATGCACAACTGAGTCTACAACACAAATACAAGCATCAGCAACATACACAGACTCAGTGCAGCTCTTCTCTAACAGGTGTGAGAAAAGACAACTGCTGTTAATGAGCAATGCACAACTGAGTCTACAACACAAGTAAAAGCATCAGCAACATACACAGACTCAGTGGAGCTCTTCTCTAACAGGTGTGAGAAAAGACAACTGCTGTTAATGAGCAATGCACAACTGAGTCTACAACACAAGTACAAGCATCAGTAACATACACAGACTCAGTGCAGCTCTTCTCTAGGTGTGAGGAAAGACAACTGCTGTTAATGAGCAATGCACAACTGAGTCTACAACACAAGTATAAGCATCAGCAACAAACACAGACTCAGTGCAGCTCTTCTCTAACGTGTGAGAAAAGACAACTGCTGTTAATGAGCAATGCACAACTGAGTCTACAACACAAGTATAAGCTTCTGTCAGACTTACATATGGGCACATTGAAACTCGACTTTTTTCTGAGATTAACATTACACAGTTTTGGTTTAGGCAGTAAACATTCTGTGCAATTTACTGTAGGGTTTACATTAGAGCTGATCTCCATTGACTTCCCCAGGAATGCTACATTGAGAAGGACTTCACATCACTCTACTATGTTGCCAACTCACTGATGAGCTTGCAGCTGTTGTATGGAACCATACCAAAAATCTACAGTAAAGGAGATATGGCCAAGGTGAGGGATGGTATTGCTGCTAACATCATACATTTTTAAAGAATCCTAGTCAACTACAATTCACTGTGCACCTATATCATTGTTTACATACGAAATTTACCTTAGATTCGTTGCCAAATATTTATAAAAATTCACTCAAATTCATAAAATAACTACTTATGTATCATTATATCTTGATGGTTTTAAAACTTCACCTACAAAACCACCATTTTGCCTGGCAGAGAAAATGGTGGATTGCATTGCTTTTGGCACTCAGTGCATTGTAGTTGACTAGGATTCTTTAAGCATTTTTATTCCTTTCATACAGTTTTGATGTGTCCCAGGACTTGTATCACTTTTTTTTGACAAATTTAGGGCTTCCTAAATGTTGATTGGCACCCACAGCACATTGCTGAAGGACCCAAAAGTGCAGATCCGAAAACCCTTAAGAATTTTGTTCAATCTGCTTATATTTCAGCGTGTACTCGATATGGTTATGCGTAAGAAAAGAGAAATGGCAGACACTGAAAACCAACTACCACCACAGATAGATTCAGTACTGTTACTAGACCGATCAGTGGATCTATTGACTCCTCTTTTTACACAACTGACTTACGAAGGGCTGATAGATGAATTCTATGACATACAGAACAGTAAGTAATAGCAGATACTGGGTTGAGGGGATTCGGGGGATCTACTGTATTGACCCCTCTTTTTACACAACTGACTTACAAAGGGCTGATAGATGTATTTTATGATATACAGACTAACGACTAATTTCTTCCATTGCATTATTCTTTAAGCTACAGCAAAGTTCCCTCCAGAAAACTTCCCAAAACCAGAAGAGAAAGGCCCTAGCACTTCACAGCAGCCATCAGGACCCAAGAAAGTTGTCCTCAACTCTGGCGATGAGCTTTACTCCGATATCCGTGACTTGAACTTCTCAGCTGTTGGTCTTAATTTGAGCAGACGAGCCAAGCAAATAAGTGCTGCCTTTGAGGTTGGTTATATATCTAGTTTTTGATAATAATCAAGGGAATGAGGTGGGGTCTGACATTTTTAGTACTCTGGTACCTATGTTAAGCAAACTCCTTCAGGACCTTGCCCACTTGGTAGAGGATTTGTAGTACACTGGTACCTCTATTAGGCGGACACCTTCAGGACCTTGCATGATGCCCACTTGATAGAGCGTGTCTACTGAAAAGAGGTTTGTTTCACAGTGAATATGTGAAGAAAATTTTGCAGCCATGTAACTACTGCAGCTGTCCATTTAAAGGGTGTCCACATAACAGAGGTATTACCAAGCTGATTTGATGATATGTACCCCATTGTGGAAATCTCAGAGAGAAGATGCTTCTGATCGAGTTCTACACATAATAATATATATTTAAGCTGTTATCACTAAATAAAGAAAGAATACAACAGGGGAAGAATGTAGAATCAAAAAGATAAACTTACCCTTGATTCTACCCAGAACTCTAACCACAACCTCCTGCACAAAAGTCCAATTCTCAACCAACTGAGCCGTCCAGGTGGCGGCTTACAAAATAGATGACTGAGTATAGTTTTTGAAGTCAAATGAGAAAATTCTTATTGGTTATAATTAACAGGAGCACAAAACAGCCAAAACAGTAGGAGAAATGAAACAATATGTCCAAAGGCTTCCATACATGCAGAAAGCTAAAGCTTCCCTCGCTATACGTAAGTACTCAAGACATTCCTTGTTTCTTACTAAGTATTTTGAACCCTGGTTCACAAACAACCCTGGTAACAAAATCACAAGCTTTACCAAAATACTGGGACTCTTCCGTCATAAGTGGGGGTGTTGAGGGAGAGGAGCTGGGGGCAGTTACTTGTCCCCTCCCCTCCCCATTATACCCCCTCCCCTCCTCATTACACCTCCCCCCCCCCCCCACACACACACACACACACAATCACACACAGGCACAAACACACAGACACATACACAGACACTTTTCAAGAAATGTACTAATAAGAGCTTTTTATTTTATGTGTTTTCCAGATATGTCTATAGCTGAACTCGTCAAGGACAAAACAGACGATGAAGAGTTTCGAGAAGATATTCGACTTGAACAAGAATTTGCACAGGGTCTGGACACAGACAAGATTAGTCCTTACATAGAGAAATACATCGCTTTGAAAAAACCACTCAATAAGGTAAGGAGACTCGAAGGAGTAAGTATGAGTATCGAAATGCATTTCTAGTGACAGAGTGCTGGTTTGTTGTGAAAATTTCTCCATCACTTCATCTTGAGTTTTGCCTTAGCAAGCCTTGAAAAACTGGGGGGGGGGGCACAAAGTTTCTTCACAACTCATGTTCACAAAAAAAAATGAATATGTAATCCCAAAGTTGTTTTACTTTTCTGGGGGAAAACTGGGGGGGGGGGGAGTGCCCCACAGTTTTCCCCAGAAAAGCCCCCACCTATGAGTGTGGCTTGGGTACAATCTTCTTTTGTTCGCCATGCCTTATATGGTGTTGCTTGTACCCAAGCTAGACCACAATGCATCCTGTTTTTCGAATTCAGAAAAAGTCTGGCGTAGGACAAAATAGTTTTGACCTTGTTTCTTATGTGTTTTGTTAGGTGTTACGCTTAATGTGCATTCAGTGTTTAACAAACAACGGTTTCAAGCCCAAGATGCTCGAGTACTACTTTCGTGAAATTATACAGGTTAGCTCTACTTCGCTTTATAGTAAGTGCATTTTTTTTTAAACAAAATTTCTTGAACCTGAAACGTTTGTTCTAGAAGATGTCTTTGTTGTTCTATGTTTGCTCAAATAGACCTCCTTAGCTTGGGCCTAATATTTTCCCATTTCAGATCACGTGTCATTCCCTTGAGTATCATTTCTTTGTTAAACGGTTGCACATAAAAAGACACATGAATGTGTAAAAAAAATCAAACGAAGAATCTTTATTCTCAAGAGAATGACAAATGGTCTAAAATGGAAAACACTACGCCTAGCTGATCAAAAGTTAATCAAGAACTAAGATAAAGCTTGAATATATTCCCTTTTCAAAAAGCTGTGGTTACAAGAGTAGCTTCATTGTCAATGGTTAGATAAAACCAGGATCAAGGCTGCAGAATATTGTTAAATTGTGGGCTGGTGCCCTGGACAGAGTTTGGGTGGAGAGGGAAGGACCCAAAGCGCGCGCCGTCATGACGTGTTCTGTGGTCAAATTTTGAAATTGGCCGGGGAGGGGGGAGCTATGGTCCCCGTATCCCATCCCTTCGCGGTTCCTGGAGATAATTTAATTTTTATATTTCTTTTCTAGACATATGGGTTTGATCACGTGTATCGAACACTGACACCATTACAGACCGCTGGACTCCTTAGACCACAGGGAGCCCGTACTTACACTGCTATGCGCAAATCCATCAAGCTATTTGTTGAAGATGTGCGAGAACAGGTAACAACGTGGACACGTGACGTGGATTTTCAATACTGTGACGTAATACATTGTTATTTAAAATGGTCTGTCGATCAAAACAATTACAAAATCTGTGTTTCTTAGTTGGTACTTGATTGGCTGTCGATAAAGTATCACTTATCAAAAGAGCGCGTTGAAAAAGAAATGGCGTGAGCATTCAAAAATAATCTCATTTACTTTGATTCTCAATATTCTGCGAACTCGGACATCTTAATGACTTGTTCTGAAATTGTTTTTTCGTTGTTGTCAATCTGAACTAGTCAGTCAGTACCTTTTATATTTTTGACTGGCGGCAGTGAAAAACCAAATTCCAACTTGAAACTTGCAACTACCAAGTTCGCAGAATATTAAAAATCGCAGTAAGCATTTCGACCAGTCAGAGCGCGTGTTACTAAAACTCTATTGCATTCAATGTTCTCAATGATTTCAGAATCCTGATGACATTGCCTACGTGTATTCTGGGTATGCACCGCTTAGTGTTCGTTTGGCTCAGTTCCTGTCCAGACCACAGGGATGGAGAGGACTGGAAGAGGTAATGATGATTGTCACATATGTAATACCCTGAAACAACCTCTGGGCTGATCAGATTCAGGGCACGGCTAACTCACAGATCAAACCCAGAAACAATCTCTGGGCTGATCAAAGTCTGGGCACGAATAATTCGCAGATCATTAGGTGTGGTAATACGAGCAAAAAATCGTTCAACTTGTTGTGCAACATTGTTGCTTTGCAAGTTGTAGAGCGAATGTTGCTCGTATTACCTCTCCGCGCGCAACAAATTTTCATTGTTGCAGAGATTAGAAGGAGTTTCTACTTCTGCAACAAAGTCACGCAACAAATTTTTGTTGTTGCACGGGTGGTAGTCGACCCACATTCACTCTTAAACTTGCAACGCAACAATGTTGCGCGATACAATTCAAGTCAAAAAAATTACCATGAATCCTGGCTGCAACTTTCATATAGTTCTATTTATTTTGACCCTTTTTAGGTGTTACGATTGTTACCTGGGCCCACCATAGAAGAACGACAGCAACTACCACCTGGTCTGCAGAAACGTGAGTATTGATGTCCTGCATGTTTGTCAACAACAGGACTAAAAAACGAGTCAGCGGTTGTATGTAAAATCGCGGGCGTACATAAAAGATGCCTATATTTCCTAAAATCTTAATATCAGCTTCAAAGTACAGAAGTCAAGCTATTTTCTTGATGCACCAACCTGTCGGTGTAACGATGAGCGTAAGGAAATGTTTTCGCTGCCAAAATCGCTCTGGAATATCAAAGGACAGCTTAGTATCACACAGAAAAGATTTCACCTCTTTTTCAAATATCATTCCCTTCACTAAGACTGCCATTGGATGTCATAAAAAAAGCATTTTTGTCGGGTTCGATTCCTGTACTCGGCATCACATGTGAGTGGAATCTGTTAGGTCTCTGCTTTTATTCAAGAGTTTTTCTCCGGGTTTTCCGGTATTTCGTCCTCCATAAAACCTAGCATGTTAAATTCCAATTCGTTCTATGAGTTAGCCATATTTTTACATAGATGAGATTTCACGGTAAAATGTCTGACATAGACCCCTTCCACGTGAAATCAAAGCAGCACAATTCGCACTACCATACAAAAGAATTTCAAACTCCTGAGGATTGGAACTTATTGTTTTGTCCTCCAAATTGATCTGCATTCTGAAGTGCTATAAGGGGTCTATAGTTATTGATTTCATTTATACTGCTTTCAGGGTCTTCTACACCAGCTGACAGTAATGTTGGTAGCCCACCTCAAGTAACGCTAGTCTATTTTATTGGCGGGTGTACGTATGCTGAAGTGGCTGCATTACGATTCCTATCACAGCTGGACAACAGTAAGTGAAACAAGACTCGCCCCATGTAAGGGAATCCGCAATGATGCTGGATTCCGGATTCCAAAATCAATTTTTTTCCTGGATTCCGGATTGCAGATTCCCTTAAATGGGCAACAAGGCCACTTCATTTCTACTACTAACTATTATAAATGTCGCTTTCTGATTGGTTGGGGACGCGTGCTACTAAGAATGACAGCTCAGTTTTGCAAATTTTCTCGATTCTGATTGGCTGATATTTTTTATCAGATCAGCAGGCTTTACTGAAATTTAAGGCGCGGACATCGGACATCATCCCCATCAGATATAAAGCTACGGATACACGGTGCAACATTATGCGCAATCAGTTGCAGGCAATGTTACTGAAGTAGGATCGTTTTCTACATTTGCGTCGTGTGACATGGCTCACGATTGCCTGCAACATTGCGCACTATGTTGCACCGTGTGTCCGTAGCTCTATATCTGATGGGGATTTCCAATTTTCATGGAAAAAACACAAGCTCTCCCCTTTGACTATTATTAGTGTGCCTTCTGATTAACCTTGATGATTTCGTGCCACAGGTCCAACAGACTTCATCATCGCTACGACAAAGATGATCAACGGCTCATCGTGGATTGAATCGATGATGGAAGGAACAGTGGAGTCGGAATTGAATCCTTTTTCTTAGACTAGATTACATTAGGATAAAAAATAATGAGATGGGCTCCCTGTGGTAATAGTAAGGGGATTTTTAATCTACACACACAGGTATACCAACGTCATAAAAACAGACAAAGAGGGAATGACTGTTTGCCCTTTAACGCGAAGAACGATTTGTTAACGGCTTTCTTGATACTCAGTATATGCGTAATCAAAATGCGTATCAAAATGCGAAACTATGAAAAACGATAATTGTACTTGATAAAATTACATTTTCTTTGCGGAAGGTCAAAAACTTTTCCACAACGATAAATCAACACTGCTCCAATACACCTCGAATCTACGTAGTGTTTTTTCTTACAACAAAAGAGTTTCAACCAAAAATGATCCTCTAAACAAAATCGTCTATGAATTTCTTCTTCTTCTTCGTCTTTAGCTCACTGATATCTGCTCTAGCAGACATCGGGCCGCAGTTAAAGCATTAGCCATCCATATCCATATCCAAATTTCTTTTTAGAAAATTTATAAATTGTTCAGAGCCAAAAAATAAGACGAAACAAAAAAATATTACATAAATGAAATAAATATCTCTTTCTTTCTTTCTCATTTTCATAAAATGATCAGAACCGAATAGTTTATAATGAATATTAGGTCTTTTAATGAATATTTAATTCACACAAAAACGTAAACGTTAGTGATTACAGTAAATGAAATTCAAGCATTTGAAAATATAGATAAATAAAGACAGAAAAAAATCCTGAATAATTTGATCAAATTACATGACGTGCGTGGCAGAAGTGTAAACGTTGAAAGTGCGAAATATCGAAATATTCCTGTATTCACGATATTTACGATTGTTGACGAAGTTCTGATTGGCTAATAAGACAGACCTTTGTTATTTGGACATGCTTTCCTGTTTCCCATTGTTACATGATTTTGAAGGTCATAAAGGTTTGTTGACGAAGTTCTGATTGGCTAATAAGACAGACCTTTGTTATTTTGGACATGCTTTCCTGTTTCCCATTGTTACATGATTTTGAAGGTCATAAAGGTTTGTTGACGAAGTTCTGATTGGCTAATAAGACAGACCTTTGTTATTTTGGACATGCTTTCCGGTTTCCCATTGTTACATGATTTTGAAGGTCATAAAGTTTGTTTACGAAGTTCTGATTGGCTAATAAGACAGGATCGAGTCCTTTCTACTCTGGTTTAATCGCGTGACACCAAAGCTGTCTTTATCGCTGTCGCTGTCTTATTGGTTGGTTCTTTTTGCTCTCTTCAGGCGGTCGCCGTGGTAAGTAAAGCAAAAGTATTTGCATCAGTTATTCTTTGTGCGCTTTGTGATGCCCTGTAGTTCGTGAGTCCAACATTAGAAAACCTCAGAGTTTAAGATTGAGAAGTTTTGAAATAGTTAAGTTAATCAAATAGTTTGGCGAATTCCCTCCATCAGTTGTCCTTTCCTTTGCGTTGCGTTCCTTTCGTTTTCTTCCCTTTCTTTCCCTTCCCTACCCTTTCACTTTCTTTCCTTTCCATTCCTTTCATTGCCTTTCTATTCCTTTCCTTTTCTCTGTCTTTAATTCGTCTTATTATTTTTGATGCCTCCATTATTCCACCCTGCTCAAAGCTTTTACTTCTGTGATACAGAATTTGAAATTTGGGCCCTAAGAAGAAAAAAGCTTTCTTTTTCTTACTAGAATTATAGTTATTCAGTATTCGTTAACTGCTGTTGATTCAGCTAATTAAAGAAAGATTCCTGCTAAGCAATCTTTCGATCTTTATGAAAACAGCTTTGTAAAAAAATCTAGACACATAAAACCACACAATAGATAAAAGCAAAAAAAAAAAAACGTTTCTGTTTAAAGCAGACCTTTTATCTTCGGTTTGGATGATGATTTGCTGTGTGCCTCTGTTTGACATTACTGATTTGCTTCCTTTCAGAATATCAATGTTTGTGTGCGCTTGGAGTTCCTCACGACAAATTCTAACAATGAAGTCCCTACAACACCGCCAGCACTATCACTGACTGTCGCTAATGGTACAAACACGCATGAAATTCTCCGAAAAGCAGCCAAACTTGACGCGAATTATGCATTCACGACCAAAGCGTACTCATTTGGACACATGGTGACATCCATATCTGGTGTGTACCAAGACAAGGTTAACAGCAAGTACTGGATGATCTACTCTGATCCTAATACTCTGACACCTACTGGGATTGACCACTATCGTCCAAAACATGGATCGTGTGTTATCTTTAAGTATGAGAAGCTTAACTTCATTTAGAGAGGCTTCATACTTGTGACAGAATAAAGCCTAGTTATAGACGAAAGAGAAAACATGGCAGAAAAGTGCTATGCCATGAAGTATTAAAAAATACAGGGTTTGAACCAGTTACAACATTATGTTTCATGGCGTACCCCAGAGCTCTTTTCTAGGTCCACTTTTCTTTCTCTTTCTTTGTTTCTTTCTATTTCATTAATTCATTTTTTACTTTCTTTTTCATAATGATTGACAACTCAAATCACAAAATCCCATTTGTCATTCTTCTGGTAACTTTATCCTTGACTTTCGTTTCCAACATCAACGTTTGAGTAATAATTTAAATCCCAGCCTTAACATGACCTAACACATCCTGTAAAGTGTATGGCTTTTTGTTCTTTAAAGCAAACGTATTCATCACGTCTTGACATAGTTAGACAGATTGCCAGTTAATCAAAGAGGAACAGCCCACAAAGTGCCCTTGCATACATAAACAGATTTGTATGGTTACAAGTCTTTCGATACTTCTATAAATATCGTGAATAATAGACAAACTGCCAGTTCATCAGAGGGACGGCCCACATCATACCGTGTGTGTACATAAGCAGATTAGCATGGTTACAAGTCTAACTTATATATACATTCGATACTTCTATAAATGTCGTGAATGATAGACAAACTGCCAGTTCATCAGAGGGACGGCCCACATAATACCGTGTGTGTATATAAACAGATTGGTATGGTTACAAGTCCATGATTTTATAAAAGAACGCGTTGGTGGAAGTAGTGCATGAGAAGCATCCTTGTAAATCAGCATGTATTATCAAATCCTTGTTATTTTCTGCATACTGGTGTTTTCCACGCCAAGTCATGGGTTCTGTGGTGAGTGATGGAGGCTATTGAAATATTTTCTTTTTTTTCTAACCTCGTTTGTTTCGAAACGTCATACTGTACACCAGTCTCGAAGAATTCCTTTTTTCATTAGCAAGAGTAACCTGGGGAGATTTCCCTAACGAAATTTCTAACACCTATTCCAGTTATCTTTCGATTTTCTCTTACTTAATTTTCTTTCTTGGATCGCTTCATTGTTCTCTCTCCGCGGTTGTATCACTCGTTTTGAGTTCTTGCCGCCGGCTAAGTAAGCCTCGCTTCCATGAAGATAAGGGTTTCAAATTTTCAAATCTGTAAGATGAAATGATGCGAACAAAATACAGCTCTGTTAAGTTGATTCGCACTTTTGATCTCGGCAATATTTCATGTTCGAATTGTTTACACTCATTTCATGTTTTCTACGTATTTTGTTAAACTTCACACGCACACAACAATGACTCGCCTGGCAAAGACTTGACCTTTTACGTGGAGGTATATAGTTTTACTTATTTTCAGTGTTTTACCATTATTTATTGCCCCAATTTTTGGCCACTACGGTAATTTAATTTTCTTTTATTGCTATCTTGTCAGCCCTACTATGTCCCAAGGTTCTAGCCTATTACACTTTGGTGTCATAAATATTGTTTGTATCAAAACTGAATTACATCGTATGAAATATATGAACCCAATAAAAATGCATCAAATTAACTACTCGTTTCATAATACAGAAGCTACCTTTTTCCTGTTATTTGACCTTGTAAAATATTTTTCAAAGATTCACGAGTCAGTTCCTATTTTTCTGTGAATCCTAGCGTTGACGTGTGTAAACATGATGTTTGACTTCCTTAGATCAGGTTTCGTGAGTGTAAAAAAAACTCACGATCGTGATGGTGATGTGTTCGAGTATTCTGATTGGTTGAAATTGACCTCGCACGCTGTCATTGGTTTGACGGTAGTTTCGTGACAATTCCGTACCGTGACAGTAACAGTGTCTATTAAAGGTTCTAATATGAACATTGTGTACAACATCACACTAAATAAGGTATTTGGCACATCTTTCATGCCGAATCACGTATGATAAATAACCACAACGGAAATTCACCTCGAGAGGAAAAAATTAAATATTTGGCACAAATGGCATTTTTATCTTTCATGCCGAATCGCGTATAATAAATAACCACAACGGAAATTCACCTCGAGAGGAAAAAATTAAATATTTGGCACAAATGGCATTTTTATCTTTCATGCCGAATCGCGTATAATAAATAACCACAACGGAAATTCACCTCGAGAGGAAAAAATTAAATATTTGGCACAAATGGCATTTTTATCTTTCATGCCGAATCGCGTATAATAAATAACCACAACGGAAATTCACCTCGAGAGGAAAAAATTAAATATTTGGCACAAATGGCATTTTTATCTTTCATGCCGAATCGCGTATAATAAATAACCACAACGGAAATTCACCTCGAGAGGAAAAAATTAAATATTTGGCACAAATGGCATTTTTATCTTTCATGCCGAATCGCGTATAATAAATAACCACAACGGAAATTCACCTCGAGAGGAAAAAATTAAATATTTGGCACAAATGGCATTTTTATCTTTCATGCCGAATCGCGTATAATAAATAACCACAACGGAAATTCACCTCGAGAGGAAAAAATTAAATATTTGGCACAAATGGCATTTTTATCTTTCATGCCGAATCGCGTATAATAAATAACCACAACGGAAATTCACCTCGAGAGGAAAAAATTAAATATTTGGCACAAATGGCATTTTTATCTTTCATGCCGAATCACGTATGATAAATAACCACAACGGAAATTCACCTCGAGAGGAAAAAATTAAATATTTGGCACAAATGGCATTTTTATCTTTCATGCCGAATCGCGTATAATAAATAACCACAACGGAAATTCACCTCGAGAGGAAAAAATTAAATATTTGGCACAAATGGCATTTTTATCTTTCATGCCGAATGACGTGTAACAACTTCTGAGTTGTCTTGTAAGTCACGTTCATAGTTCCATCGTACATCTTATCTATTAAACAATAGTTTTGCTATCCATGTTCCACCGTGTATCAGAGCCATTAGTGCTTCACAGTCAGACCGAAAATACACATGGCTTTCGCTACTCATCCGACACGAGCAATTTCGTTTCCACTGAAATACAATTATTTTATTCTTATTCTCATCTCCTATCTTGTATTGAGAGCATTATGCATTTCCATGCACGATACTGGCTCCCTTTCTATCCGTATCTGTATTTTCGTATCTGTTTTTAGTAATGACGTCTTTCAAATCCTTAATCAAACTTGTCATTTCCTGACAAGAACCTCAATAATTTTCTAGGTACCCGAAAGCTTGATGGAGACCTGGCTCGTTCCTCCATGAGAGCAGCCGAGTTTCTTCGCGGGAAACTGGAAGAAAACTTTCCCTTTAACCCAGAATACACCCGCGCTGTCGTTATCAGGTCTCTCCGCCTGTCAGGTTACACGCTAGACATGCTCACCAAGCTTGGAACAAACCTAAGCGACCTTGCGCACGAACTTCATCAGCAAGGACTTAAGAAAATCTCAACAGGTCGAATTGCCTATTATGTGCAGGGTGTTATTTCTATTTGCCAAGACCCGAGAGCGTTTCATGGACATAACTTGATTAAACGTCTTCAAGATGGTTTAAAGGCATACCCTGTTGTTGGGTTCAACCATCCATATCCATACAGCCTTGCTGTGTTGTCCCTGTGTATGAGTGGCCATGGGAAAACCTTCTACTTGGAGTATGCCCTCAAGATAAGAGACATTGTCAACATTAACAGCACGCATAGTAAGGACACTGTTGCGTTGGCAACTATGGCGTTGGCGTGTATGAGAGACAAGAAGAAAGATGATCTGATCTGCAGCAATGTGTTGAAGCAGACCATTAAGGTAGCGACTAATTGGTTGATGGCGCAGCAGAAGAGTGATGGGAGTTTTGGTAACAGTATCACCACAGCCCACGTGGCTAAAGTATGTCTATTAAGTATTTTTCGATTCTTAATGTTAAGAGGTTGTCCAATACTCATTTTGTAATTTTTATTCGTTTTGTAGGTTGTTTGTTTCCTTAATAAACCTTTTTTTAGCTTGAACGGTTTGTTGTCACATTTCACACCACGTGTCATTTCCCAGAGTATCATTTCTTTGTTTAACGGTTGCGCATGAGAAGACGACATGAATATGGATACAACTAAAACAGAGAATCTTGTTCTCAGGAGAATGACACGTGGTCGGAAAAACCGCCCAAGCTAAGAAGGTTCTATAGAGACAAGGAACAAGGAACAGGAACAAGGCAGGAACGATTGAATCTGGTCTAATCTGATTTACATGAGAAAGAATTCAGTTTCCCAGGGGGGGAAAGTAATTGTTCCTGCCTCCTGTCATGGCTGCCATCACGTTATGGTGCAAAGCCTCTTATTTTTTGGATGTTTGTTTATTTACTTGCTTGAAATAAAGTTTATTCATTCATTCATTCATTCATTCATTCATTCATTCATTCATTCATTCATTCATTCATTCATTCATTCATTCATTCATTCATTCATTCATTCATTCATTCATTCATTCATTCATTCATTCATTCATTCATTCATTCATTCATTCATTCATTCATTCATTCATTCATTCATTCATTCATTCATTCATTCATTCATTCATTCATTCATTCATTCATTCATTCATTCATTCATTCATTCATTCATTCATTCATTCATTCATTCATTCATTTGCTTTCCTCTGTGTCCTCCAAGGCTCTACTCTCCGCTGGCATTACACCTACAAGCTGGAACTGTCACAAAGCAATGAACTTCATCCTTCAGAGTCAACGTAGTGATGGTTCATTCCAGAAATACATAATGTCAACAGCACAAGTGATGCCTGTGTTGATTGGTGCTATTCCTAGTGACATACCACACCTTGAATGTCCCAGAAATACAACAACAGTCAAAAGAAATGTAAGTCTTAGTTTATGTACAATGTATTTTAACTTGGCTGCACTCGGCAATAGGCCATTAATTTTGCATTATCACATGATCAGGTCATATAGACCCCTTTCACGTTTAGCCAAAGCAGCTCAATTTGGAGGGCAAAACAAAATATTTCTATCTTCTGCAAATTGAAACTTATCGTTTTGTCCTCTAAATTGAGCTGTGCATTCCAAAGTGCTGCATGGGGTCTGTACCACCACCAGCACACCACGAACACTCGACACTTGCATACTTTCTTTTGTTCACTGATTTAATTAGCTCAAATTGCCTTGCTATTCTCATGGGAAAATACAAATTTGAATAAAAAAGAAAATTTGCAAAGCATTTTAGTAGAAAACAACGCCATCTTGTTTGGTTAGCTACACTTGATTCTTTGGGTTATCGCGTCGTACAGTTTGCCAAAAGGCGCGCGTGCTCGATTCCCAGTTTTGAAGTGATACTCTTCCTTCTCGTAACACTTTGATCAAATATTGATTTCTCCCATGTTTCGTAGCCAATCACCGTGTGTGTTCGTCTGGAGTTCCTCACCACTTCCTCCGATGGAAAACTAGGAACATCCCCTCCTCCTGTTTCGTTGACGGTTCTCAATGGCACCAATACCCATGACATTCTTGTACTCGCATCCAAGCAACAAGACTGCTACAAGTTTACTACTACCTTGACAGCATGGGGGCGTAGTATCACGTCCATCTGTGGTGTGTCCAAAGATCCAGCCAATAAGAAGTACTGGATGATCTACTCTGATCCCACCACCTTGACGCCTACAGGAATTGACTCGTATCGTCCCAAGGATGGTTCTTGCGTTATTTTTAAATACGAAAAACTTAACTTTCGCTAACGGTCAAAAATTGAGATTTTATTGTGGATTTCGACAAGATTATCATTAATTAACATTCCTCAGTGATTTTTCGGGATCTTTTCGTCAACGTCATATAAGTCATATACAAATTTATAGAATATAATGATGGGTTAATAGCATCGATGGAAATATTGATAGTAAAGTATTGGATAAAATAAACTCCTCGCTGATTTATTCAAGGACTTTATTTACCACAGGGTGACCAAGAGAGAGGAATGGGGAACTGAGAGGGGGAGAAACATAAAGATGTGTCCCAGAGTGTCCCAGGTAATCTGGAATCTAGGTGCGCAATGCATTGTTTGTCACAGCGAACATTTCCAAGTGTTTTCTATTATCTCTTGTCAAAATGAAATATTTTCCACCAACAACGACGAAATATGCTTTTTCTAAAAGGTATCAGTGGTGAATCTTCGCAACGGAAGAGTTTTATTTTCTTTATTTTCGAGCAAAAAATGTTATAAATCGAGCCGAAAAGCTGGAACTAGGAAACATTGAGCTACGAACAAAATGTTCACTGATTCGCTAATTCCTTCGGCCTGAGAGAAGCGAGAACACCTGGTTCTGGATGTAAGAGCATAAAAAACTGGCCCTTATAAACCTCGCTTTTTGATTGGTTTGGAGCGTGCTTTATCACTGTTCACATCCTTCATGCGATGTCTTCGTCATTCGTACCCAATTGAGGATCTTTTTTATTTCACATTTTATAAATGAAATCCAAAACTCCGCTCTGCTGTGTGCAGTTACAAAGCACGTAGCTTGGTGATTTGCAAAATTTTTCATTAGTCTGTTTTGTTATCTTATCAACCAACATGGCTGTGATGTCATCTGTTATTTCGTTCTGTTTACTAACTAACGGCCGCCATTACTAATTCAGTTTTAGAAAACTTTTCATCTTCCTAGATTAACATAGAAGATTTGCTGAGGGTCCGCCAAATGTCTGGACTAGGAAAGGTAAATCATCAATCCAATGAACAGGAAGATTTTCTAGACTTTGAATTTCCGGTAAGATATGCAGACCCGCCAAATAGTAAATAATCGGCAAGTTACTATATATAGATTCTGCTTACCAGATGGTTGTTAGAATAATCTCCATGAATACTACCAAAACAGGTAGAGTGTGAATTTGACTCGTCGTGTAACACTTGTTTGACTGTACCGAGCGGCTAATTACCTTTGAAGTTCATGGTGGAATTTGGCGAGTGTACCTAATTACCGAGCCAGGATCCGAGCCAGGACTCGAGTCAGGACTCAAACCATTTGACATTTTTTATCGTAATATAAGTATTTTGAGTAAAAATTATTTTAATTAAACTAAAAAAAATTATTTTAATAAAAATCATTTTAATTAAACTCCATTTTTCGGAACGGGAGCGCACGCATTTAGGTCCCAGTTTTTTTCGGTATTTTTGTGAGCCTGCGATAGTGACGGGAGTTTGTACTTTAAACAGACACATTTGATGTGAAGTTGTCTGATTTTACCGAATAAGGTGTATAAAATCTCGTTTCGCAGCATAAAGTCCGTGCATGCGAATATATTAAAAGTGGTCATACTTTAGCGCGTCGCGCTGTAAGCCTTGGTGTCTGGCTATCAATAAGGATCTGTTAAGGTAGGCGTCAAGTCAAACTCAGTAGGGCTTATTGTTTACGTCAAGTTAGATGTCAGCTGGATTTTTGGTTTGCCAAACAAACCCAGTAAAGAAATACAGTTTCAGTTTTCCTTTTTTTAACCCTGCCTATGAAAACAGTATCTGTTGTATCTATCTATCAGAATGTTATGTAATTCAGTAAAAAGTCAAGGATATAGTTAAATCTTGTTTTCGCATTATCTACACCGGATAATTTTTTTTGAATTAATTTAAAATATTGAAAATGTTAATGCTCAATTCAAAACATTCCTTCGTGAAAAAGCAGGATTAATCCAAGTCCTGGCTCGAGTCCTGGCTTTGCTATTAGTTTATCTCGAATTTGGCCGTTACTTCTACTTGAATAGCATGTTCAAAGCTAATTAGCCGCTCGGGGCTCAGGAATGTGTGCACTAGACCTCACGAACGTACAGTCAAACAAGTGTTACATGACGAGTCAACTTCACACTCTACATGTTTTGGTAGTATCTTAGAATTTTAGATGAATTTACAAACTTATTTTGGAAAAAAACGATACGACTCTAGGAAAGGTAAATCATCAATCCAATGAACAGGAAGATTTTCTAGACTTTGAGTTTCCAGTAAGATATGCAGACCCGCCAAATAGTAAATAATCGACAAGTTACTATATATAGATTCTGCTTACCAGATGGTTGGAATAATCTCCATGAATATCTTAGAATTTTAGATGAATTTACAAAGCTATTTTGGAAAAAAACGATACAACTCGTGAAAATTTCCAGATTTCAGTTCTCGTGAAATTTAGGGTATTTCGTTTATTGTTTCTAAATAGCCTTAGTAATTGCCTAAAAACTCTTTTTAAAAAGACTCTTCTGGTGTTGATGATTTGAAGTTTAACACTTCTGAAGTTCACGCGATTCAAGTAAATTTTTTTGATAATTAATACTTCAAGTATTCGTTTGTCTCACGATTAAGGGTGAATTGTAGAGAGAACCGCGACGTTATACGACTGCGAGCAGTTGCCAAGTACTTCTTTTCATGCTAAAATATTAATCAAAGAAACAAATGTGCCTAATTGCACGCATACGCACATGATTTCTTCACAGTTTCTTCCTAGACGCTTTCCATTCACCTGTCCGTGTCCAAGGATGTCTTGGACGATGGAGTTCTTCGACAAAGTGATGGCTGGTTTTATTCTTACTCTTCTGACGGTGATGATCTCTCATTCTGAAGGTATGTTGAACAAATTAATATGTCTTTATTATTAGACAGACAACGTTTTCATCGTTTCCCTGGATTTCACTTCACCTTTTGCAAACTTTCTCACCAAAGACAAATATTTTTTTATTTATGTAAAAATTGGGATTTCGTCAATTCTTTTTCACTAGTTTTGAAGAATATTCTGGTTGTCAACTGATGTGGCACGTTTGCTGTAAACATTTGATTGCAAGCTTTTTTTTTTCTGTCATTTTTTGTCCATTTTAGCGTGTTTTTACACATTTAATTTAATGATTGTTGCTTATTTCGATGTTAAGTTAGATAAAATATCACTGATGTACTCCCAATAAATACACTGTGCAATGAATAGATCTTTTTAACTTAAAGTTGGATAGAGAAGAGATATTTCGATGTTAAGTTAGATAACTGAATACCACTGATGTACTCCCAATAAATACACTGTGCAATGAATAAATCTTTTTTACTTAAAGCTGGATAGAGAAGGAGGGGATGTCAGCAACAATCGAACATACGCCGGCAACAGTCAAAAAATCGATTTCGCTCATATTTTGGTATTAGGTAGGCCTGTGTGCGAGATATATCATGGTATGTTTCATTTGTCGAAATATGGCTTCATTTCCGAGAAAAACGAGAAAACGAATTTGTCAATAATTGACCCTTTGAGAGAGCCAAAATATACTCCAAATTCGGGGGGCTCGCTTGCGTTTGCAAAAATATCTACATGTTTAATTCTTAAACAACTGTTTTACATGATGTTTTAACTTTAAAAATCTGAAATTTCATTGTCTTCCAATAAATTTATAACGGTGAAAAAAATTTATTTACCAGGGTACTTTGACGCCTTGTGAAAAGTAACGAATTTTCAAAAAATGTTTTCACCGTGTGCTAAATAAAATAAAAGACCGATATTAAGAAAATGAAAAGTCGAAATAATATTCTAACCGTGACTAAAAGCTTTTTGGGGGGTTTTTATTCTGCGACGAGAAATAAAAATTTAAAGTTAGAGAAATTTGTTATACTTGGCGAGACTTTTAATGTTGACTGTTTTAAAATTTATCTAACAGCCCGTGGTAAACACATTTTTTCTTTTTATTATTATTATTTTTTTATTATTATAATTTATTTTCTGTTGCCGGCAAATTTTGATTTTGTTCGTTTTTTACTGACATCTTCTCTTAATATCGTTTTTAATTATTTAAGGATCTGATAGGAAATTCATTCCACTTCTCTGGTTTTTGACATTTTGATGTGTTTTTTTCTACACTTAATTTGATGATTATTTTGCAATTTGATGTTAAGTTAGATAGAATAACACTTATATACCCCCAATAAACACTCCGTGCAATGAATATAGATGTTTTTAATCTAAGTCGGATAGAGAAGAGATACTTAATATTTTTTTTAATTCTTGGATTATCTGGCTATCGCTTCAGTTGTCATAATAAAGATCAATGAGCGAGCGAGTGGATGAATGAATATCAGATAGATTAAATTCAGATTGATAAAGCTCTCTTTCTGATTTACCTCGACAATCTATACAAACGTTTTTACGAAACCAAGATGCATGTGGAGTATTCCAAAGTTTCATTAAAAGTTTTCGGATCCCCGCTGCTGATAATCTTTTTATTATATTTATCCACCGTAATGCAAATGCTATTTTGTTCAAAATAAAAGCCCATCTGATCTGTCAAAAAGTCGATGCATTTCCTCTAAATCTGCCAGAGAATCAAAACGATAAGAAAGAGGCGAATGCTTTTTTTTTTTCTGATCCACGATTTTCCTCCTCGTTTTTTACTAATTTTACAAACGCCGTTCATTCTTTTTCTCGATTTAATTGGTACTTTTGAATATTTTTTGTGACCATCACTTCCAAGGTAAATTATGGTCTATAGAATGTTTTGCATATTTTGTTTACTTTGTAACATGTAGTCCTTTTTTCGAATGAAAGAATTCCAAAAAGCTGCTCCAAACAAATATCAAAAATAATTCGGAAAATTAACTTTTTTTGCGGAAAGTTTAGAATAGTTTTTTTTCTTTTTCTTTTTTTTTTTTTTTTTTTTTGTAACAGAAATGGAATAGTTCTTGATTCATTCATTGCCGCCAGACATCGATACATAAACAAAATATTCGCTAATAAACACTCCGTGCAATGAATATAGATGTTTTTAATCTAAGTCGGATAGATGATAGATACTTAATATCTTTTTTAACTCTTGGATTATCTGGCTATCGCTTCAGTTGTCATAAAAAAAATCAATGAGCGAGCGAGTGGATGAATGAATATCAGATAGATTAAATTCAGAATGATAAAGCTTTCTTTCTGATTCACCTCAACATTTACCCCTTCTCGAACATTCATTTCTTTCTATGTCCTCCATAGTTAAGGTGCTGCTGACCCCTGATGCGATTTTTCATGAGACGTCTCAAAATCTAGCTTGCTATTCTTTATATATAAATATTTATTTCTACTTGAAATTTCCTACCTTTTGAATTATAAATGACTTTTTATTGCTTTATCTAATAGATTTTGGCGAAAAAGTGAGAAAAATCAAAGAAAAGTGTGGTTTTTGAGCGCGCGCGCACACGTCTACGCCATCAAAAAAAACTAAAAACTAAACTACTTTGGATGCTAAATTGTTGGTACGATTTCGAACAACCAATGCAATTAAACTACACCCAGATTACCCAACTATTCACGAACTACGACAATTTTCATTTTACCCGATAAAGCAGAGGACGTTCTTTAGAAATTGTTTTCTTCTTTCTAAAGGAACCTGCCGTAATCTAGGAATCAATGTCATCATGCAAGGAAAGGCTCTCGTAAATCACACAGTCCAAAACATCCAGCCAATAAAAGACAAGGAAACATGCGCAAGCAGATGTTACTTACAGCAGTTGTGTTTTACCTTTAACTTCTGTGAGGAACAGATAAGTGGTTCGTTGTGTGAGTTGTTGGACTCTGATCATATTCGTCACGGAGAGCACCTGGTGGAGAAGGCGGGCTGTACTTACTACGGGTCAGAGGTGAGGCGAAGAGAAAAGCTTCTTGTTAGTAATCTTTATAAATCTAGCAATCTCGCTCATTGGTTCACGCGCGAACAAGTGGATAATGAACACTTATTTGTCATGCGAATAATTGACTCAGTAGAGCGGATTTCGAACAGTTACCACAGATTCAGTATCGAGCACACGTCAGGCATTTTAAAACTAAAAATCCTCAATGAAAAAAATCCTGTTAGATATACATTGCTTCCCTTTTCTCTTACGTTGGGTGTAAATTGTCTTAGACACTAATATTCTGTTTCAGACTTCGTGTTCCAGTAATCCCTGCGCTAACAATGCTACATGTCAGGGAGATTTCTCTGGAGAAGACAAACCATATCGCTGTGTCTGTCCACGGGGATTCACAGGACAAAACTGTGAAATTGGTACGTATTGAAATAAGATTAAAATGAGACTTTTACCGGCACTACAAAGCATAGCGAAGATGATTTTAATTTCTAGATGGATAATGGATCAAGGAATGTAATAGTGGGGTATAGAAAACATTTGATATTGGGTATCTGGATGTCCATAGAGTGTGCCGGATATAGAACCCTTGATATTGGGTATCTGGATGTCCATAGAGTGTGTCGGGTATAGAACCCTTGATATTGGGTGTCTGGGTGTCCATAGAGTGTGCCAGATATAGAACCCTTGATATTGGGTATCTGGATGTCCATAGAGTGTGCCAGATATAGAACCCTTGATATTGGGTGTCTGGGTGTCCATAGAGTGTGCCGGATATAGAACCCTTGATATTGGGTATCTAGTTGTCCATAGAGTGTGCCGGGTATAGAACCCTTGATATTGGGTGTCTAGTTGTCCATAGAGTGTGCTGGATATAGAACCCTTGATATTGGGTATCTGGGTGTCCATAGAGTGTGCCGGATATAGAACCCTTGATATTGGGTGTCTAGTTGTCCATAGAGTGTGCCAGATATAGAACCCTTGATATTGGGTGTCTAGTTGTCCATAGAGTATGATATAGATACGCATATGCATATTCCCAATACAGTTCGATTTGGAGGACAAAACATTTACATTTCACCAATGAAAGCCATTGTCATTGGCATTTAAGCAAATAAAAACAAATTGCTGTAAATCGAAAAATCTTAGAAAAATAATAATATTTTATTTTAGAAATGAATGAATGTCTGACTGGAGGCCATTTGTGTCACGTGAATGCCACGTGTACGCGTACCATTGGTGGACATGAATGCATGTGCAAGAAGGGTTTCTATGGCGACGGAATCCAATGTAATGGTATGGGACTTACATGTTCATATCATGTTATTATAGTTCATATTGTTAATAACTTCGTTTTTCCCTCTAGATGAGGACGAATGTAAGAATGGTAATCATGACTGTCACGTGAATGCTACGTGCAGCAACGTGATTGGTGGATATCAATGCACGTGCAAGACTAGTTTCCTGGGTAACGGCTCTTTTTGTCGAGGTAAGTGACACGCGTATAATGATATAAGAGTAGACCCTTTTACGCCCCCTCACCCTTCAATGTCACTTGACCAATCACTATTAATCTCTTATTTGGTGCTTTAGGACCCAGGTCATGCGAGGAGCTCAAACTACTTCTACCAAAGTGAGTGACATCCATAAAACAAAATACATTCGTTATTATTCAGATGTATTTGTACCGTTAGTTTAGCCTACAATGCGATGGAAAGAACGAGTAGTGGGAAAAGTCATGAACAGGCGGAAAGTATGTTTTCTGTAGAAAATGTGATCATGTGAGCAATATAGACCCGCAATATAGCACGTCGGAATGCAACTCAATTTGGAGGACAAAACAATAGGTTTCCAATTCTCAGGAGATTGAAATTGTTTTGTTTTGTCCTCAATACTGAGCTGCTCTGACACCACGTGATCAAAGGGATATATATAGTAAGTTTAATAGTAATAATCTAACAGTTAGTTTCTATCTCTCTCAGAAATACCCTTAACGGGTTTTACGACCAAGAACTCGTGGAGGGAGGGGTACGCAAAGTATTTTGCTCCTATGAGTCATACTCTGAGTGTGGTGCAGGACCGTGGACGCTGGCCATGAAAATTGACGGCTCAAAGGTACGAAATGGTTATAGATTAAGGGTTGTCATAGGAACTGCAATAACGGTGCAACAAAAACAAGGATCCACCAAGTACACGTATTAGTAAAAGAATATTCAAATATCTGATGTTAATCTTTCTGGAACATTTTACGGATACACCTTTTTAACCTTGGGCGTAATGTTTTCTCATATCAGAACACTTGTCATTCACTTGCATGTTGCATGCTCATGTCGTATGTTGCATGCTCATGTTGCATGTTGTATGTTGCATGTTGCATGCTCATGTTGCATTCCAAGCTTGAACTGTATTATATTTATATGTAAATAATGTCAACACGGAAGAAAATATAGTGGGAAAATCTTCAGACATAGTTTAGGACAATTCCATATTGTTGTGACCTCTCGCTCATTGAATTCACATCAGCCATAGAGCATTGGGCTTGGTATGGAACAATGAAACATGCAATGGTAACAAAACCTTCACCAACCTTTATTTGAAATAGCTGTATATCTGTTATTAACCATAGAATAATTTCAAGTACGACTCGAATCTCTGGAGCCAGAAATCAGTGTTCAACCCAAATGGGAGTGACGGTGGACTGAATGATGAAGAGACAGTATCCCCAGCATACTGGACCACACCCCTGACAAAGCTATGCCTGGGCATGAAGTACAACAATGTTCTTAAGTGGATCTTGATAAACGTCAACGCCGTGTCTCTGTACGATGTTATGGCCAGTCAGAAAGAAATAACGACTAAACTAGGTAAAGCAGAGTGGAGATCGTTGCTACCCACGACGTCCTTGGAAACAAACTGTAACATGTGAGTCAAAACTTTTCACAACAAAAAATTATAAAAATTTCTTATCCTAAAAATTATGTTTTTCCATCTATTCTCGCAGGGAAGGCTTTAATCGGAAATGTGAAAGTCCAAACTTCCCAAACAGGAAACTTCGTTTAGGACTTTTTGCCAATAACCAAGATGACTGTTTGTCCTGTGAGTCCTATGTTGGTTTGGGTCCAATGGTCAAGGCGAGCAACGATGCGCCGGCCTGTGGCAATCATGGGTCGGAAAATCAAAATTATGCTGCCTTTTGCTACATTATGATACAATGAATCCTAATTCAAAACCAAATTGATGGGTTTGTATAAGACCAATTAAGTCCAGGTGATCTGAGGAAAAGCGATTAGCCAATCAGATTGCGAATCGTGATATCCGAAAAAGAATCAATCCCATGCGTCTTTTCGAGCTCAATCATGGATAAACAGAGGGAAATCAAAACAAAACCAAATAGCATACAAGTACAATAATGCTAGGAAAAGTGTCATTTAGCCGATTATTTAAGGTTAAAAATGTTTCTACTTCAAAGAATATGTTGTCTAGATGAGACTAAGAATATATTTTCATCGGTTAGGTTAATATTCATGGTGTTTTATTAAAGAATTACCGTTTAAACGATCTTGAAGAAGCTGCCGAAAAGCTTTCTCGATTCCTTGTCAGGATTTAACTAAAATTTCCACACCTCACGCTGCTCTTTTGTCCTTGGCAATCTCCAGGATGCTTTGAACCTTAAGAAAATCCTTTTATCTGTTATTTATAGTGTCTCGTTTTCAATAAGGAAAGACTTATTGGCGAGGAAGTCGCTCATTTTCAAGATGGCCGCCATGAAACTCAAGTGAAATGAGCGTACGGTGGATGATGGGAATGATTCTTTTTCAGATAAGGAAATCATGCTTTGCGCGCCTAGTCAGATCACCTGGGTAAAATTACAGATTCATTGACTGCATGAGAAATGAATATTTTAGGAATTTAGGCAAAACTGGAATAATAAAACCTAATTATTGCTGCTTTTATGAAATGTTTAGCAATGTCATTATTATATGCATAATTAGCATCATGTATCATCATCATCATCATCATCATCATCATCATCATGTATCATCATCATCATCATCATCATCATCATCATGTATCATCATCATCATCATCATCATCATCATCATCATGTATCATCATCATCATCATCATCATCATCATCATGTATCATCATCATCATCATCATCATCATGTATCATCATCATCATCATCATCATCATGTATCATCATCATGTATCATCATCATGTATCATCATCATGTATCATCATCATGTATCATCATCATGTATCATCATCATGTATCATCATCATCATGTATCATCATCATCATGTATCATCATGATGTATCATCATGATGTATCATCATCATCATCATCATCATCATCATCATCATCATCATGATGTATCATCATCATCATGTATCATCATCATGTATCATCATCATCATCATCATCATCATGTATCATCATCATGTATCATCATCATGTATCATCATCATCATCATCATCATTATCATCATGTATCATCATCATCATCATGTATCATCATCATCATGTATTATCATCATCATCATGTATCATCATCATCATGTATATATCATCATCATGTATCATCATGTATCATCATGTATCATCATCATCATTATCCTCACCACCACCACCACCATCATCATCATCATCATCATCATCATTATAATACTACTTAACATACGTATACTAATCACCCACAGCCGCATCATAAATTCTATACCAGACTAGTACAATAGCTATATACAAAAATGAGATCCAAGATTTAATAAGACAGAACAAAAATAGGAATAGCTCTAAAAATAAATCGACTCAATACTCAATACTATATTGAAGCTTGCCAAAAACTTCATAAAACTCCATAAAATGGAAATGCTAATATACGTTATAAAATATTTTATTCATATTCCCCATGCCGACGAAGCGAGCCACAACATTGAGTTCAAGTTCAGTTTAATGCACAAATATCGCTAGTTAACTTGGTAAAAATGTATTTTAGTTTTACAAACTTTTCCAACAAACCTTCAGGAAATGTTTAATGTAATAAATCTAAGCTTAGCTGATAGCTTTTTTTGTGATTTTGTGATATATACATATATATATATAAATAAATGTATTATCTGATATTAACCTTGGAATCAAAACATTGGTATAACCATTCAATGTGATTTCAAAAGACCGCTACAGTAATTGACGCAGGTGTAGAAATCAGTTCCCCACGCAGTGTTCAAGACCACACTTCTCGCCCGACACCTGCATGCTATCTCTGATACAGAAAGGATCGCTGTAGCTCACTGACGATGTCGTCTGCGATGGCTATTCTCACCAAAATCAAGGAATGTCTTATCCCCACCTTATTCTTATTGCTCTGGATGATATCATATTCTGATGGTAAGTTTGATGACTTTTATAATTTATTTGAATATTATTAGTATTTATTTGTTCTGTATAAGTTTGTACATGTTAGTGGTACTCGACGCTGGAGACTGCAGTAAAGGATGACGAGTGTACACGTCTTCCACAAAACCCTAATCCGTTAGTTAGTCATATCCTGACTTTGAGGTTGTTTCATGGTTTGATCTGTGAGTTAGTCATGCCCTGACTTAGATCAGCCCAGAGGTTGTTTCAGGGTTTGATCTGTGAGTTAGCCATGCCCTGACTTAGATTAGCCCTGAGGTTGTTTCAGGGTTTGATCTGTGAGTTAGTCATGCCCTGACTTAGATCAGCCCAGAGGTTGTTTCAGGGTTCAATCTGTGAGTTAGTCATGCCCTGACGTAGATCAGCCCAGAGGTTGTTTCAGGGTTTGATCTGTGAGTTAGTCATGCCCTGACTTAGATCAGCCCAGAGGTTGTTTCAGGGTTTGATCTGTGAGTTAGCCATGCCCTGACTTAGATCAGCCCAGAGGTTGTTTCAGGGTTTGATCTTTGAGTTAGCCATGCCCTGACTTAGATCAGCCCAGAGGTTGTTTCAGGGTTCAATCTGTGAGTTAGTCATGCCCTGACTTAGATCAGCCCAGAGGTTGTTTCAGGGTTCAATCTGTGAGTTAGTCATGCCCTGACGTAGATCAGCCCAGAGGTTGTTTCAGGGTTTGATCTGTGAGTTAGTCATGCCCTGACTTAGATCAGCCCAGAGGTTGTTTCAGGGTTTGATCTGTGAGTTAGCCATGCCCTGACTTAGATCAGCCCAGAGGTTGTTTCAGGGTTTGATCTTTGAGTTAGCCATGCCCTGACTTAGATCAGCCCAGAGGTTGTTTCAGGGTTTGATCTTTGAGTTAGCCATGCCCTGACTTAGATCAGCCCAGAGGTTGTTTCAGGGTTCTATCTGTGAGTTAGTCATGCCCTGACTTAGATCAGCCCAGAGGTTGTTTCAGGGTTCAATCTGTGAGTTAGCCATGCCCTGACGTAGATCAGCCCAGAGGTTGTTTCAGGGTTCTGTCTGTGAGTTAGCCATGCCCTGACTTAGATCAGCCCAGAGGTTGTTTCAGGGTTCAATCTGTGAGTTAGCCATGCCCTGACTTAGATCAGCCCAGAGGTTGTTTTTAGGGTTCGATAGAATTTGACAGTCTCTTCATAAATCCTTTCGATTATTTATTTTATTCGTCAAAAATAGCACCTTTTGAAAGTTTTATAACATTAAAGACAAAAGCAAGGACTCTAAAACAAATATTTCCCATTCTTAAAAAAAGAAGTTGAGCTCCTATTGGAAATAATAACGGAAACTCGAAACATCCAACTGGGTCGGTTCTTCACAACTTATAACAATATTCTTCTTGTTATTGTAAGTACCGATCAAGGTGAAACTATTGAATTCAACAAAAAAATATAAGGAAGACGCACAAGGGATTATTGAAATGCCGGTCTTGAAGCAAGGGAATTTCTCTATTTTTCTGATTACTTCTTGATACCACTATTATCAGGATCCTTTCTCGCAGTTGCTTTTCTTGGCCAAAATTACATCTTGCGACTCTCAAAGGAATGAAAATGTTTGAATTAGAGAAGAAGATTTTGGTGGGGTATCGAGACTTAATAGAGAAAATGGAGAATAGGGAACTCGGATTCGCTTATCTATAGTTAATTTTACGCTAAGAATTAGAAAAATAATTGACACTAGGATTTGGATCAGTTGGGAAAGTGAAATGAAGTCCCAATGTCTCCAGTTTGCATCAGAGACTGAGTAAATTTGCTTTGAACTTGGAAAACGACCCCACCTCGATATAAAGCCACAGGGGTGAACGAGATGTTTTGATTTCACAGACCTTGTCTTTGAAAGTATTGATAAAACGAAAAGACATAGGAGAACTATTTCTCAGCATGCCTGCTCTGTCTCTCTGTCTCTCTGTCTCTCTGTCTCTCTGTCTCTCTGTCTCTCTGTCTCTCTGTCTCTCTGTCTCTCTGTCTCTCTGTCTCTCTGTCTCTCTGTCTCTCTGTCTCTCTGTCTCTCTGTCTCTCTGTCTCTCTGTCTCTCTGTCTCTCTGTCTCTCTGTCTCTCTCTTGAAAAAGCAGGCGGTAATAACCAATGATACTGAAGCTTGGGATAAATTCAAAAAAGCAAGGAATAGAGTCAACACTGAGGTAAAGAAGACTAAAGCTGATTATTATCAATCTCAAATAAAACAAAATTATGGTAATTCTAAGGAGATTTGGAAGACAATTAATCAAGTTACAAATCGTAAGTCTACAAACAAAACCTCAATACATGAGCTTAAAGTAAATGGTAAATCATATACCGAGCCCTCAGATCTCTGTGAAATCCTTAATAAGCATTTTACTAATATTGGACCAAGTTTATCTTCGGGTTTGCGAAGTGGAGAAAAATGTTTTGAGTCTTATATTACTCCAGTGAACTCTATTTTTGAATTAGAACATACCACTTCGGAGATGGTTCAAAAGCTTTTAGAAAAATTTTCTCCTCATAAGGCTACAGGATTGGATAATATCTCGTGCAGACTTCTGAAGGAAGCTGCTCCAGTTATTTCCTCTTCCTTAGCAGTAATCATTAACAAATCTATTGATACTGGCCTCTTTCCAACCAAGTGGAAGGTCGCAAAAGTTATACCCTTATTTAAGTCCAAAGAGAAATCGGATCCACAGAATTACAGACCAATTTCTGTCTTGCCTGCGATATCTAAAATTTGTGAAAGAGTCGTGTATGATCAATTCTATGCTTATCTAAATAAACATGACTTGCTTACGAAATACCAATCTGGATTTCGTTCTCTTCACTCCACCGTTACGGCCCTTCTCAATACCACAAATCAATGGTACTTGAATATTGATAAGGGTTTGACAAATTTAGTAGTATTTCTTGACCTAGCAAAAGCATTTGACACGGTTTCGCATTCAATCTTACAAAAGAAATTAGAGCTTTATGGTGTGAATGGAACATCTCTTGATTGGTTTAGATCTTATGTGACAAATAGACAGCAGCAATGTATTGTTGAGGACTGTTTATCACAACCCTCGACAGTTAGTTGCGGCGTACCTCAAGGATCAATTTTAGGGCCATTATTGTTTCTTTTATATATAAATGACCTTTCGGGGTGTCTGTCATTTACCAAGCCCCATATGTACGCTGACGACACCATCCTAAGCACTGCCTCTATGTCAACAATTGAAATGCAGGTCAAGACGAATGAAGACTTAATTAACGTTAATGAGTGGCTGTTGGCAAACAGACTTAGTCTAAATACTACCAAAACTGAGTATATGTTTATTGGCTCAGATTTCCGGCTCTCCAATTTAGGGAAGATTATCCCAATTCACATTGGCGATAAACAAATAAAAAGGGTCGGATATACTAAATATCTCGGAGTTGACCTTGATGAAAACCTTAAATGGGATGACCATATCCAAAATCTATGTTCCAAAGTAAACCGTTCCATAAATGGTCTAAAACAGGCTCGTGATTTTGTACCCTTGGAGGTTCTTAAAATGATATATAACGCTCTTATACAGCCTGTTTTCGACTACTGTGATGTGGTGTGGGGCAATTTAAATAGTGGTCTCGCCAACAAACTACAAAAGTTACAAAATCGTGCTGGCCGAATAATAACATTTCAAGGTTATGATACCAGATCCAAAGATATATTGCGTTATCTAAATTGGGACAATCTGGCATCTAGAAGAGATAAACACTTGAGTTTGCTAATGTACAATTCAGTTAACCATGCTGTTCCTAAGTACATTAGTGATCTTTTCCCAAAATGTTCTGAAAGTAACCCTTATAAATCTCGACTTAGAGATCAAGAACTTAATGTCGAGATTGCTCGTGTCCCAAAGACTGAGTTCTATAAAGGGTCATTTTCATATAGGGGTGCTAAAAACTGGAATTCGCTACCTCATAATGTAAAGTCATCAAAATCTAAAGAGATTTTTAAAAAGTTATTATTGGGCAAACAAATTGTCAATTAACTTTGAATGTTTTTATTATATAATTTGAAATTTTTATTTCATATTTAAAGTTGTACTTATTGTATGTATACACAGACTCTTTTATCACGGCTTTCATGTAAAGAAGTTTATAACTTATGGAACTACCGTGTATAAATAAAAGTGATTCATTCATTCATTCTGTCTCTCTGTCTCTCTGACTCTCTGTCTCTCTGTCTCTCTGTCTCTCTGTCTCTCTGTCTCTCTGTCTCTCTGTCTCTCTGTCTCTCTGTCTCTCTGTCTCTCTGTCTCTCTGTCTCTCTGTCTCTCTGTCTCTCTGTCTCTCTGTCTCTCTGTCTCTCTGTCTCTCTGTCTCTCTGTCTCTCTGTCTCTCTGTCTCTCTCTCGTCTCCCACAGCACACTGAGCACAGTACCGATGATTCTTTTTTTTGTGCCACTACAAGTGAGCTTCGAGTTTCTAATTTTCATAACCATAAATATTATACCGTAATTTTCTTCGTTTTTTCGAAAAGACAACCCATAGGCTGGGGCACCTGTATAAATCAACTGTATATACTTTATTCCATGTCGCGCTTAACTTTTCATCCACTGAAGTTTCCTATCACGAGTTTACCATTCCATTCTTTGTCGCAAAGGAACTTGCCGTAATCTAGGAATCAATGTCATCATGCGAGGAAAGGCTCTCGTAAATCACACAGTCCAAAGCATCCAGCCAATAAAAGACAAGGAAACATGCGCAAGCAGATGTTACTTACAACAGTTGTGTTTTACCTTTAACTTCTGTGAGGGACAGATAAGTGGTTCGTTGTGTGAGTTGTTGGACTCTGATCATATTCGTCACGGAGAGCACCTGGTGGAGAAGGCGGACTGTACTTACTACGGATCAGAGGTAGGATCATGTTAGCACTGACATATTCACATTTTAAAATTCTTTACACCTGGTACTATTTTGGGAAGACAGCTTTGGTGTAGATAGGGGGCGAGGGGGCTACTTAAAATACAGCAGTATACGTTTTCAATTATTTATTTGTTTTTAAGGAAAGAGGAAAGTCGAATTGTTTGAGAAAATTTATATTTTTTCATGTAGATACAAAAGAAAAGCTCTTTGGTACGACCAAGTGGCTCCCGCTGATGAAATTTGGCGGGAACGTTTGGCGCCAAAATGCACGCGCTTGCCACCCAACTCTGGGTCTAAAGCTTCGCCAATAATATTGACATATAATATACGAAGTTCATTCCGAAATGTTTTGTGTTTTTCTTCTGATCTCATTCTTGTTCTAAAACTCATGAGACCTATTTCATTTGCAGACTTCATGTTCCAGTAATCCCTGCGCTTACAATGCTACATGTCAGGGAGATTTCTCTGGAGAAGACAAACCATATCGCTGTGTCTGTCCACGGGGATTCACAGGACAAAACTGTGAAATTGGTAATTACGTCATCTTTACTAACTAGCTTAAAAAATTTGATTAACATTATAACGAGTTATTATAATATATAATGTTGAATATTGTCATCATGAATCTGACTTGTTTTTCAGGCATTGACGAATGTGTAACAGGAGTCCACAAGTGTCACGTGAATGCCACGTGCACGAATACGATTGGTGGACACAATTGCACGTGTAAAGAGGGTTTCCGTGGTAACGGAAAAACATGCAAAGGTAGGGCATCGCATGAGGATCCTGGAATTTAGCAAGCGCGGGAAAGTGGGGGGGGGGGGGGGGGAGAGGGGTTTGAAATACCACCGACGTTTGTTAAAACTCAAGACAAAAAACTAAAGAAGCCTTACTTTAGTACTGACTGTTTCTCATTTTAGGGGTTCGTAGTTGTCATCTAAGGGGTTCATTTGTGTTAGGGAGGCCGTTAGGGAGTGGGGATGAATCACCCGAATCCCTCCCCCCTAATACGCACTGCACATAAACGAAAATACTATCATGAAAAATATTTTTTTATTTTAATTTATAGATATCGATGAATGCGCAGAAAATCTGCATGACTGTCACGCGGACGCCACGTGCGAAAACGTTGATGAAGGGTACTACTGTTCGTGTAATGCTCATTTCCATGGAAACGGAACGTTTTGTAAATGTAAGTGACCAAACATCAGAGCACGTCTGGGTTCCTTCTTCTTGTAGAGAACACAGTGTACGTAATTCAATAGCCACAACAAAAGACACCAAGTACAACAGAACGAAGCTAACAAAATATACAATAGGTTCAGTTCTATCTAATTACGCACACTGTGTCCTCTATTGTTTCCTCTTCACGAAGTTATAAACCTTGATTGACTTAAAGCTCGAGCATGTTAGGTTTTACAGAGGGAGGAAAATCGGAGAATCCGGAGAAAAACTCTTTAAAACCCAATAAACTTTGCCCACGTGTGATGCCGAGTTTAGGAATCGAACCCAAGACACCAGAGGTTAGAACCATGGCCAGTGCACTACTGTGAGTCAAGACGCAGACACACGGTGCAGCATGGTGCGCAATATTGTAGGCAAAGTTGCTGAATTAGGATCGTTTTCTACTTCAGCAACAAATGTCGCGGCGTAGCTTAACACCACTCATGTATCACTATTCATTGTTCTCAGGGCCCAAGTCATGCGAGGAGCTGAAACCTCTTCTACCAGAGTGAGTAAGAGACTTTTGATGTCTCGCTTTGTACCTGTTTGTTATACTAATAATTGGTCTTTATCTCTATAGCAACGCAACCTCGGGAATCTACGACCATGAACTCGAGGGAGGTGGGGTAGCCAGTATATTTTGCTCCTATGAGTCACACTCTGAGTGTGGTGCAGGACCGTGGATGCTGGCCATGAAGATTAACGGCGCACTGGTAAGAATTTACTCTCGTTTATTATTCCTTTCATAGTCATTTGATGAGAGAGAGAGAGAGAGAGAGAGAGAGATTGACATTCATGTTGGTTGAGGGTAGGGTGAGGGTGACAAACGAGGGGGAGTGGGGAGTTCGAGAAGACGTCCGGTCTTGTAAAAATAATAATGAAAAATTATGTTTTCAAATTATCATTAGTTTTTGACCCAGTTCTCTTTTTATTGGGTTTCTTTCTCTAAACAATCCACTGGTAATTTGAATCCTCCTCTAGAACAATTTCAAGTACGACTCGAATCTCTGGAGCCAGAAATCAGTGTTCAACCCAAATGGGAGTGACGGTGGACTGGATGAAGAAGAGACAGTATCCCCAGCATACTGGACCACACCCCTGACAAAGCTATGCCTGGGCATGAAGTACAACAATGTTCTTAACTGGATCTTGATAAACGTCAACGCCGTGTCTCTGTACGATATTATGGCCAATGAGAGTAAGATAACGACTAACCTTGGTGAAGCAAAGTGGAGATCGCTGCTACCCACGACCTCGTTGCAGCCAAACTGTAACATGTAAGTACTGATATTATTAAACCGTTTGGAGATAGAAGATAGACATTTAAAACAGATTAAGACAGATAGAATACAATCCTTTTATTTTTACGAATTTTAAAACTTTTCCAAGCTGGATTGGTTCACTTGGTGGTGGTGGGGATACTGTTTAGTGATTTCGGAAATTTTTGAATGTTATGATTCATTTTCGGAAATTGATTCCTATTTCAGACCACGCGTCATCCCCTTGAGTACTGTTTCTTTGTTTGCCGTTAATACTTGAGACGATACATTGATATTTTCATTGTCTTTCTTAAAGGAATGACATGTAGTCTAAACCCAAAATAAATGGCCTATTTTCTTAACCTCAGGGAAGGATTCAATCTGATATGTGAAGCGGCAGTTTTACCTAACCGAAGAAGACTTCGATTGGGTTATTTTAAAAACGAAGATCAAAACTGCGGATCATGTAATTCATACGTTGGATTTGGCTATACTGATGCAGGCGGTAATCAACCAGTCTGCGGAAATCTAGGGAGACGAGGGGCTGATAATGGAGATATGAATATTCCTGCATTTTGTTATATTCTTATACAGTAAATCTAGAATCTGTCTGTGGGAACTCCATAAAACTGATAATGGAGATCTAAGCATTCCTTCTCATATAGTTAATCTTGAATGAAACCCACTGAGGCGAGACAGGCACAAGGTGTTTTTAGCATTCCCCATATACTGCCCGGCCCTCTCACGGGACGTCAAAGCAGCTCAATTTGGAGGACAAGGCAATAGTTTATATTCACGATAGACACCATGATGCATGGTTTTAACATTGTAATCAAAAAATTGATAAATGAAATGCTTGAATTTGGACTGCTTTTGGACACTAGTTTGAATAAACGATTTTTAAAATGTTCTTACTCGTAATATTTGGTGGCATAAAAATAAAATCTCTAGGATGAGCCGATCTTTTAAAAATGCTCTCTTCTTATTTTTGACCCTGAAAGACCACATGGCTAATTTGCATTACAATATGAAAACCATCATGGCGTCTATCGTGAATATAATCTTATAGGTTTCCATTTCTCAGGAGATCGAAATGTTTTGGTTTTGTCCAAGTTTCTCAATGTTAAATTAATTCAAAAATAACCCCCTTCACGTTAACGAAATACAGATTGTAAGAATTGAAGTTTGAGAAGTTTGTGCGAATTGCAACAAAATTATGATGTTTAGAATTTTTTGAAAAAACAAAGAATGTATGGTTTGGAAGGACGTTTTGGACGGACACCATACACTTCTCTGTAATGTTAGCCGAGTTTGGATGCACATAAAATCTTTTCTATTTAGCCCAAGGTTCTGAAACTTGGCCAATAAGCTTATTTTATGCTACTCTTTCATGTGATTTGGTTATTTTTTCTGGAACCATAATTTAATTAGTTTTTTTTTAACACTTGTACCCAGTCACTTGCTCGATATGGAAACTGCTGTGACGAGGTCGTGTTAAAATGGTCTACAGGTGTCAGTTGTTAAATGAGCATCAAAACTTCATCCAAAATCTTTATTTTTTTTTTTATCATCCATTACGATTTTCTTTTTTCCTGATTCACGTAATATTTTGCAATTCTTAATTAAATAATTAGAATTCTCACAAATTTAAATATGCCTTGAGATTTGAATAACAATGAAACAGCCGCCATGCTGGTTGATCTAACAAGGGAAGCGATTAAATGAGGAATACTTTGTACAGTCAACAAACATGGCGGCTAGTGATGTAGCATACACCCCAAGAATAGACCCCTTGCTTGCACGAGACGTCACTGCAGCTCAATGCCTGGGTTCCACTTGACGTCATTTCCTGTCTCGTGCAGAATGTTCATCAGCTGAATCACAAGTTTTCAATAGAATTCTTTCTGGCTGACAGCACATGATTCAAAGACTTTTATCAACTGATTGAAACCCAGCTATTTGGAAGACAAAACACTGAAAATAATTTCAATCTCCTGAGGATTGGAAACCTATTGCTTTGTTCTCCACTATTGAGCCGTATTCCAAAGAGCTGCAAGGGGTCTATAGAGTAGAAGCATAAGCTTGGAAAAAGAAAGAGTTAGGAGAAGTCGAAAGAAGCTGAGAATTTTGTAAAAGTGATCTAGAACCACTCTTAAATTTTGTTAATAAAGTTCACAATGCAAAAATATCAAGATTTTTCTTCACAAAGAATATTAAAGCAAATGACACAACATGAACAGTTTCATACAGTTCCTGTTTAACAATGGACTTTCATCTTGAGATTAACTTCCAATGGATCCCTAATTCACACTTTACTATAGGGGGGGGGGGGGGGGGGCAGAGAATGGAGAAAATGGCAGCACAGCATTAAAGAGAGGAGACTTCGAGGAAGAGCAAAAAGATTCATCCAAAGAAACGAATCCCTTTTTCCAGGGACCATCTTGGTCAAGTTTTCCCCCCGAGTGTTCGAGGCTGGCTCCCTAAGGTACGGCTACTGTTTGTGTAATGATTATAATAACAGCACCTTACGTCATCTCTCGCCAGATAACCTTGGTTTTATTAATTTGGATTTTACGGGTGAAGTACTCTAAACTATCAGTTGTCATTTCAGGTTAAAAAAGATCAATTTTAGTAGATTTGACATGCAAGATTTGCATGAGTCTTAAGTTACCATATTACACAAGAACTGAAAATTAAAAGATTAACTTTACTACCATCCCAACTTGGTTGTATGGTTATAAAGGTTCGCTAAGCTAGTTTCTATATTTTGTATACTGATAAAACCCTTGCAGCACGTCGGAATGCAGCTCAATAGACCATTTCACGGTTGCCGTCGATACACCTCAGCCTCGATACCTAGCGTGTAATTTGTTCTTTAGAATTTGACTAAAGTCCGTGGAAGTTTTAAGTGTTTCAATAGATATTTTTGAAAGCGCTCATGTATCTCGATAATGGTCTATTGTTTGATAATGTGTACATTCCTTAAACTACCGTTAGCTGTAGTCAAATTCTAAAGAATATATTACACACTATAGAGGCTGAGGTTGAGCGACGATAACCGTGAAATGCAGCTCAATTTTGAGAACAAAACCATAGGTTTCTAATTCTCAGGAGTTTGAAATTCTTTTGTTTTGTCCTCCAAATTGAGTTGCTTTGATGTCACGTGAAAAGGGTCTATAGAGTGCGAACAGAAATCGCGTGAAAAAAATGCTGCTAACATTTGTACAAAATGCATTTTATTTATTATTAAGATTGTACTACATAGCACTAACTTTAAGTTTTTAATGAATTATTTCTTTTGTGCTCTACCAATCCACTGAATATACGTCATATATCTCTTTTTAGTTTGTGCCTAATGTTTTCACATGACATATGCATGTGATCTCTTGAGCTGTCATTGATTGATTCTCTACTTGATTTGCATCTGCATTGGATGTGTGTTTTCAAGCGTTGCCAGAAAACAAAAGAAACGATTGGCTAGGTCGCGGATAGCTTTACGCAAGACAAGTTGATTGATCAAAAATAGTAGATTACCCAACAACTATGACGTAATATATGCAGAGGCCTAAATAAATCCCTGATCCCATGTTACACACATACATTTTCTATCGTCTCTCTAACGGATGAAGATGTCGTTGCTTTACGCAGCCTTGGTTTTCGCGGGTCTTCTCGGTCAATCCTTTGCAGATCTCTCTTCTGAATACGACCATTTCGTTGCATTAGATCCAGCACAGAAGATGAAACTGTACTGGACTGTCAACCGAGCTGAAGAAAGCATCTCTTTTGCTGTGGAGGCCGCTACTACTGGATGGGTAGGCCTTGGATTCTCGCCAAGTACTGGTAGGATGAAGGGAGCTGATATCGTGATTGGATGGGTTAAGGATAGAAAACCTTACTTAACGGTAAGCTATACTGTGTTGTTGGTAAAAGCCTTGATATTTCAGAAAAAGAAAAGTTTTTAATATCAAAACCACAGGTAGCCCAAGCGCAGAGTTAGTGGGCTGTGACGTTATTAGCGTTCGAGATTTGCTTCGCTTGTCACATTGTGAGACTTCGTACATGATGCTGAGTCATTCGTGACAGGAGAAAAGAAAATATATTCAATGATATGAATGATATTTGACCCTGGAGCGATTTTTGATGGTTTGCTTTTGTGTGGTATTCAATTGTTTTAAAGTGTCTCAGTGCTATTTCTTGCATGTTAAACTAATTTCTTATTGGTTTTAACAGGACAGACATGGCGAAGGATACTTCGTACCCACGATGGACGATTCACAGGATTACAAGCTCATTTCAGGGACGGAAAAAGATGGTAAAACAACGATGAAATTCAGCAGAAAGATTGACACTTGTGACAACGACGACTACAAATTTGAGGTATGCTATTGTTCTTTGGTGGTGGTGAAAGCGATATTTATTTTCGTGACCAGTCTCATTTTTGTGTTTGTTTTTGTAAGAGTATTTATACGATAGATACCATAGGCAAATTATATAGACAAACAAAGGCGCGCGCGCAAAATAAAAATGCTTTATCTTATTGATTTTTCACTCCTCTGTCTTATGGAGGAAATTTTCTTGACCTTTTCTTGACCCGATTCCATTTTCACCTTTTACTTTTATCTAAATTGGGCTCCCTGTGTTTTGTGTCTGTGTGTCAATTTGTTGCTGGTTAATTTAGCTTAGTTTTATATTTATCTGCATTTTTTTAGGGAGGAACGACAAGAGTGATTTTTGCTTATCATGACGAAGATCCCACATCTGACACCAACATGAAGAAGCATTCTTATAAAGGCTCACGAAGCCTTCTCCTGCTGAACTTTGTGAAAACATCAAAACCCGATCCTTCCTGGGGAAAAATAGAACTACTTATGGACAATGTAAGAAAGTGTTCGTTTAATGTTTAAACAGTATCTATGAAATGTTACGAAAGGCTTGCAACTAACGATCCTTGACCAACAGAGGATACCAAAGCGTTTTTTACATTTAATTTTCGCCATTATGTTTATTAATTGAAGTGAATGTATTGGGCTTTGTTAATTCATAGATGACAATTCCAGAACGTCACACCAGCTACATGTGCAAACCCTTTAGGCTTCCCGATTTTGGAGGAAAGAAGCATATTGTGAGGGTGAGTTTGCCTTGCCTTGCCTTGCCTTGCCTTGCCTTGCCTTGCCTTGCCTTGCCTTGCCTTGCCTTGCCTTGCCTTGCCTTGCCTTGCCTTGCCTTGCCTTGCCTTGCCTTGCCTTGCCTTGCCTTGCCTTGCCTTGCCTTGCCTTGCCTTGCCTTGCCTTGCCTTGCCTTGCCTTGCCTTGCCTTGCCTTGCCTTGCCTTGCCTTGCCTTGCCTTGCCTTGCCTTGCCTTGCCTTGCCTTGCCTTGCCTTGCCTTGCCTTGCCTTGCCTTGCCTTGCCTTGCCTTGCCTTGCCTTGCCTTGCCTTGCCTTGCCTTGCCTTGCCTTGCCTTGCCTTGCCTTGCCTTGCCTTGCCTTGCCTTGCCTTGCCTTGCCTTGCCTTGCCTTGCCTTGCCTTGCCTTGCCTTGCCTTGCCTTGCCTTGCCTTGCCTTGCCTTGCCTTGCCTTGCCTTGCCTTGCCTTGCCTTGCCTTGCCTTGCCTTGCCTTGCCTTGCCTTGCCTTGCCTTGCCTTGCCTTGCCTTGCCTTGCCTTGCCTTGCCTTGCCTTGCCTTGCCTTGCCTTGCCTTGCCTTGCCTTGCCTTGCCTTGCCTTGCCTTGCCTTGCCTTGCCTTGCCTTGCCTTGCCTTGCCTTGCCTTGCCTTGCCTTGCCTTGCCTTGCCTTGCCTTGCCTTGCCTTGCCTTGCCTTGCCTTGCCTTGCCTTGCCTTGCCTTGCCTTGCCTTGCCTTGCCTTGCCTTGCCTTGCCTTGCCTTGCCTTGCCTTGCCTTGCCTTGCCTTGCCTTGCCTTGCCTTGCCTTGCCTTGCCTTGCCTTGCCTTGCCTTGCCTTGCCTTGCCTTGCCTTGCCTTGCCTTGCCTTGCCTTGCCTTGCCTTCATAATTGAGAGGGTAATATTTTTTTTCTAGTTTGAGCCCGTAGTCCAACCAGGCAACGAAGGCTTTGTTCATCATTTTGTCATCAACGAATGCAAACCAAAATTTCCTGTTCACCTGCTTAACTACACTGGAAGCTGCATCGACTACGCCAACATGCCTCAAGAGGTCCTAGATTGTAAATTAAGGGACATCATGTATGCCTGGGGTGTTGGTGCTGGGGTAAGATTCTTATTTATGTTCTATTATTTAGGAGTTTCTGGGACACAGGGCCGTAGCAGGGGGAGGGGCCGGTGACCCCCAATACTTTTGCCCTTGCTACGGCCCTGTAACAGATACAGTACACTAGTTTCGCATTCGAAAAAAAAACTGCTTCAAACCTCAGCTGGTGATGATGACCACAGGCTCATTTGTACAGGGTTAGCCTCGTTCATAAGTCATCTATCCATACACACCATTAACAGTCCGTGGGAATTTAAAACATTCTTTACATTACGTGCAGTTGGCTGTTGCTAATGATTTGCATTTCTAGAAGGAAACATTGGACTAACGATTCTTTTCTAACGATTTCAGCCGTTTGTGTATCCTGAACACGTTGGGTACCCTGTGGGAATAAACGACACTGGCTCGGTAATTCTCGTTGAAATCCATTATGACAATCCCGGAAACATAAAAGGTACAAAAATCATGCTAAATATTTCAGAAATAATTCCTCTGTCACCGATTTCCACGAGAGTTAGGAAGATACTTCCCTGCTGGCGGAGCCTCCTTGTCTATTCGCTGTCCAGATCGCCATTCGATGGTAAAGGAGACTCTGCCCCCGTCACTCAAGTAGCCGCAATCCAAGACTTTGGACGAGAAATCTTATACGCATGCTCAATAAAATTTCTGCTGAGCTATATTTGAGCCCGCTGAACAAAAGCGCAAGTTATTTTTTACCAAGCTACTGACCAAAAACGAGCCTGCTATACAAAAGGGCGACTCAAATATCTAACGATGCGTTTGATTCAAATGTCACGTGTTACCTTACTCACGCATGTGCATAACATGCATAACTCTTACCATGACGATTTAAAAGCCATAAATAAATATTATGGATATTTGTTGTAGGACGGATCGATAATTCCGGAGTAAGGTTCTACTACACTTCGAAACTACGTACATACGATGCTGGTTCACTGAGTATAGGGGCTGAAACTACATCATGGATGGTCATACCACCTAACCAGGACAACTGGATCACTACTGGGTACTGTAGAAAAGAATGCACCCAAAAGGTAGATTGTCGTTCTGGGGGAGGGGAACGCTTGATCACTACTGGGTACTGTAGAAAAGAATGCACCCAAAAGGTAGATTGTCGTTCTGGGGGGGGGGGGGGGGGGGAGGGGAACGCTTGATCACTACTGGGTATTGTAGAAAAGAATGCACCCAAAAGGTAGATTGTCGTTCTGGGGGAGGGGAACGCTCGATCACTACTGGGTACTGTAGAAAAGAATACACCAAAAAGGTAGATTGTCGTTCTGGGGGGAGGGGAACGCTTGATCACTACTGGGTACTGTAGAAAAGAATACACCCAAAAGCAGAAAGTCGTTCAAGGCCGGGATATGGATCGTAGTGAAAGAAAACGGGATGTTCTGCATGAGGAGGAGGGAGAAGGGGGAGAAATCTAGAAGGGGAGAGAGAATTATTCATTTATTCCTGAATTACAAAAAGAAATACTTTTCCAAGGACTATATAAGAGTTTTTTTCCTAATCTTCTTCAATCCTATTGAAAAGGCCCTTGAAAGGAGTTCACTTCCAGAGAAGGGAATCAAAATCATTGCTTCATTTCTACACTCACACTTAGCAGGTAAGAGCTAGTTTTATCAGAGAATCACTCGATGGGTTGAGGGTTGGTATAAGAATCCATGGCTGTTGAGTTTTCCCTCTACAACTGAATCACGGCAACTTCTAAATCTCGCTGTCATAGATATGCGCCTCTGGCTTGAGAGACTGAGCAGTGAGCACTCACCCTTCCGTCAGATAGCCCGATCGACATTAAACAAAATACAAGTGCAGAGTGTTGACCAAAGTTTTTTTTATCGTAATAAATGGATGACTTTTTAAATTGTCTTGTCGGTCGTTTCAACGCAGGTCGTGCCCTTTGGACCCAACATGTCAGAAACGGTGTTCAGCTCCCAGATATTGCAAGAGACAACAACTATGATTTCAACTTTCAAGTACGGTATTGTTTTTGTTTCTCCGTTCGTTTTCCCTTCCGTTCTTCCTTTCTTAATGCATTTATCCATTCATCCATTCATGTCTTTCGTTTTTTTTGTTTTTTGTTTTGTATTTTTCAGGAGATGCAAATTCATTCTAAAGAGGTCCACATCAAACCTGTAAGTCATTTCACTAGTCAATGAATGCCTCGATCACGTGATCTGATGTTCTTGTTTTGTTCGTTTCCAGGGTGACGATATAATTCAACAGTGCAAGTACAATACCAAGGGTCGCACCAAAACCACATTCGTGAGTCTAAATGATCTTATATCTCGGCCCTGGCTGAAATCAGAGGCTTTGCGTTTTCTTTTGACGCAAAAAAAATCCCGCCAAATTGTTCTCTTCTTAAGGTTGTCTCGCGAAAATTTGTATATATTTGTTTCTTTACAGGGAGGACTTAGTACATCAGAGGAAATGTGCCTAAACATAATAACATATTATCCACGGTTAACGGGAATCAGTTCGAGCTGCGGCAGTACCAGCTTACCAGCAGCATACAAGTTTCTTGAAAAAAATTTCCCGTAAGTGGTTGGCCTAGATATCCTGCCATCCATGGTTGTTCATTCATCCATCCATCCTTCCTTCTATCCCTCCATCCTTCTCTCCTTCCCTCCCTCTCTCCACCCATCCATTACTTGTACTTACACATTCTTCCTTAAATTATCCTTTCCCTTCGATCTTCCTTCCTTCCTTCCTTCCTCCCTCTCTCACTTTTTCCCTTTCCTCTTTTTCTGTCTTCCTTCTTCCTTCCTTATCTCCTCCTTCTTTCGCTCTTTCCATCTATGATTGCTGTTTTTACCCCACTACACTTTAAAATATTCAATAACAAATCTGTTTCAAATCTGTTTTGTTTCCAAGGAAGTACAAAGCCTCTTCCAACAAGTATTACAACCCTCTTGTCGCAGCTAAACCCAACTGGACCGACGAAATGGCAAACGATTTGAGAAATTTTCTCTATAAAGAAAACATGATATCAGACTGCACGGACAAAGCAAACTATACCGTCAAATTTTCAGTAAGTCACACACCGAAACAAGCTCCATCCACTAAAACCAATTCATAAAACTATCAGCTTTGGCTGTCATATCAAAGCGTGGGTCAATCTCAAACGGAGCCTAACTTCCATGCCAGGTGAAAGCCCATAGATCGAATTATAATTTCGTAGATGATTTTTTTTAAAATACTTCATTGAAGAGGGGAGGGGAGGGGAGGGGGGGACAGAAGAGGGAAATGTTTTAAAACATGTGAGTAAACTCGGTCCAAATCCAAATTTTTGGAGCCACTTCAGGTGTGTTAAGGACAATGCCGGACAATTTGAGTAATATCGCACTTTCCACGGTTGTTGTTGTTGTTGTTGTTGTTGTTGTTGTTTTGTTTGTTTGTTTATTAAGTATCTTCAATACTTCCATTCCAGGAACATATGGACCCAAAGAACCTCGGAAAGAAGGTTACGTTTCACAAGCCATATCAACCACCACCTTCAGCCTGCGATGTAATCAGTTCTTCAAAGGCTGTGAGAGCCAACATAATCCATCTCTTATTGAGTATCTGGGCTATTTTGGCTATGGGAACCGGCTTTCCCTCACTGTAGTTCACTGTAGAGGGCTGTTCATTTCTATGTGGTAAGGGATATATACTCTTGGTAACCCATACACGAATTTTGACCCCCCCCCCTCTCTCCGTTATTGCTAAAAAATGACCCTTCCATTGGCAAAGTTCTGTTTATTGTAAAAGTGCTGTGTAATTTTTTTGGCTCCCTTTCAACTTGAGCTCTTTAGTGTGCCCCCTTCTCGTGCCTGTTAATGACCCCCCCCCCAAAAAAAATTCACCAACCCCCCCTCCCCGGTAGAAAATGAACGGTCCCTATGGTTTGCTGTCAGTGAAGTTTCTTTTTTAGTTACAGTGTCTTCACATGTGCACTCCTCACTTGCATTGTTTTATACTAGTATAGCTTGCGATAGTTGTTAGTTTGTAAATAAATACGGTTATATCTTCATTATCAGCTTTTAATTGTCTGAGCATTACGTATCATAAAACAGATTTTTTTTAAATATTGTCTCGTGACGTAGCAGGCCTTTACTAACTAGTAATTTTCTGGTTTTTGGAAGCTAAACAAACAAACTCATCAAGAGCTTGTCTTGATCGCAGAAATGGAAAAAGGGCTCCAATATTGGAGAAGAAAGTTCAATGTCTCAGACATTGTCACCAAGCAGAGGAAGAGGTGTTTCTAATGAAGCAGTATGGATAAAAAGTTAATTAAAATTTTACACCGTAAAAAATAAGAGAGATCACTTACTGACGTTTCGGACGCTAGTCCTTCGTCGGAGTAAAAGAGAGAATCAAGAATCAATTCAATAAAAGAGAATCTCTCTTTTACTCCGACGAAGGACTAGCGTCCGAAACGTCAGTAAGTGATCAAGGGCGGATCCAGGGGGGTGATTTGGGTGACTAGTCACCCCCCTTGTAGTTGAATATAATAAGAATAAAGGATAAGATAAGAACAAAAAATACACTATGTAATGCCTTGCTAGGTACCAGTCACCCCCTTGAAATCTTTCTGGATCCGCCACTGGTGATCTCTCTTATTTTTTACGGTGTAAAATTTTAATTAACTTTTTATCCATACTGCTTCATTAGAAACACCGACGCAGCTCACACTAGCTTACCGCTAGTTATCATCTCATATACAATACTGTTTTCTCCCACCGTTTTTCCCATACACTCTGGGTTTATCTACGGTTTCACAAAAGCAGGGGAAAATACCTAATACTTTTCCCCGCTGACAAAATACAAATGTTTATTGGAAGTTTGACGTCATCACATGCGGGAAGCCCAAGCTCGGTTACTGTGGCACTAAATGTATGTGTTTGATAAATAATTTTTTTTCCCCCGCTTTCTTTTAGAAATGCCATGCTTTTTTTTCTCTTCTTGTTTTTTTCCCTCTTACTGGATAAAGCCGAGTTTCAGCACAACCGGATATTATAATCAGTATTACCACAAAAACCAATTATTCAATGGATTCTCGTGGCATACCGTGGTTATCCCTCGTCACTTGTATTTTCTTTGTATAAACACTCGCCTAAAAGCTCATGTTTTCCTAGAAACTACAAGTGACTCGTGGGATATTGCACGGTATGTCACTCGATACTATTGTGTAAGATTGTGTAACTAGTATGTATCCAGATAGAGCCCGTGGCGTGACCTGTACGGGTATTAATGTGACGTACGTCATGATCATGCTTGTCAAACTGCGAGTGGATAACTAAACAAGCTAAAGAGACTAAAGACGAGATAAGTGTTTATGTTTCAGTTCTCTGAGCGAAAAACACTCATATTTGGACGTTTATTATGTTATTCAAGGTATGAACAGCGACAAAAAAGTTATAACCTTACATTCCAGATTAATACTTTTAGGGAGAGAAATCTTTTGAGTACAAAATTGTACAGATTTTCTCGTACTATGCTTTCTTTGGAGTAAACATGGCTGAGTTGGAATCCTTAGCTACGCAAGAATCTGTCTTATACGAGGGAAATTTAAGGAAAAAAACTGGGAAGAACAGCTGGAAATGTTTCTATGTTGTTTTGAAGGGAAATAAGCTGATATTTTCCAATCCAAGTGATGGTAGATGGGCAGGAAACATCGAACTGCACGAAGGATCAACATGTAATCTTTGCGTCAAAGGTTCTCGTATTGGACAAGAAATCCAAGACCCAACTATAAATACAGAGATCGCTGAACTTAACAGACTAAAACACAGGGGAGAAAATATCAAATTCAACCTTCAAACAAAGCGAGGAGTTCACTTATTGAAGGCAGATACTGAGCCACTTTGCCTGGAGTGGATTCGTGAGCTGCGAAAAGCTGTTTTGATCATTCGTGAAAAGAATTATCCTAAACTTTTGTCAAAACACGTCTCTCCAGGGAAAATTCGACAAGGTGCTTTAGATCAAGGGAATAATAATCAATTCTGTAAGAATTTGTATGTGTATCAAGCTGTTGAATCCGAGGATAGCGAAAGCGAAGAAAAAGCAAATCCTAGACGGAGACCTCGAAGTAGATCTTACAACGAACCGAGGAATCCCGCGTTCAACTTCGAATTCATCAGACGACCAAGATTTCGATCGTTTAGAAAATTTACCCGGAATTACGAAAATTTAAAAGAAACATGTTCTTAATAATACTTTATATTTTTATTATAGCTGAACGCTTTGTATTGAAAAAAGCAAAACATTGAATGCTATTGCTAAACATAAGACTTCATAAATAAGACTCAGGATATAAAGGACTATAAAGATTCAATGTTGAATTCAAGTTTTTGTAAATGTATTTGGCGACTAAGCTCATATAAGCTTATTTTCTCGTTACTTAAAGATAATTCTGCTTGCTAATTTTCATAGCACAGATATTTCTAAGCCTCAAAGGTTGTGGTATCATCCATAAATTCCCTCCATTTTTAAATCATGCAGTGAAAACTTCGCGTGACCAAAAATTATTGAATACGAAGTCAAGAAAGTAACAAAAAATTTAAACAAAATATATAACGATAACAGTAAAAATTATATAGGAAAAGGGGGCATGTAGTTATAGCTTTTATATTTAATTGAGATTTCGAGAATTATAGGATTAAAAAGTCATGTATTGGAAAGGAAACATTTGCATAAAATGTAGATTTTTTATTAAAATTAATGTTAAAATTTTTATGACGTGTACTTAAATGGAACATTTGGTAATATTTCAAATCTCGAGGATATTGGAAGGATATTTACTTGGGCACAGTAAAAAGCGCTCATAATCATAGGTGTGAAGAAAAATCTAGATAGCAATCTGGGAAATCATGGAAAAAGCTACACTGAAAGCTATTCTAGAAATCCTGAGTACAGCAGTGATACAGCTTTTCAATCAAATACCATGAGCAAGGGTATCAAATTTTATCAAACCATGAAACAACCTCTGGGTTGATCATGGTACGGATAACAAAGCCACAGATCGAATATGCATTTAGCATGTGTTTTGAAAGTAAATGGCTTGAACCCAGGAGTAGCAGAGTGTGAGTTGTGATCATCTGGGGAAGTGTAGTCTTGAGAAACACTGTTGTTTTCTGTCACTGATGTTTCAATAGGGTTTGGAGAGATCTTGTAGAGATGAGGAAGAAAAGCCCTCAACTCGAGAGAGATCCAACAAGCTATACTTAGAAGTGTCCCCGAGTCCAGGAATCTTACTCAAAACTCAGAGGTGAGTGTACTACCACTTCACTGGCAATGAATACACTATAGTTTAGACTTCAAATTACACATGTGCTGTATCTAATGCAAATGAAGTCAAATAACATGTTTTGCTCATTTGCATTAGATTCGGCACATGTGAAATTCAATGTCTAAGCCAGGCCTAAAAGATTTTGCCATCAGGTCTGCTACACTAGGTCTGTTGCCATCAGTGCTATAATGACACATGTACACCTTGCATGGTCTAATGGCATGGTCTAATGATATTCTGGTTGAGTGATCACGCACAAAGTAATTCAAGATGAGGCTCCAGGGAAACAATGAAGTCATGTAATATATTCTTTTATTATCATATTCCCCAAAGCCTTGCCTTGAATCATGATGAATTAATTGCTTTTTGTGTGATAACTCAACCAGAATATCAAAAGTGGGCACATTTGAATTTCCAAGCTGCAAAAACAAGCCATTGCTGGTTTGCAATTATTCCAAAGAGAATAACAAAAGACATGGCAGCCATGTTGGATGATATAACTTCATCCAACATGGTGGCTATGAAAACCATCAATGAACCTCTTTAGGTCTGTTTCCTCTTCGTACCACCAATTCCCACTGTATCATGTAAATGAATAACTGAGGACACCACAATAACACCATAACAACCAGTCCCATTTGCTTCAGTCTCAACATGGCATGACAAAAATTGTTTGCTGTTCAAACACTACTCTAGGAACAGACATGTTATAAGATATCATGGAGCGGGGCTCTTGTCTTTGTACTCCACCAAAGAAACCAAATATTGAATCTGTTTGCATATCATCGTCTACAACTTTGTGTGATGCTTTGGTTTTTAACCATATGGGTATTATGCACGAGCTATTTCAGGAAAAGGTTAGTAAAGGTTAGATTTTGTCACGCTGCCAATGAGCCCTATGCACTACGGGTGATGTGAATTTTCCCCGGTATATTTTCTTCTATGCTCACCATATTTACATTAGAATATAATACATTCCAAGCTTTGTAAGTAACATGCATCAAAACCTTCACAAACTTTTTTTAAAAATAGCTGTATATTCAGCTGCGACGTTTGGATACATTGGCGGGAACAAGAGACCCGGAGTGGGAGCACCCTCGAAAATTTGGGGCTTGGATTTGAAAATTTGCCGTAGGTATATATTAGCAATCCTTCCCCGGGTCTCCGCGTTGCCTGGGAAACTGTGAGACAAGCTTGTACGCGGACCAGTAAATATCCAATCGTGCACGCAAAAGTTTATAACTTCTATTACTAAAATCCCAAAGAAGAAAGGAAAAATGTACAGTTGAAACGTCCATCACGAAATAATTACATGCGATGCAACTCACTTAAAGTATTGTGAAAAAAATTGATTTTCTAGAAGATAACTGAATGAAATAATGAATTGGTGAAAGGTAAATAAGGGGGACAGTTTTCTTTGATCAGATACAAAGTAGGCGCTGCTGTTCAAACATAGACATCAGTAGGCAACAGTGTCGAGGTGAAGAATACTACAATAAGCACGCACGAAGGTCTGTCTTAAGGTACTAAGTTGTGTTTGTTTTGGCTTCGCTTTCTTTCTTAAATGTTTCCTGTCCGGATAATAACGAGTAAGCTAAATCAAACAGCGAAAAGTGTACAAATTAGTACGAAGTTAGCTTTGGGAAGACTGACTGTCCGCCAAGCCATTCGACAAGAGAAATAACAGCGTCAACTGGAACAAGGGGGAGAATTGATCAAAACTGAGATATATAGACTCGCTGAATTACAGTTCTGACCTCAAGAGGAAGAAGTATTTTCATATTGCTATTCTATATTGCGGAAAAAGATGATGAGTCTCAACTTTTCCGAAAAAGTGATGAACGAGTCTTCCACAAGAGAATTAGCTCCAAAATCTTTGGTGGAGTTGTACTACAAATTGCTTCTATCTGCCGGAGTTTACCTCTCTGTATTGGCCTTCACTACAACCAGTGCAAACGGCCTTCTTCTTTGGACCATCTACAAAAACTCCAAGCCTTACTTCAGAAAGCCTGTCACAGTTTTGATTGCTACATTGGCCTTAGCGGACTTTTTGAATGGATTAATTATAGATCCCTTTTATGCGAGTATGTATTTTAGTTTGTACTTCCAATCCATATCTCGGAGTGCTTATCTCAGACTAGCAAAAATAAGCATGCTTTTCTCTGTGGTCACTATGAATGCTTCATACTTGATAGTTTTAACTTTATCCTGCACTCAACTCATAGCAATTACTTTCCCTTACAAGGAGAGAACTCTCATTACTACTCGGTCTGTAAGTTTTTCTGTTGGTCTAGTTTTAACGTATTCTATTTTATTTGCATTGCTGTATGTCATGGGGATTCCTGTCAGTGTTTTCCAGAAACTCGAGGTATTCTTACACATGACTGGAATAACTGTTATTCTAATAGCAGCTTATGCTTGCTTACAAATTTCCTACACAAGGCAAAGAGGCAAGTTCCGTCGACTGACAACCGACAGTAAAATCCAAGGCCGAAAAGAATCCCGCGTTCATCGTGACGCCAAGTCTGTAGCCGGTAGCAGAAAGTTCCTGATGGTAAACCTTTTGCTCATTGCGTGTTTACTGATAACAAGTCTGCCTGTTACAATCGTTTGGTATCTCAGGCTATTCTCCGTAAAATTTCGCACAGAATCTGAAAGGTTGGCTTATCGAAATGTGGCTCTTGTTGTTGATAATTTTCTATTTTTAAAGTTTCTTGTGGACCCCTTCATTTACGCTTGGCGCATGCCCCAGTACCGTCGAGCTCTCTGCCAAACAGTCAACTTTCTATTTCACTGTCACTCGCGTTCCTCAGGGAGACAGAGATCCAATGCTCAAAGCTCTGTAAGAACAATGATACAAATGGTTAGTCATAGGAGAACGAGCTCGAGACAAACCAGGAGTTTCCGTAAGGTTGTTGAAGACAATGCTGTATGACTACAGAGGAAGGGCCGAATTGTCATCGACATCAATGTTTTGGGATGGTCACAGCCTTGGGACGCTTCTGTCTGCATGGATAGGGGTGATCCTTGTCTCGTGCAGACCAGCAGACGCATAAGTTGACACCAATGCTTTCATAATGATGCCTTGATACCTGAAGGATATCAATGGGGGTCAAAAAGACGGAAAAAAACTTAAAATGAAGAAATATTTCAATACTCAAAAGAAAGCCCCCGTCTATACCCAATAGACTTTAGCTACGGACACACGGTGCAACGTTGTGTGCAATATATTCCAGGCAATCGATGTTGCGAGCCATGTCACACGATGCAATTTGTTGCACGCAATATGTTGCTGAAGTAGAAAACGATCCTACTTCAGTAACATTGTCTGCAATATTGCTGCACCCTGTGTCCGCGCCTTTAATCCAGTCTAGTCCAAATCAACTGAGAATCAAAGAGTAGACCGTTGCTAGGGATATGTTACTAGGGGGAGTGGGTGGTGCAGCCATTTATTGTTATTTATGGATGTACTGCATCGTGGTCCAGGCAGGCGAAATTATAAAATAAATTTATAAAACATTCTGTCACACTTTGATTAGTCCACATTCTTGAGTCTCTTGGTATGGAAAGCCGTGAATAGGGAATAGCGGACGTTATTCGAAATTTAAAGGGTATTTTGGCAAATTCTGTATTCTTTGAAAATTATAATAGTAAAAAAAGACATCTGATCTGATGACATCGTCACAAAACTGAAGGCACCCTGATGGACTACCTGTGTTATTTTTCAAAAGCGCCTGCAGTGTGACCAGCGGATTCTCCACGGCAGCCATTTTGCATTTTGCATTTTGGAACAACATGTGACTGTTTCTTCTTGAATAAAAATATTGAAAATAATACTTTTATCGCCATAAAAAATGGTAAAGAACAAGAAGAAAGGTAAGATGAAATAATATATGACCTAGAACTCTAACGTTGTAGGTTAATAATGGAGTTATTCAGCGCCAAAAGGGGGTTGTATTGTTGTGGATTTTTAATGAACTTTTAAGTTTTACGACATTTAAAAAAATTTCAAGGTCGATGAACTTTGAAATATAAAATTGAGGCGATGTTTGTGTTTATACCAGGAGAGATTCAGGCCTCCCGAGCCGAGCTGATGGTGATGACAGTATCAGAAATAATCAAACAACTTATCAATGCACACGAGAAGGGAGAAAATGTTAACCTCAACAAGTTAGTATTAGCTTACTAGATACGTAATTAATAATAAGATTAACAATGATTATAGGCCTTGGGAAATAGACATTTTTACAGTTTTATTCCAGTAACCATTAATAATAGTTCCAAGTCAATGTTAAAGTTGCCGCACATAGGAAAACTATAATTTATCATGCGCATCAACACCAACCTTGACTAGGAACTATTGTTCGTGGTCACTGAACAGAATTGTATGAGGTCTATTATTCACATGTCTATCATTGCAAGGTCACCTCATGTCTCAAGATGGTCCAGGGAATTATGAAGGGGACTACTAACCTTTATTTTTGAATCATTTATTTGAAACCAGAGTAAAAGGTGCAGCAGCAAGTAAATATGGTTTGGCAAGTCAACCCAGATTAGTAGATATCATAGCTGCTGTCCCCCAGGTGTATCGAAAGGTAATTTTTACATTATAACGATACTTCATGTTTACTAATATGCCAACCATTGCATACATGTAGAAGACCTTCACAAGTTGCCTTGCTTTACCAGTCAATCCATTACTGGTTGGCATGTGAATGACAAAGACTTACGTCATGTGAAGTCTAACAAACGATCTCCCCTTTATTATGTTTTGTTATTTTTCTTGATCTTTCAATATTTTTCAATATTTTTTATTACCTTTCAGATTTTATTACCAAAGCTAAAAGCAAAACCAATCAGAACTGCATCTGGGGTAAGGATATTTCCATTGAATTGCTGGATTTCAATATATATCTGGAAGAAAATATTCATGGGATCTGGGAAATGGATAAAATATAGCAGAAGATCCAGGAAACCAGAAAAAAATCTTATGTTATTAGGGATATTTGCATCAGCTGTGACTCAGGAATTGCCATTGAATATGAATGTGGTCATTGCTTACAATTAAGAGGCTGCCAGCTATAGCAAAATGTTACAAGATGTGGAATTTTAGGAACACATAGTTTGTGGTTAGGGATCTGGAACTCCCCTTCCAGACCCAGTTCAATCAGCTGATAAAGTATTTTATTATCTGCTCCAAATGCATGTTGGTCAAATACTGACCAATATGTGATATCAGCCAGTAAGAATTCTATTGAAAACTTCCTGCACAAGACAGTAAAATTAATGTCAAACCAAAGAAACCAAAGAAACAAAATGAATATGAGTTACATACCACAAGATTGGTACCATACCAAATATTGGTATGCATGCTTGTTCACATTGTATTTTTTACAGTATTTTATAATTATAATTATTCTTCATAGATTGCAGTTGTCGCTGTCATGTGTAAACCTCACAGATGCCCACATATCAACATGACAGGAAATATCTGTGTGTAAGTAAAGATAAACAAAAAATAATGAGGACATATTTTCCTATAGTTTGCCTCTACTTTTTTCAATATGGCATAATTATGATAAAGAATTTCTGTTTTTACACCTATAGATATTGCCCAGGCGGACCAGACTCAGATTTTGAATATTCTACACAGTCATATACTGGATATGAGGTAAACAATATCATTAAAGCTGAAATCCTAATTAAGATAAAATTTTAGCACAATTATTGAACCCAAAATTTCTTGATCTCTACACAGCCAACATCAATGAGAGCAATTAGAGCAAGGTATAATCCTTTTCTCCAGACCAAACATCGTGTTGATCAGGTAATGAATGCTATCATGTAATAATAAATGCTTGTTTATAAACTGTACAATAGCCCTTATCACAGTTGAGCCTGCTGCCCAGTGGTATTCTAAATGAGTGTACATCCAAGTGAGGCTATTGGGTTGAACTCATGATATAAAAGTTATTTAAAAAAAAACTATTAAGATATATGGACTTTATTTCAAAGATAATTCAGATTTCATGGTTTTAGGTAACTGGCAAACTTTTTTTCAGGGTTTTTGGCTGGAAAAATATTTGCAAACATCCCTCTGGCATTGCTCTACAAACCTTAAATTTTTTTCTATAATTTTTTTGATTGTTTTTTTTATTTTTTATTTTCTTTTAGCTCAAGCAACTAGGGCACAGTGTAGACAAGGTAAACAGTACAGTATTAAAGGGTTTAAAAATAACGTTTTTCAGGAAGATATCAGCTGGTCTAAACATTTCTTTGCCAAACAGATGATTTTGATTGACATTTAACGAGAGCTCACCCACTCACTAATCCTATATACTCTATTATTTCTTACCAAAGTGTTCCTTTTGGGTTCAAAGTCCCCCTTTATTAAAAACATTTTAAATTCTAGTAAGGCATAAGTGTTGCATTACTGACTTGTCAACACATATTATATTTCTACTTGACCTACTAGAGTACCTTTCAAGACTAGCTGATGAAATAAACATATCTATTTCAGTATCGAAACTGTTCACTGCAAAACAAACGTTTTATCAATGTAAATACTCTTAGCCAAAATGTGTTTAACTGGTCATTTGTTTTTCCCTCAGTTTTTGTTTTCTGTATTTTCATAAATGGAAATATTCAACAAGGAGTCTTGGCAGTTCGCTTTCTTGTAGATCACTATCAGCTCGTCTGACTTCTACAAGTTCTTGGAGTCAGCTTTCATCAAAGCTTTGTTTGTCACTCATTTTGTAGTTTGTCTCTCGTTCTGTAGTTTGTCTCAGTATATTTTTTTGTATCTGAGATCTGGTAAGATCTAGTTTGATCATAGCTAGGTAGTTTATAGATTATCTTAGTCTATTTTGACTAGTTTGTCTAGTTCTATGATTCTCATACCGTAGTTTGCTCGTAGATTCTCAAAGATAGCTCATAGATTCTCAGACTTCTCTCTTTGAGTATGTGGACCAACCCTTTCCAAAATTGCTCAATAACATCTTTTAATGTGTGTCTACCACGTACGACGTGTGTGTTTGTAAGTAGTTTAAGCGTAGTGTTAAAGACAATAGTACGCAACATGCCTACAGACAAACTAGTACTTCACAAACCCTGAACGAATGAATTAATGGTGACACAACACTAAAAACTATGTATACATTGTCCTCAATGTCGTGTGGCAACTTCATTGGACATTGGACATTGTTTACGAGTTCTCGACCAATCATGACGTGTGAAATTATGGTCTACCTGACGCCGGAAAAACGGATATAATTTTAAGACTGGTTTGCTACCATAGCAACCCAGTAATAAATGGGATACAAGTGGGGGGTACGGGGGAGGGGAACCTGGTGACTGTGAAACTTTAGTCCCAGGACTTACTTTTTACTCACATTAACAAATAGTTAGTATTTCAATTCCTGCGGGGGGGGGGGGGGGGGGCATTAGAATAATTTGCATTATTTGTTGTTATTTATCATGACTAGTTATAATTTCATAGTTTCAAATTTTATTTATGTGTGTTATAGAATTAAGTAAATAAGATAAATTTAAATGCGAATCATCAGAGTTAAAAAGGTGTTAAGACTACTGTACTAGCTATTAATGTCTTGCTATCCCATAATGTCTTACTTAAAACAATGAAATTCAATATGACTGCAGTATATGTAAAAAAGGTCCATTGTTTTGTTTGCTTCAAAAGGTGGAATTCATTGTGATGGGAGGAACATTTATGTGCCTGGATGAAAGCTACAGAGACTATTTTATCAAAAACCTGCATGACGCTCTATCAGGACACTCTAGCAACAATGTGGATGAAGCTGTCAAGTAAGTATGGCAGTGCTATATATACCATGTTGCCATGGAAATGGTAATGGTAATAATGTTGAAGATTGAAGTTGTTAGTCAGTATACAGCTATATCAAAAAAGGTTGGTGAAGGTTTTGTTACACGTTGCTTAATGTTGCATGCTACTGTACGTGTCACATGTTATTTACCAAGCTTGAAATGCATTATAGTTTTATACGTAAATAATGTCAACACAGAAGAAAATATGCTGGAAAAACCGAAGACAAAGTTTAGGAAAATCCCATATTGTTGTGACCTTTCGCTGCTTGAATTCACATCACCCATACTGCATTTCGGTCTTGGTGTGCAACATGCAACAAGCAACAAAACCTTCACCAACGTTTTTTGAAATAGCTGTAGACTAAGTCCATGATATAAGCCATTAGCTAATTTTGAAGACATTACAGTTTTGAGAAAGCTCTTAATATAATGCAAGTATGTTACCATGGTAACACCAATCAATCAAATCAACAGTAAGCCCATGACATGTTCCTGGTTACTATAGTGACAGCACCTTATTGAACCAATAATAGTGATAAGGAAACTGTTAACCATGGCAAAAACCATGTTACCATGGAAACAGTACCCAATTGAACCAAATTTGAAGGATCTTTCTGTAAACAATATCATAAATATAAATTTGAAGTTATCTACAGTAGATGTAGACAGTTAGCTTTAAAGTGATGTTTTTATTTCTATAGGTACTCTGAAAGAAGTAAAACCAAGTGTATTGGAATAACTATTGAAACAAGACCTGATTACTGCCTCAAGAAACATCTCAGGTATTGTGCTTCCATGCTCATGGATGGTAACTACCTCTAAAGAAAAATAGTTTATTGCTTGTACTAGAAATACACTTATTTTGACTAAATAAAATAAATAAATAAATAAATATGATTGAGCAGTGGCTCCTCTACAGAGTAGCTATTCGTCCACTGTTTCTATTCCAATTAAAATTTAGAAGTTAATTTTTGCGGAGGGAGGAAAACCAGAGGACCCGGAGAAAAACCCTTTAAGCAAAAGAGAGAACCAACAAACAAGTCTACTCACATACAACGCTGAGCCTGGTGGGACTCAACCCTGGGTTGCATTGGTGAGAGGTGAGCACTCTCGCTGCTATGCCACCCATGCTTAAGGTTATAACAAATTCCAAAAAGGCAATTATTTTTCCAAATTTTATTTTCACCTTTCTCTTTTATCTAAGATGGGTTCTGTGTGCTACAGTAGTACCTTACAATTTGCATGGTACACAAGTTATGTACATGTTGACTGTGTAGTAATAATGATATTTTACTATTATAGTTCAATGTTGTCGTATGGTTGTACAAGACTAGAGATTGGTGTTCAAAGTGTATATGAAGATGTAGCAAGAGATACGAACAGGTACTGTATGTGTTGTAGTTCATGTTGTACCCCTCCCCCACTCCTCACTGGTGCATTTTTGACCTCCAACACTGTAAATGTTAAACATCGTCCTTTGCCTTTACTTTAAGGAAGGGTATTCAGGGATTTTATTAGAGGCTGGCAACTACTTTTTCCATTCCACCCAACTGTATTTTTTACCTTGCAGCCCCTTCATTGATACAGCCGCCTAAAGAATTAAACTTTCTACCTACATGAAATTTTAATGAAATCCCTGGGTATAGACCTCTTTACCTTCGTTGTTTGTTGTGCCCATTTCAGACCACGTGATGCCGCTCTTGGGAGTTGATTCTTTCATGTGTAAATATTTTAACAAAAGAACATTTCTCAAGGGAATGTCATGTGGTCTGAAATGGGCAATTTGCATACGAAGGTAAAGAGGTCTATTATTTGATCTTTTGAAAGGAGTCTTTTGGGTTTGGATGTTAACAGATTGTGATTGGTGTCTTTGTCTGTTTACCAGGGGACACACAGTCAGAGCCGTCTGTGAGTCATTTCATTTGTCAAAAGATGCTGGGTTTAAAGTAAGTATTGTGAAATATATTGTGCATGTCACCATGGTGATGGTTTATATATGGGATGATACCGAATGAATGAATGAATGAATGAATGAATGAATGAATGAATGAATGAATGAATGAATGAATGAATGAATGAATGAATGAATGAATGAATGAATGAATGAATGAATGAATGAATGAATGAATGAATGAATGAATGAATGAATGAATGAATGATTAAGGGATTGATTGATCTACAGACCAAAGTGTAACCAACAGTTTTAATAAATGACTGATGAAAGAATGAGTGAATGAAAAAATAAAGAAATGAATGAATAAAATATTGAACATACAAATACAAAGGATAATTGGATATGAGCCTTACACCTCTAGGTTTCACACATAGGATTTCCTTTTACTTATTCATTCGTGTTGTTTATAGGTGGTTGCACATATGATGCCAGATCTACCTAATGTTGGTTTGGAGAGAGACATCGACCAGTTTATCGTAAGTTACATCCCAAAACAAAAGATCAACCAATCAGAATTGAGTATTCAACGTTGTATTTTGATTAGCATTTATCATGTCCCTGCTTGGAAAATGCTAACCAAAAATAGTTCACCCATAATGTTTTTAGGGGGGGGGGGGGGGGGGAATTGGGGGAGGGGGGATGATCAACTCAGTTGGCTGCCAATGAACTCTACAACCCCATATACAACATCTACTAGTTCCTTAGCCAGAGCTGTGCATGCACTTCTATATATAACCAAACATGGATCAAATACACTGGGAGAAAATGTGCGGCTTTAATGATGAAAGATCTGATTTCAATCTTTCTATTTAGGAATTTTTTGAGAATCCAGCTTTTCGTGCAGATGGTCTGAAGATTTATCCAACACTTGTGATTCGTGGGACTGGTAAGTTTTTTACTGGTGAAAACATTTATCCCAAGACAAATTCTTTTTTCCTTTCAAGACTCAGGAATAAGGATCATGTCCCTGCATTCCTTTCTCTTCGCTAAAAAAATTCAATTTCTTCCTAAGCTATTTATATCTTGTTTCCTTCTTTCCTATAAGTTTGTATGGACCACCTGAAAATTATCAGCCTGGTAACGGTGTACCTTGCCTAACAAAGTGGTTATTATTTGATGATAACTTGACAGCAGCCATGTTGGATGGTGGCAGAATCATTCTTTTTCTTGTCATCCAGTATGGCTGCTGTCAGTGATTGTTCCAGAAAGACCCAACAGATTACCTATCTCCATGAGCAATGTCGCTAAAGTTGTTTTTTCATTGTTTTATCCTCGATTTTAGGGTTGTATGAACTTTGGAAAACAGGCCGGTACAAGAGTTACCCTCCCAATACGTTGATAGATCTCGTAGCACGAATCCTTGCTCTTGTTCCTCCTTGGACTAGGGTCTATCGAGTGCAAAGGTAAGCAAAAGTCCTATTACTGGGCTACCTCACAAAACATTGGACTGGAGTTAGTGTCATTTCTATCATTCAGCTTAGCATTAACAAGTTTCCGTGCCTCATTTTCTTGCGTTTTGTCTTACATCCACCAAACTTACAACTGCTGCCCGGCCAGCTCGATTTGTAAGAATGTCAGTCTGTTGTGAAGGAGGTCATAGTTTGAGTCCCAGCCAGACCAACACTCAGGGTCTTAAAATAACTGAGGAGAAGGTGCTGTCTTTGTAATTACATCTGCAAATGGTTAGACCTTCACGTGGCTCGGATGACCACATTAATGGCGGTCCTGTCTCTAATCAACAGTGTTTATAGAGTGCCCTAGAGTGTCCTTGATTTATTTTTTTATTTACAACTGTCTGATTTTTATTGACGGAAGACTAAACATCCAGTCCTATCAAAGTTGACGTGGTCAAAGAAACAATGAAAGCGCTGTTACTCAATTTTAAAGATCATCTTTGATTTGTTATCCTCCAGAGACATACCCATGCCACTAGTGAGCTCTGGCGTCGAACATGGTAACCTAAGGGAACTGGCACTAGCTAGAATGAAAGATTTAGGCACCCAGGTTAGTAAAAAGCCGCGAAGAATGATGGGAACTATTAGTAGAAAATACAGAACGGGGTGAGGCAAATTGCCGAATATCGTATTTTTTTTGCCATTGCCTTTGCTGCTATTGTTGTTGTTGTTGTCGTCGCTGTTGTTGTTGTCATCACTGTTCTGTTGTGTTCTTTGATGTTTGATGTTGTTGCTGATTTAATTGTTGTTGTTGTCGTCGTTGCTGTCGTGGTTGTTGTTTTCATAGTTGTTGTCAGCATTGTTGATGCTGCTGTATATCAATGTCAGTTTAGTAATAATCGATTTTTAATCGAATTATTCGATCTTATAGCGGTTTTCATATGAGTGGGAAACTATACGATAATTTCGTAGTCGTATCCTTGGCTTACCGTAGCCGTATCTACGTGTTGTGGTTGGCTGGGTTACGGTATGTCGTACCGTGTATGTACTGTAAGTTAGTACCGTACGTTTGCCTCTCATACGATCACCATTCTTATGGGAAGCCATTTCAATGTCACGGCATGTCGTACCGTGTACGTGCTGTAAGTTAGTACCGTACGTTTCCCACTCATACGAAAACCGCTCTAATGATTCATCGTAGTGTCGAGACGTGCGCACAAGAGAAGTCGGTATTCAAGAGATACACCACAGAGTCAGACCATATGAGGTACGTAATATATACTTAGTGCAGCAGAACGGAGACATGTTGTTGATAAAATTGGTCTGTTGATCATTCTAATCTTTTCCCCTTCAGATTGAGCTTATTCGTCGAGATTATGTTGCAAATAAAGGCTGGGAAACGTTTCTCTCGTACGAAGACCCAGACCAAGGTATGCACCAATCTAGGAAGCCCCAGAGGGATTTCTGAGTTTTATAAGCGAGGTGGATTCTGGTCTAGCTTCTAACACCATATAAGGCATGATAGACCACAATGCAGCTTGTTTGCTGTCTCAGAAATGGACGGGAATCATTCGTGAATGAACCATTCATGTGAAAGAATTCATTCTTGCCTTGCTTAACTATACAAGTCTAAGTGCATGCTACACCCGTAAGCACCTTTTCTGTAAACAAGAGCTCTCAAACGAGATTTAGACGCAATTGTTTCATTATTTATATTTTCTTTTTTCCCTTCAAGATATCCTAGTTGGTCTTCTTCGACTGCGCAAATGTTCTGATGAATCCTTCAGACCAGAACTCAAGGACCGCTGTTCCATTGTCAGGGAGCTGCATGTGTATCCTTTTCTCTGATAAAGACTTGTTCATTCTCTCCATTCAGGTTGGATGGTGAGAAATGTTTGTTGGAAAAATTCGTCTTCCTGTATTTTACTTGTTTGTACTTTTGCTCGTTTGATTGGTTGGGTGGGTTTTGGGCTTTCGGTTTGTTGGTTTGTTAGTCAGTTGGTGGGTTGGTTGGTCTATTAGTTGGTATGGTTTGGTGGGGTGTGGTCAGTTGGTTTGTTAGTTGGTTGGTTGGTTGGATGATGGGTTAGTTGTTGGTCGGTTGTTTGGCGTGGTGTGGGGTAGTGGTTTAGTCGGTTAGTTGGTTGGTTCTTCAGTTTGTTGATTTTGTGGGTTATTTTGAAAAAGGCAAGAAGATCGATGTATGTATATAGTTTGATTGATTCGTTCAAGTACTTTTATTCTTCTTTAATCTATTGCTAGCTATGGAAGTGTCGTTCCCGTCAGCGCGAGGGATCCTAGCAAATTCCAACATCAGGTAAGTAGACCTACAGAGGTTTTGCGCCATCACGTGCCGGCGGCCATGTTTGATTGCGGAACAATAAAATTACTTTACTCTCGAGAATTGAATTCTTTTTCATGTAAAACAATTGTATTATTCTTGTTAACTAACATTGATACCAGAACCTCTATAGAGGCTTTGCACCATCACGTCATGACAGCCATGACAGGAGGCAGTAACAATTGAGTCTGGTCTAATATGATTTGCATGAGAAAGAATTCAGTTTTCCAGGGGGGGAAGACTGTATTGTTGTGCCTCCTGTCATGGCTGCCATCACGTGATGGTGCAGAACCTCTATTACCACATTTATCAAAGAAACATGACAAATACTATTGACATTTTCTTTCCCCTTTTTCTCTTTCTCCTCCCCTCCCCTCCCCCCCCCCCCTCCTCCCCCTTCCTTCTCGTTATCGTAACAAATACAGCGTTGTTATAACCGTTGTTAATATCTGATCGTTCTTCTAAGGGTTTCGGTATGTTACTTATGGAAGAAGCAGAAAGAATAGCAAGAGACGAACACGGCTCGATCAAAATTGCTGTTATATCAGGTAAATGAGATGGACTAAGAGTTCTGTTATTTTTAGTTCACTAAGCAACTGTAACGCGACCAGTGCCGTATCCAGAATTTCACACAGGAGTAAGGGGGGGGGGGGGAGGTAAACCCCTACTAACCTAAAACAATCGTCCTCCCTCCCCTCCCATGGAAAGGGGATCAAAGAAGGTCCCCTAGGTCTCCTTCTCGTTCTACCCTTACGTACCACTATTTACAATGGCTCAAATATTCATTCAAATTAGTGGTTTGTATTTATCAATGTGATACGTCCATGGATATCCTTTTATTATTGCCAATAAGAAGTATTTATTTTCGTTCCATCTTTTGTTAATTTTACAGGTGTAGGGACGCGTAATTACTACCGCAAGATTGGCTACGAACTAGAAGGACCATATATGGTCAAGAGCCTTGTGTCGTAATATTACCTTATATGGTCAAGAGCCCGGTATCGTAATAGTACCATATATGGTCAGGAGAATTGTACAGTAATGCTACCATATATGGTCAAGCGCCTGGTATCGTAACACTACCATATATAGTCAGGAAAATTGTACAGTAATACTACCATATATGGTCAAGAGCCTTGTGTCGTAATACTACTATATATGGTCAAGAGCTTGGTCTCATAGTACCATATATGGTCAGGAGACTTGTACAGTATTACTACCATATATGGTCAAGGGCCTTGTATTGTAAGAGTACTATGTATGGTCAGCAGATTTGTAAAGAAATATTACCATATATGGTTAAGAGCCGTAATACTACCGTATATGGTCTAGAGCCTGTAGTACCATATATGGTCAGACGAATTCAGTATTACTACCATATATGGTCAAGAGTTGGTATGTTAATGCTACCATATATGGTTAAGAAGAAAAATGTTTCCCACCAATTCCCAATAAGTTATTTTATTCTGAATACTGCGTAGTGAATTTCTTTTTTAAGAGGTTTTGACCAAGCATATATCTTGGTACGACTAGCTGAGAGTTGAAAACCAAAAACACAGTGCTAGTCAGTGAGAATCTGGTCAATGCTGTCAAAGCATTTTATTAAAATACCATGCATAAATGTTAAATGAGGCTTTCTATTTTCTTTCAAATTTATCGAGCCATGAAAAAACCTCTGGGCTCATCAAAGCCAGGGCATGGTTAGCTCACAGATTTAGCTTGTTATTAGGTTTTGTAGAAAGCCGGAGAGATACTGGAGAACCTTTGCGAAAACCTCGAATCGAAAAAAAAAAACAAAATATCTCCACGAAAAGTTTTGGAAATTTCGAGGAGTAAATTCGTTTTGTCAACGTGAGTGGCGTTCGGTGCATATTTATTTGTACGGGAATCTTCAGCATAGTCAGATTAAGCAACATTTTATTGCAAATCTCTCATCTTGATGACACTGATGTCACTGATGACACTGATGTCACTTGACGGTTCTGCAGATTTAAATTATTCATTCATCACTAACTTATTTTCGCGTGTATTTGTTCTTCTCCGTCATTATTTTCTATTCCATTGGTTTTTTTGCATCCATTCTGGTATCCGGCTTTCGTTTGTTGGTTCATTCGCCTCGATATCTACAGTCTGTTTCCTTGTCCTCCAGCGAGCAATACACATCAAGACCAACACGTCAATGAACTCAAATATAGTCAATACACTGCATCCAAGAAACAGACCCATACTGCCACCAAGATCATCTGTAAGATAAGACAGCAATACACATTAAGACCAACACGTCAATGAACTCAAATACAGTCAATACACTGCATCCAAGAAACAGACCCATACTGCCACCAAGATCATCTGTAGAATAAGTAAAGAAGTTCGTTTGACTTCAGACAGTCTTCATGGCATGCACAAGTAATGTCACAGTGATGCTAATGTACTACGGAGTGGTAGTGGCAGGTGTAGGTGTGGCGTAGTAGTTGTGACAATAGTCAACAACAGTCTTTCTCAAGACTACACTCACGTCACCCGTTAAAGTAAAACCGTAAATACCGTTAAAATAAAACGAAAAACGAACTCAATAATTGAACCTCCACCTGAAACAATTAGAACTTTGGACAACAAATCCTGACATAAACAAAGAGACCCGAAAGTCGTTTTTCCATGCGAGTGACGTCACACTTTAAAACTCTATAGAACTGCTTTTCGTTTTGGACCCGGAAGTCTAATAGAGTAGTAGGTATTGGTTTTTAGTTGTCTAGTAGGAGTGGTGGTGTCAGTGCTATTTCTGGTGGTATTAGTAGCAATCAGTTGGATAAACTTGTGATGATAGTTGCATGGAGTTGTAGTGGTGTGAACGGTAGTGAACGTTCGATAGTAGGTTGAGGTGTTTATGTTACAAAAACTGGAGCACAAAAGAAGCATGACTTATGGATATATATAGAAGCAGTAGCAGCATATCTTATGGTGTAGTATTCTACTTCATCCTTACTTGTCAAATCTATCAGGGTATATACTGGTTCTTCTGATGTCAAGTCTACTTTATTTTCTCCATAATACACAGTTAGTCGAACGTAACGGCTCCTGAAAGAAAGAACAAAATTGAGAGACTACTCCAACCCCTTTTCGAGCGATCGAGGTTGACTGATGCATGCTTAGCAAGCTAGGCATAAAAATATTTTATTGGCTTTTGGCACTTGAGGCAAACATAATGAAGTAAGTAAGATTTTCATACATGTGATGGGAAGAAAAAATGTCTCCGCACTAGCTTAGGAAAATCTGTGATTAACAACTTTTTTAAATTACATTTTCAAATTTCTGAATTGAATACAACCGCCATGTTCGTGTGAAGCACCAGCGAAAATGGCGCAAGTCCATCATATCTTACTCGTAATTCTTTTGAAGCTCAGCCCACTGACTCGAAGAACTGCTCAAATTGTGCTCGGTTTTCAATGATTCCCAGAAACTGTGAGATGGAAAAGCCATGAAAGACGACTGTATGTCGTATTCGGCATAGTTACATCGCCAGGTGCATCCGTGGTCATTCCCTGGAAAGATATCATCTAACGAAGAAGAAAAACGTAATGAAGATAATAACTCACTAAAAAAGAGGTGGGGATACACCTTATTCATTGGGCTGCAATGATCTCCCATTTCAGACCACATGTCATTACCTAAAGTATCATAACTTTGTTTAACAGCTGCACATGAGAAGACACATGAATATGGATCGGACACAACTAAAACAGAGAATCTCATTCTCAAGAGAAAACACGTGTTCTGTAAAGGAAAAACATTGCACCGAAACGAATTAGTCAATTTGACTGCATGTGGCACTTCCTCAAAGTGTCAAATTGCCCTGGGTCATTTTTCCATCCCAGGCGGTGATATTCATCGAGTAACTGACGAATAATTATCACTGATATACCAAACAACACATACCGTACTCAAGCAACGTACTTACTTAAATTTTGTTTGCTGACGCACTCTTTCCACTGCCATGGTGTGCAAAAAGGAACTTTCTTTAATTCTGTAAGAATATGACAGTTGCACAAGAGATGACACATGAATATAGATACGACTTTAAAGGCGAGGAAATACGAGCAATAAAATCGTATAATTTTTCGCGCACCATTCTTGCTCGTATTCCCACTCTTAGCCTGCGTGCATCCGAACGTAACTGTAGTTGGGCTGCACGCCGCAAGCTATACCACCCTGCGCGCAACAAATTTTCATTGTTGCAGAGAGTAGAAAGCGCTTCTACTTCTGCAACAAAGTCGCACGACAAATTTTTTGTCGTTGGCATGGGGTGGTAACACGAGCCACATTTACTCAGCAACTTACAACAGAACAATGTTGCGCGACAAGTGGCACGATTTTGTTGCTCGTATTACCGCATCTTTAGACATCTTATTCCTTACAATAGGACAATGTTGCGCGACAAGTGGCACGATTTTGTTGCTCGTATTACCGCATCTTTAGACATCTTATTCCTTACAATAGGACAATGTTGCGCGACAAGTGGCACGATTTTGTTGCTCGTATTACCGCATCTTTAGACATCTTATTCCTTACAATAGGACAATGTTGCGCGACAAGTGGCACGATTTTGTTGCTCGTATTACCGCATCTTTAGACATCTTATTCCCAACAGAATGGCACGTGGACTAAAATAGGAAAACATTACGCCAAAGCTAAAAGAACCTATAAAAAAGGAGCTATAGAATCCAATAAAGTGGGTCCTACATTATTTTTATCATTTCATCTTTGGAAAACTTACTTTCTCCTACGGCTCCTAACACACGACAACCACACTTCTGCGCCGTGGCATCCCAGTATAGTTGTTGACGACATCTACTTCTGGAATATCCTTCTTTCTTCGTGCAACGAGTTGGATACGGAGCCTCTAAGGCGATGAACTGCAACGAGGAAAACATCACTTAAAGTCCAAGTGAACGAACTGTCCGTTGAGGACTATCAAAAAGCCATGCGACATGTACTGTTGAACCAATCATCGTCCGAGAAATTGCTCATGATTATCCAATCAAAGTTAGCTAAAAGTGTGCCGTTAGAATCACTCTCTAAAGCAGATTCCGTAAGGCTGGGAAACGACACGTACATGGCACAGTTGAGGTACAAAATTAACACTATTTTTTGAAGCAATAACAGTGCGCAATAAGGCCCAGTTAAAACGTCAATCTTCTTCCCGAACGCATTGAAAACAATGAATGATAAGGCAATCTTCTTTGATGTCATTAGGTTCGGCTCATGAGAAGATCGACGTTTGAACTGGGCATAACACTGGCAAGCAAATAACAAAGTACTTGGCCGAGACACGGCAGGTTATATGAGAGTAGGTCGAAAATTACTCCCTGAATTATACCCTTCAACGTTTGTCCTTTTGGGACCTGTGCCTTTTATAGTAACAAGTCAGGTACCTCTTTCCTTGTGATTTTTATTTCTACGTTGAATCCAGGAGATATCTGCAGCGACTCCTTGTCCATAGAATGATGCTCCTTCTGATCATGAATGATCACTCTAAACCCAGTCCCTCCATAGCTAAATGGACCATAATATTCTTCGGGTTGCGAGTTGAGAGTGACTACAAACCCACTGTAAAGACCAGTACGGACTGTTTTTAAGCTCTGTTGACCATTCTCACCAGAATTGAACGTGTAGCACAAGCCATACTGGAACAAAATTCATTTTTGAAATCGAAAATTTAGTGATGACACAAATGGGATAATTAGCTTTAGCAAGATCACAAATCCTTTCCATTGGGCAGAAACAGGTACGTGGTGAGCACAATGCCCCTGTCCTTTTCAAATGGGCAACTTTGTTTTTCTAAATATGCTATAAACGACCTGACGTGCTAAGGAAAACAATGTAAGAACCCCTGCTGCATCTCTTTATCTCTCTCACACGAACACACACACACACACACCACACGTACACCACACGTACGCTGCTCTTCCGTACACCACTATGATTATATTAAAAAAGCGACAGAAATTGTCAAATCCTACCTACAACCATTATCTAAAAGCAATCGACCTTTTTTCAAAAATGGCGGCCGAAAATTCAAATGACTAATAAAAAGATTATAAACAAATACCAGCACTAGAAAGAGCAACTTTACTTTACTAACCCTATGATACGATGTTTCATTTCGACCGAGAAAACGTTTTTTGAAAATCGACAAATTTACAGACGTTTTAATGGCTGGGAGAATGCGCTATATGTGCTACCCCAACCATACAAACGTCGGTAAATTTGTCGATTTTCAAAAAAAGTTTTCTCGGCCGTATTAACACCTGACAAAATGACACTTCGTAGGACTTCGTAAGGTTACTAAAGTAATGGTGCTCTTTCTAGTGCAGGTATTTGTTTTTCACTCAGTTTAATTAAAACTCATTCGAATATGCGGCCGCCGTTTTTTAAAAAGGTCTATTGTCCTCACCCTCGGCTCAAAAAACTTGGTGAAGTTCTGTTCACTGCATGTTTCCCCAGACCATTGACATTTACCGCCGTACATCATTTCTGACAGATTGTGACCATATTGGAGAGCAGCCATTTCCATGTCCATAGAATAGTTCAAACCACTTTTGAGTTTAGGCCATTCGCTCCTTTTTCGAGGATCAAGTAGGTCCAAATACCGTTGTGCGAATGTACCGTTGATTCTGCTCCTTCTGAACATGTTGTTGTTGCATATACTGATGGCGGGGAAGTCTAATAATCCTCTTGTTTTTGATCGATATTTGAGCACGACTTCATGAGACATCACTTTCAGAACGTTGTAGTAAATTTGATTCGCGAGAAAGGCTCCTGCTCCAAGCAACAATAATATCCACACTACTCTCCGAACCTTGGAAGATTTCTGGAAGGTGAAGTGCAAACCATGGAGTGTCGAGTAGGAACCCAATTCTTCCCATAATTCTCTAGGGGATGGATCATTTGCTATGCTCATTGTACATAAATGATTTTTTGTTACCGTTTTTCTCTCTCTTCTCGATGCTTTTCTTTACATTATGTTCGTGTGTTTTTATAATTTTGGCTCGGTGACAACTTTAGCATTGCCCCAAGCTGAAGGATGACAAGTTAACTAGCCAATAAACAAGCGCCTGAATTCATCGTCTACTGAGTGATAACATTAAACAATTTTCTCTGTAATAACTTCAATTCATGTCTCCATCGTTCAAATATTATGGCGTAATTGTTGTACCTGCTCTAAGTATCAATTGTGACTTAGCCTATTCAGTTTTTCTGCTGTTACCATGGTTACGTGTCGTTATATTCTTCGACGATATCATCATGTTGTTACATTTGTTATTATGAACGTTATAACATATTAATAAAAAGAAAACATTTTTTTTTCAATTTTTCATTATAGTTTCTAACTTTTGAATTTATTTTATTTTTTTAATCAAAATTTTAATAAGACGTGTGAAAAGTCAGTGAGCTTTGCAAAAAAACAAACAAATTATCTTCCAGGGAATGAAAAATATACTACAGGAAACTGAATTATTATAACCAAACATGTCATTAATATTAACACATGAAACCGCAATAATTATTTTTCATTTTATGATTAAAAATAAAACTGAAGTGTAGGAAATTCTATTTGTTGAAATGAATAAAAATGGTTGAAAACTGACTTAAGAAAATTGTAAATTAAAATCTCTAAATTTTCGGACGCCAACTGACTGCACAGGATAGTCTATTTTATAATTCTATTTTTTAAAGAAGCTAAATATTTTTTTTAACAAGCTAAATATTTGTTTTAACAAGCTAACATAATAAAGTATTTACCGTTCGTCTAAAAGGTATCAGAGATAAGGTAAAATTCAAAAGGCCGTAACTCGCTCCAATTGAACTAGAAAGATTTGAAACCTTCCCCAACGATGAAATAAAAGATAAAGAACAGTGAGGTATAATTCAAATGTGATTTATTACATTTCTACTGAGTTACTTTTTAAATACTTATAATATCATATATATATCAGCATATATCAGCTCGGCTTCTAAGCATTCTCATACATAGTTCGGGCTATCTGTGGCTGCAGATTTTCTGACGATGTTATGTACGGAGTCTTATTATGTACCCGGAATTAGAGCACGTGCCGCAACTACTACATTCATTTTTCTAGGAAAAACTTATGTGGATCAAGATTTTAAGTCTCTGTTCGGGATCATGTAGGTTGTATCAGTGACACTGATTAGTAATCAGTAGACTAGAAAGTCTTTAAGCGATTTATCTCTCGTAAGAGACGAAAGGTGGATCTGGGAAGATCCTGGCAAGGTTAGGTTGATTAAGAATCACGTGCCAGTGTTTTAATAAAACCTTTTTAAGATTAGGCGTAGCTGGGTTATATTGAGTAACGTTCAAGCGCTGTTAGTCGACTTATGGGAGACATTACTTTTATCAATGTACATGGTCTTCGTTATATATATATATATTTGTGTCCACGTTTACTATGAATTTTAAGTATTTTTTCATCACTAACTTATTTTCACGTTTACTTGTTCTACCCGTCATTATTTATTGTTTGTTTTTTTGCATCCATTCTGAGATCTGGCTTTGTTTCTTTGGTTTCTTTCGCCTCGACATCAGTTCGTTTCCTTCTCTTCCAGCGAGCAACACACATCAAGACCAACACATCAATGAACTCAAATATAGTCAACACACTGCATCCAAGAAACAGACCCATACTGCCACCAAGATCATCTGTAAGATAAGACAGCAATACACATCAAGACTAACACGTTAATGAACTCAACTACAGTCAATACACTGCATCCAAGAAACAGACCCATACTGCCACCAAGATCATCTGTAGAATAAGTTAATGTTTCTTTTTAAAAATCAATCTCATTAAGTGATGCATGTACTTAGTCGGCTGCTGCAAGGCTTTGGTTAGTGTTACGCATGGTATCATGCATGACATTAATATAGTAGTTGTAAAGGCAGTGGTAGAAGATGTTATGCAAGTGGAAGAATATATATTGGTAGTCTTCATGGTCAGGAAGACGGGTGATGTTACAGTGCACGTGATGACTAGTGTACTACGAACACTACGGCAGTGAGTGTTAGTCGGGTAGATCATGTAGGTTGTATCAGTGACACTGATTAGGAATCAGTAGAGTGATAAATATATTGGTTCTGTTTTAGTTGTCTAGTAGGAGTGGCAGTGGTAGTACAGTTGCTGGTGGTATTAGCAACAAGCAGATAAGGATAAACTTGAGATAGTAGTGAAGTAGAAACAGGGAGTGAACTTTGATAGTGGGTAGAAGTGCTTATGTAACAAAAATAGAGCAAAAACAGAAGCATATATAATCATGCCTTATATATATAGAAGCAGTAGCAGCATATCTTATGGTGTAGTATTCTACTTCATCCTTACTTGCTAAGTCTATCAGAGTATATACTGGTTCTTCTGATGTCATGTCTACTTTATTTTCTCCATAATACACGGAAAGTCGAACGTAACGCCTTCTGAAATGAAAGACAATGAACTCCAGGTACTTTTCGAGTGAGGTTGAAGGATGCATGCAGAGGAAGAAGGGGCCTAAGTATTCTATTCATTTGGCTTTTGGTAATTGTATAAGCAAACACAGAATGAAGCTGAGTAAGATTTTTATACATGCGATGGGAAGAGATAAGATCCAAGCACTTAGGAAAACCGTACCAGTGATTAATATTTTTTACTGAATAAAATTTCAAAATTTCCGAATTGCAGGCAGCTGTGCCATGTTGATACGAAACACCAACAAAAATGGCACATGTCTTGCGTCCTGTTTATCATCTCTTACCTGTGATGTTTTTCATGCTCAGCCAACTGACTGGAAGAACTGCTCAAATTGTACTTGGTTTCCAATGATTCCACGAAGCTTTGAGATGGAAAAGCCATGAAAGACGACTGTATGTCGTATTCCACATAGTTACACCGCCAGGTGCATCTTTGGTCCTTACCTGGAAGGATATCATCTAACGAAGAAGAAAAACGTAATGAAGATAACTCAACAACAACAACAACAACAACAACAACAACAACAACAACAACAACAACAACAACAACAACAACAACAACAACAGCAACAGCAACAACAACAGCAACAACAACAACAGCAAAAACAACAACAGCAACAACAACAACAACAACAACAACAGCAGCAGCAACAACAACAGCAACAACAACAACAACAACAACAACAGCAGCAGCAACAACAACAGCAACAACAACAGCAACAACAACAACAGCAACAACAAAATTAGCAGCAACAACAACATTCCAGAGTTAGGCAATAGACCTTATTCGTCGTGGTGCAATGCTTTCCTCGCATTGAAGACGATCATTTCTTTGTTTAACGTTTGGACATGAGAAGACACATGAATATGGGTACAACTCAAACAAAAAGGATCTTATTCTCAAGAGAATGACACGTGATCTGAAATGGGAAAACATTACACTGCAACGAAAGGTCTATTTGACAGTTGCACTTCCTCAAAGTATCAAATCCCACCTCCTGGATCTAGCTTACTATTACTCAAACAATGTACTTACTTAAATTTTGTTTTAAAACGCACGTTCTCGCCTGCCATGGTGTACAAAAAGGAACTTTCTTAAACTCTACAAGAATTTTTTAATAAACAATCAGCTGCGGATTTGTCAGGATGTATGGATCATGCACGTGACGTCAAAGCAGGTAAATTTGGAGGACAAACGAAAAAGATTCAATCTCCTGAGAATTGAAACCTATTTTTTTCCTCCAAATTGACCTGCATTCCGACTTGCTGCAAAGGATCTATCAGTAGAAAAGTTGCTAACTAGATATAGGATACATGTTATGAAGCGAGTCCTTTACTATTTTTATTATTTCATCAAATGAAAAGCTTACTTTCTCCTACGGTTCCTAACACGCGACAACCACACTTCTGCGCCGTGACATTCCAGTATCGTTGTTGACGACATCTACTTCTGGAATATCCTTCTTTCTTCGTACAGCGAGTTGGATACGGAGCCTCTAAGGTGGTGAACTGCAACGAGAAAAACATCACTTAAAGTCCAAGTGAACAAGAGATATCAATAGGAGATATCAGCGGAGTTACACTCCATTATCGATAAACAGTTGTTTCAAGTCGTGGCATTTGGGTCAGTTTCTGTCCAATTGCTGTACTGTAATAATTTGCCTTGGAAGGGGATGGGGCACTCCCCCTGGGTATACATCTGCTATGCCTTTTGTAGTAACATTTAAGTCAGGTACCTCTTTCCGTGTGATTTTCATTTCTACGTTGAATCCAGGAGATATCTGCATCGACGCCTTGTCCATAAGATGCTGTTCTTTTTGGTCATGAACAATTACCCTGAACCCAGTCCCTCCGTAGCTAAATATACCATAATACTCTTCGGGTTGCGAGTCAAGAACGACTGCAAAGCCACTGGAAATACCAATACTGGCAACTCTTAAGTTTTGTTGTCCATTTTTACCAGAATTAAACGTGTAGCATAAGCCATACTGGAACAAAATACATTTTGAAATCAAGAATTTAGTGAGATCACAACAGGGGCGTAGCCAGGATTTTGCCTTTGGAGGGGGGAGGAGGGGACACGTTTTCAAAACATCATTGAAAAAACGGCCAACCAAAAAACCTGCAGACAAAAAAAGTCCAACGCGATGGAGGGGGCCGTGGTCCCCCCTGGCTACGCCCCTGCATGCACCTATCCTATCCATACCGCAAGAAGGGGTACATGGTGAGCAAAATACCCCTTCCCCCTCCATATAGGAAAAAATATACTCTAATTACTAAGTGTTTTGATGCCACTTTTTTTTTTTTTTTTTTTTTGTAGAGGTGTGATAATTCACCTGATATATCTTTCTATTTCTCTCACATACGGATCACACTCATATTTTTCTTCCGTACCCTAATCAATTTCAAAATCAGCGAAATATATACCGCGACAGAAATAGTCAATTCCTACCTACAACCATTATCTAAAATTAAATGTCCTCACCATCGGCTCAAAAAACTTGGTGAAGTTCTGTTCACTGCATGTTTCCCCAGGCCATTGACATTTACCGCCGTACATCATTTCTGACAGATTGTGACCATATTGGAGAGCAGCCACTTCCATGTCCATAGAATAGTTCAACCCACTTTTGAGTTTAGGCCATTCGCTCCTTTTTCGAAGATCAAGTAGGTCCAAATACCGTTGTGCGAATGTACCGTTGATTCTGCTCCTTCTAAACATGTTGTTGTTGCATATACTGATGGCGGGGAAGTCCAATACTCCTCTTGTTTCTGATCGATATTTGAGCACGACTTCATAAGACATCACTTTGAGAACGTTGTGGTAAATTTGATTCACGAGAAAGGCTCCTGCTCCAAGCAACAATAATATCCACACTACTCTCCGAACTTTGGAAGATTTCTGGAAGGTGAATTTCAAACCATGAAGCGTCGAGTAGGAACCCAATTCTTCCCATAATTCTCTAGGGGATGGATCATTTGCTATGCTCATTGTACATTAATGACTTTTTGCTATGGTTTTTCCCTTTCTTATCTTGATACTTTTTTAACTTTACTTGTGTCTTTTTTTTTTTTTGACTAATTTTGGCTCAGTGACAACTAGACTGATTAGCAACCTACCAGCTGAATGATACCAAGCCAACTAGCCAATCAGCACACCTAATTAAATTCTTCGTCTACTGCGTCCATTAAAACGAAGTATCTTCAACGGCCAAGGTGAATTAATTTTTTTCTCAGTAATAACTCGTAATAACTTCAATTCATGTCTCCATCTATCAAATATTCTGGCATAACTGCTGTACCAACTTAAAATTTCATTTGGGAAATATTTTTTTCTGTTGTCTCCGTGGTCTTGTGTCGCAATATTCTTCGCCGACGATGTCGCCACACCTTGTACAAAAATGGACGTAATTTTCCCCTGGTTATTTAAAATAAAACATCAGAACCGTGAGTTTTTCATTGTAGTTTCTCACTTTTGTCAATGTATTTTTTTAAATCATAATTTAAGACTGTGAAAAGACAAGACTTGAAGAAAAAAAATTATCTTGAGTTTTTCATTGTAGTTTCTCACTTTTGTCAATGTATTTTCTTAAAATCATAATTTAAGACTGTGAAAAGACAAGCCTTGAAAAAAAAAATTATCTTCAGAGATAAAAAGTATACCACAGGAAACCCAATATTTGATTCTTATTCATGATTGAAAAGACTGATTGAAAATAAAGTATAAAAAAGAAAATTTTCTACTGAACAAACTAAATTTATGATCAAACAATTGCCGAAGTGTTGTGTTTTTTCATGTCGTTTATTTTTATAATGCAGCTGACCACAATAATACTGATCAAGTAGCAAAGCTGTCTCTAATATATTATTTAAAAAAACAATTATTACCAACAAAATTAGTTTTCATAAACAATCATAATCGAATAGACTCAACGGGCTTAGAAATAGCACAAATAAGCCGCGGGTCAATAGTTAACTGTACTTAATTCCTGAGGGACAAACAATTCCTGTCGTTCGTCACGATCTATCTTGACTCTGTGGATGGCTTTCAGCAATAAATATATTTAAGTTTGACATGACTAGATTGTAAAAAGATATTTGGCTTCCTTCCTTCCTTCCTTCCTTCCCGCTGAAGATACGTGCTGCATGCTCCGAAAATCGAAAAATTTGATCAAGATCAGATCGAGATTTTTTCTGGCATATAGCCCACAGGAAACCCAATCGTCAAGATTACGATAGTGTTTGAATTAAAATTAGATCCGTCAGTTTCCCATTGTAGTATCTCACTTTTCTCAATGTATTTTATAAATCAAAATTGAAGACGTAATGTGAAAAATCAAGCCTAAAAAACACAAATTATCATTAGAAGAATACCACAGGGAACCCAACATTTCATCAATATTAACACAGGCAACCCAGTATTTGATTTTTATTCGTGATTGAAAATAAAAAGTGTAAAAAGCTTAAATTTAAATTCAAATACTAGACAAATTGATTCGTTGTTCCAGATTCTTCAATAGATTAAAACGTCTTTTAATTTCACTATAGCTTATAGAAGCACATAAATCTAAATCATTATAGGTGTGAAATCAATTTAGCGTCGCCTGTTTGGGAATTGATTATTTATGAAAACTATTTTTGTCGGTACTCGTTATAGTAATTCTTTTATTAACGAAAAGATAAATCGATTATCACGTAATAAGTAGCTTGATTATAAAGCTGTTAATCTTTCTGAACTTGCTATGAAGTGCCCGGCTAGCTCAGTCGGTAGAGCATGAGACTCTTAATCTCAGGGTCGTGGGTTCGAGCCCCACGTTGGGCGCACTTTCTTTTTTATTCTTTTCTTTTTCTTTCTGATCTTTTTTAACTACTTTAACTTTTAGAAAAGTACGTTGAAGAAAAGTACGTCGCGTAAATAATAATTTTTAGTCTTAAGGTATAAAAAAGGTAAAATATTAATGCAGGCTTGTTTGTTCGATTATTTATTAGGCCTATTTTATGTGATCCATTTTGATCGAGCTCCTATTTTTTTCCATCTTCGTGGACGCCCGATATTGAGACATACATAAAAGACCGAGTACTTTAGGGCTGGTATAGATAAATATGATACCGAGGGTAGTAGGCCAGTTGCGAAAAAAGGTGCAACGAGTGAAAGGAGGGGAGGGGGGGGGGGGGGGCACTTAAAAGACGAATTTCTACAAGATATACGATTCTTTGTAAGGGTTAGAGAATAAACGCGAGTGCTTTGTGGGATTTAGAGCTCCGAGCATTGATTAATAAGAATAGAAGAAAAAATATCTAAAAACACTTTTCACAAAATTCACAAAAACCAGAAAGATAGAAATTTGAAACATCTGAAAATCTGTAACACCAAACATTTTATTTTCCCATGTGTGTGGAATTAACTCTGATTAAACTGATACTTGATTTTTCACTGATAATTGCAATTAGAAAAAACCTACTAATGGTCTATCACCAATCGAGCCCTGTCATTGGCTGAGCTACTAGGGGTCTATTAGTGATAGACCTCTAGTAGCGAAAAGCGCCGGTTTTGAAAACCAAAAAATATATATTTAAAGCAAAATCCAAAACTTTTTGCATCCTTTTATTGGACCGATTAGTAGGATTTTACTAAAACAATTAGACCTCTCGCCCTCATGGCCTATGAGTCAATAGCCCATGAGACCATTCGGACTCAAGAACTAATCGTTAAATATACTCAGCATCCTCAGCATCTGCACGAAGAGTTTTGAATTTTCAAATAATCTTTGCTATTGTTGCCCCCAATACGCAAAGCATTGTGGGAATGTGAGGAGCTTTAAATCCCATAAAGCACGAGTGCTTATTCTCTAACCGATTTAGAATATAAAGTCATACTATATATATATTTATAGATATATTTTTTTAGCTTTGAAATAACAGAAATGCAATGAAATGTTCTGTTCTTTAGACGTTTTTGCTATAACGATCATTTTCGACATTCTCAAAGTCTCGTGCTGTTAAAACAAAACACGTGCAAATTCTTTCATGATTTTGTTGTTTAGAAATAATAGCAACATTAGTAATGATAATTAGACTATTATGCATGCGCATGTTGCATTGCTCGTGTGAAACGCTGAATCAGCGTTTCAATACTACTATTATTTCTAAACAACAAAATCACAAAGGAATATTAATTCGCACATCTTTTGTTCCAACAGCACGAGAGTTCGAAAATGTCGAAAATGTCATGTGATGTCTGTCACCCGAGACTTAAGAATTTCAATCGATCGAGAATTTACATAGTCAGCTATAACTTTAACATGAAGAGACGTAAGATTTCTGTCGACGAGTTTCAATATAATTTCAAGACAAAATTGTAAGTACAAGTTTTGAAGAAAATTAACGTTGTGGATGAAAAAAGCCTAAAGTCTAAAGCTTTATTTGAGAGCAGAATCATGAAACTTATTTCATCGTGCATGGCATTATAACAATCAGAAACTCACTGCATGCTTGCAAATTCTACGACTTGGACATGTTTATTCCTTAATTTTAGATAGCCTGTTACAGTGAAGTTTGTTGGTAAAAAAAAGAAGCAAATAATGTTTAGGTTTTTTTTACCGACGACAACGTGACGTATTAATTGAATTATCTATCATGAGCTATATATTACGATATTTTAGTGATGATTTAAAACTCTAGGATTTAAATATTTTGGTAAGGGGCCGGGTCATTGAATAACCCCGTATTTTCCCTGTGCTTCAAGGCCCCCGCCACTTGACTAACTAGTTTCTCTACGGGATTGATAGAGCATTGAAATACTGATTGCTGCTTGGTCAAGTGAGTATGATTATATCCGGAGGGGGGGGGGGGGGGGGGGGGGGGAGGGGACTCCAGGGGTAAAGTATCGGGTATGCTCGTCGTATCTCTTAGGGGTAAAAATCAGCGATTTGGTATCTTTTAGGGTCTTAAATTTGAGGTTTAGCAAATCAGCACTTTCTGGTATCTTTTAAGTGGCTGAAAAAGGAACTAGCCCATCGCATAATAACGCATATGTATGCCTGCGTAAACTCAGAATATTACTCAAGGAAAAACATTTCAAAAGCCTTTATTTTTTAATAGTATTATTTTTGTGGTATCTCTTAGGGGTTAAAATTTACCCAGCCAAACCCTTTTGACAAAACTTCCGGTATCCCGGGGGACTATATTCTAACATCAGTTACATCTAACAGACTTATTTTAACAATTAAAGTTACTTTTGCAAAGCAGTTATCATTATTTCACTGTTCTTTATTTTTATTTAAGCATATTAATCTGAAAATGCATTTGATTCCAATTCAAAAATAAGAAGTTTTTGTATTTAATTTTAATTTCTTGTCATTGTTTATCTTTCACATAATATAATATAATAATATGTAATATATATTAGTAAAATTCTACTACTATACTATCGCAAATCCTGCATTGTGATTGGCTAACGTACTCACTATCTATCAGCCGATAGATATATACATACACTCTATTATATTATACTTCCTTAATTATTATATCATCTAATCTATTATTAAACTTATTATTATTATTGTAGAGGGTCGCGACGTTTGGACTGCAAGCTGCAAGCTGCCGGTCAATCTTCATCAGACGATAGTGCATACTGGATGGTGTGTCTCTCGTATTATATCATATATCATATATCATCTGCGCTGTGCTTGGATGGTACGTCGGTTCGTGTTCTGATAGGATGTTCTGTTGTAATTTTCGAGATTAGTTAAAACTACTTGATAACGCAAACGTTGAATACAAAGGTAACCCCATTGGCGGGGAGGACGGGGGGGGGGGGGGGGGGTAGGGGGAGCATCGTCATAAATAGGGATAAAAGACAATGAGCTCTTCATCCAATCCACCTCGTATATATATTTCTAAAAATTCTATCACTTTGGATGCTTTTTGTCATGCAAGAAGCCTGCAAAGTACTACAGGGTAGGCCATGGTTTTGATGGACTTTCACCCTTTTTCACACCTTTTTTCATCCAATCCATCTCGTGTAAATTTTTCTCGAATTTTATTATTTACATTGTATTTGTAGGGGTCAGAAAATGATGCCGTATAACCATGGTACTTTTGTCAATAATGGGTGGTTATTAGGGGTTAGAAAATGAAGCTGTATAACCATGGTACTTTTGTCAATAATGGGTGGTTATTAGGGGTCAGAAAATGAAGCCGTATAACCATGGTACTTTTGTCGTAAGACGAACGAATAGCCCAATAAGACGACGGAATAGCCAAATAAGAGGAAGGAATAGCCCAATAAGACGAACGAATAGCCCAATAAGTCGAAGGAATAGCCCAATAAGACGAAGGAATAGCCCAATAAGACGAAGGAATAGCCCAATAAGACTAAGGAATAGCCCAATAAGACGAACGAATAGCCCAATAAGACGAACGAATAGCCCAATAAGACGAAGCAAAAGCCCCATAAGACGTCTATTATGATATACACTCCATTACATTAAGAACCCCATTTCGGCAATTTTTTGGCCAAAAAACACCTACTTTGCATTCTTCAAAAAAAATTCATAATTTTTTAAAAGGTGTGAAAACGAGTCAAAATCGATCAAAACCATGGGCTATAGTCCATGCTTTTTGCCCCAAAATGGCCAAAAATCACCTATTTTGCATTCTTTAAAAAATAATTCATATTTTTTAAAAAGGTGTGAAAATGAGCAAAAATCGATCAAAACCATGGGCTATAGTCCATGCTTTTTGCCCCAAAATGCCCAAAAATCACCTATTTTGCATTCTTCAAAAAAAATTCATAATTTTTAAAAAAGTGTGAAAATGAGCCAAAATCGATCAAAACCATGGGCTATAGTCCATGCTTTTTGCCCCAAAATGGCCAAAAATCACCTATTTTGCATTCTTTAAAAAATAATTCATAATTTTTAAATAGGTGTGAAAATGAGCCAAAATCGATCAAAACCATGGGCTATAGTCCATGCTTTTTGCCCCAACATGCCCAAAAAACACCTACTTTGCATTCTTCAAAAAAAATTCATAATTTTTAAAAAAGTGTGAAAATGAGCCAAAATCGATCAAAGCCATGGGCTATAGTCCATGCTTTTTGCCCCAACATGCCCAAAAAACACCTATTTTGCATTCTTTAAAAATAATTCATAATTTTTAAAAAGGTGTGAAAATGAGCCAAAATCGATCAAAGCCATGGGCTATAGTCCATGCTTTTTGCCCCAAAATGGCCAAAAATCACCTATTTTGCATTCTTCAAAAATAATTCATAATTTTTAAAAAGGTGTGAAAATGAGCCAAAATCGATCAAAACCATGGGCTATAGTCCATGCTTTTTGCCCCAAAATGGCCAAAAATCACCTATTTTGCTTTCTTCAAAAATAATACATAATTTTTAAAAATGTGTGAAAATGAGCCAAAATCGATCAAAACCATGGGCTATAGTCCATGCTTTTTGCCTCAAAATGGCCAAAAATCACCTATTTTGCATTCTTCAAAAATAATTCATAATTTTTAAAAAGATGTGAAAATAAGCCAAAATCGATCAAAACCATGGGCTATAGTCCATGCTTTTTGCCCCAAAATGGCCAAAAATCACCTATTTTGCATTCTTTAAAAAATAATTCATATTTTTTAAAAAGGTGTGAAAATGAGCCAAAATCGATCAAAACCATGGGCTATAGTCCATGCTTTTTGCCCCAAAATGCCCAAAAATCACCTATTTTGCATTCTTCAAAAAAAATTCATAATTTTTAAAAAAGTGTGAAAATGAGCCAAAATCGATCAAAACCATGGGCTATAGTCCATGCTTTTTGCCTCAAAATGGCCAAAAATCACCTATTTTGCATTCTTCAAAAATAATTCATAATTTTTAAAAAGATGTGAAAATAAGCCAAAATCGATCAAAACCATGGGCTATAGTCCATGCTTTTTGCCCCAAAATGGCCAAAAATCACCTATTTTGCATTCTTTAAAAAATAATTCATATTTTTTAAAAAGGTGTGAAAATGAGCCAAAATCGATCAAAACCATGGGCTATAGTCCATGCTTTTTGCCCCAAAATGCCCAAAAATCACCTATTTTGCATTCTTCAAAAAAAATTCATAATTTTTAAAAAAGTGTGAAAATGAGCCAAAATCGATCAAAACCATGGGCTATAGTCCATGCTTTTTGCCCCAAAATGGCCAAAAATCACCTATTTTGCATTCTTTAAAAAATAATTCATATTTTTTAAAAAGGTGTGAAAATGAGCCAAAATCGATCAAAACCATGGGCTATAGTCCATGCTTTTTGCCCCAAAATGCCCAAAAATCACCTATTTTGCATTCTTCAAAAAAAATTCATAATTTTTAAAAAAGTGTGAAAATGAGCCAAAATCGATCAAAGCCATGGGCTATAGCCATGGTTTTTGCCCCAAAATGGCTAAAAATCACCTATTTTGCATTCTTCAAAAATAATTCATAATTTTTAAAAAGGTGTGAAAATGAGCCAAAATCGATCAAAGCCATGGGCTATAGTCCATGCTTTTTGCCCCAAAATGGCCAAAAATCACCTATTTTGCTTTCTTCAAAAATAATACATAATTTTTAAAAAGGTGTGAAAATGAGCCAAAATCGATCAAAACCATGGCCTATAGTCCATGCTTTTCGCCCCAAAATGGCCAAAAAACACCTACTTTGCTTTCTTCAAAAATAATTCATAATTTTTAAAAAAGGTGTGAAAATAAGACAAAATCGATCAAATCCATGGGCTATAGTCCATGCTTTTTGCCTCAAAATGGCCAAAAATCACCTATTTTGCATTCTTCAAAAATAATTCATAATTTTTAAAAAAGTGTGAAAATAAGCCAAAATTGATCAAAACCATGGGCTATAGTCCATGCTTTTTGCCCCAAAATGGCCAAAAATCACCTATTTTGCATTCTTTAAAAAATAATTCATATTTTTTAAAAAGGTGTGAAAATGAGCCAAAATCGATCAAAACCATGGGCTATAGTCCATGCTTTTTGCCCCAAAATGCCCAAAAATCACCTATTTTGCATTCTTCAAAAATAATTCATAATTTTTAAAAAAGTGTGAAAATGAGCCAAAATCGGTCAAAACCATACGCTATAGTCCATGCTTTTTGCCCCAAAATGGCCAAAAATCACCTATTTTGCATTCTTCAAAAATAATTCATAATTTTTAAAAAGGTGTGAAAATGAGCCAAAATCGATCAAAACCATGGGCTATAGTCCATGCTTTTTGCCCCAAAATGGCCAAAAATCACCTATTTTGCTTTCTTCAAAAATAATACATAATTTTTAAAAAGGTGTGAAAATGAGCCAAAATCGATCAAAACCATGGCCTATAGTCCATGCTTTTTGCCCCAAAATGGCCAAAAAACACCTACTTTGCTTTCTTCAAAAATAATTCATAATTTTTAAAAAAGGTGTGAAAATAAGACAAAATCGATCAAATCCATGGGCTATAGTCCATGCTTTTTGCCCCAAAATGGCCAAAAATCACCTATTTTGCATTCTTCAAAAATAATTCATAATTTTTAAAAAGGTGTGAAAATGAGCCAAAATCGATCAAAACCATGGGCTATAGTCCATGCTTTTTGCCCCAAAATGGCCAAAAATCACCTATTTTGCTTTCTTCAAAAATAATACATAATTTTTAAAAAGGTGTGAAAATGAGCCAAAATCGATCAAAACCATGGCCTATAGTCCATGCTTTTCGCCCCAAAATGGCCAAAAAACACCTACTTTGCTTTCTTCAAAAATAATTCATAATTTTTAAAAAAGGTGTGAAAATAAGACAAAATCGATCAAATCCATGGGCTATAGTCCATGCTTTTTGCCTCAAAATGGCCAAAAATCACCTATTTTGCATTCTTCAAAAATAATTCATAATTTTTAAAAAGATGTGAAAATAAGCCAAAATTGATCAAAACCATGGGCTATAGTCCATGCTTTTTGCCCCAAAATGGCCAAAAATCACCTATTTTGCATTCTTTAAAAAATAATTCATATTTTTTAAAAAGATGGGAAAATGAGCCAAAATCGATCAAAACCATGGGCTATAGTCCATGCTTTTTGCCCCAAAATGCCCAAAAATCACCTATTTTGCATTCTTCAAAAAAAATTCATAATTTTTAAAAAAGTGTGAAAATGAGCCAAAATCGGTCAAAACCATACGCTATAGTCCATGCTTATTGCCCCAAAATTACCAAAAATGACCTATTTTCCATCCATCATAAATAATGCATAATTTTCTCAAAGGTGTGAAAAACACCCAAAATTGATCAAAACCATGGGCTATAGTCCATGCTTTTTGCCCCAAAATGGCCAAAAAACACCTACTTTGCTTTCTTCAAAAATAATTCATAATTTTTAAAAAAGGTGTGAAAATAAGACAAAATCGATCAAATCCATGGGCTATAGTCCATGCTTTTTGCCTCAAAATGGCCAAAAATCACCTATTTTGCATTCTTCAAAAAAAATTCATAATTTTTAAAAAAAGTGTGAAAATGAGCCAAAATCGGTCAAAACCATGGGCTATAGTCCATGCTTTTTGCCCCAAAATGGCCAAAAATCACCTATTTTGCATTCTTCAAAAAAAAATTCATCATTTTTAAAAAAGTGTGAAAATAAGGCAAAATCGATCAAAACCATGGGCTATAGTCCATGCTTTTTGCCCCAAAATGGCCAAAATGGCAAAAAGCATGGACTATAGCCCATGGTATTGATCGATTTTGCCTTATTTTCACCCCTTTTTAAAAATTATGATTTTTTTTTGAAGAATGCAAAATAGGTGATTTTTGGCCATTTTGGGGCAAAAAGCATGGACTATAGCCCATGGTTTTGATCGATTTTGGGTCATTTTCACTTCTTTTTAAAAATGATGATTTTTTTCTGAAGAATGCCAAATAGGTGATTTTTGGCCATTTTGGGGCAAAACGCATGGACTATAGCCCATGGTTTTGACCGATTTTGGCTCATTTTCACACTTTTTTAAAAATTATGAACTTTTTTTTTAGAATCCAAATAGGTGATTTTTGGCCATTTTGGGGCAAAAAAGCATGGGCTATAGCCCATGGTTTTGACCGATTTTGGCTCATTTTCACACTTTTTTAAAAATTATGAATTTTTTTTGAAGAATGCAAAATAGGTGATTTTTGGCCATTTTGGGGCAAAAAAGCATGGACTATAGCCCATGGTTTTGACCGATTTTGGCTCATTTTCACACTTTTTTAAGAATTATGAATTTTTTTTGAAGAATGCAAAATAGGTGATTTTTGGCCATTTTGGGGCAAAAAGCATGGACTATAGCCCATGGTTTTGACCGATTTTGGCTCATTTTCACACTTTTTTAAAAATTATGAATTTTTTTTGAAGAATGGAAAATAGGTGATTTTTGGCCATTTTGGGGCAAAAAGCATGGACTATAGCCCATGGTTTTGATCGATTTTGGCTCATTTTCACACCTTTTTAAAAATTATGAATTATTTATGAAGAATGCAAAATAGGTGATTTTTGGCCATTTTGGGGCAAAAAGCATGGACTATAGCCCATGGTTTTGATCGATTTTTGGTCATTTTCACACCTTTTTAAAAATTATGAATTATTTATGAAGAATGCAAAATAGGTGATTTTTGGCCATTTTGGGGTAAAAAGCATGGACTATAGCCCATGGTTTTGATCGATTTTGGCTCATAATTTTTAAAAAGGTGTGAAAATGAGACAAAATCGATCAAAACCATGGGCTATAGTCCATGCTTTTTGCCCCAAAATGCCCAAAAAACACCTACTTTGCTTTCTTCAGGCAAAAATCATAATTTTTAAAAAGGTGTGAAAATGAGCCAAAATCGATCAAAACCATGGGCTATAGTCCATGCTTTTTGCCCCAAAATGGCCAAAAATCACCTATTTTGCATTCTTCAAAAAAAAATTCATCATTTTTAAAAAAGTGTGAAAATGAGCCAAAATCGGTCAAAACCATGGGCTATAGTCCATGCTTTTTGCCCCAAAATGGCCAAAAATCACCTATTTTGCATTCTTCAAAAAAAATTCATAATTCTTAAAAAGGTGTGAAAATGAGCCAAAATCGGTCAAAACCATGAGCTATAGTCCATGCTTTTTGCCCCGAAATGGCTAAAAATCACCTATTTTGCATTCTTCAAAAAAAATTCATAATTTTTAAAAAAGTGTGAAAATGAGCCAAAATCGGTCAAAACCATGGCCTATAGTCCATGCTTTTTGCCCCAAAATGGCCAAAAATCACCTATTTTGCATTCTTCAAAAACAAATCATAATTTTTAAAAAGGTGTGAAAATAAGGCAAAATGGGTCAAAACCATGAGCTATAGTCCATGCTTTTTGCCCGAAAATGCCCAAAACTCACCTATTTTGCATTCTTTATAAATAATTCATAATTTTTAAAAAGGTGTGAAAATAAAGGAAAATCGATCAAAACCATGGGCTATAGTCCATGCTTTTTGCCTCAAAATGGCTAAAAAAGACAAAGGAAAAGCCCAATATGACCACGGAATAGCCCAATAAGACGAAGGAATAGCCGAATAAGACGAAGGAATAGCCCAATATGACGACGGAATAGCCCAATAAGACGAACGAATAGCCCAATAAGACGAAGGAATAGCCGAATAAGACGAACGAATAGCCCAATAAGACGAACGAATAGCCCAATAAGACGAACGAATAGCCCAATAAGACGAACGAATAGCCCAATAAGACGAACGAATAGCCCAATAAGACGAACGAATAGCCCAATAAGACGAACGAATAGCCCAATAAGACGAACGAATAGCCCAATAAGACGAACGAATAGCCCAATAAGACGAACGAATAGCCCAATAAGACGAACGAATAGCCCAATAAGACGAACGAATAGCCCAATAAGACGAACGAATAGCCCAATAAGACGAACGAATAGCCCAATAAGACGAACGAATAGCCCAATAAGACGAACGAATAGCCCAATAAGACGAACGAATAGCCCAATAAGACGAACGAATAGCCCAATAAGACGAACGAATAGCCCAATAAGACGAACGAATAGCCCAATAAGACGAACGAATAGCCCAATAAGACGAGCGATTAGCCCAATAAGACGAACGAATAGCCCAATAAGACGAGCGAATAGCCCAAGACGAACGAATAGCCCAATAAGACGAGCGAATAGCCCAATAAGACGAACGAATAGCCCAATAAGACGAGCGAATAGCCCAATAAGACGAACGAATAGCCCAATAAGACGAACGAATAGCCCAATAAGACGAACGAATAGCCCAATAAGACGAACGAATAGCCCAATAAGACGAACGAATAGCCCAATAAGACGAACGAATAGCCCAATAAGACGAGCGATTAGCCCAATAAGACGAACGAATAGCCCAATAAGACGAGCGAATAGCCCAATAAGACGAACGAATAGCCCAATAAGACGAGCGAATAGCCCAATAAGACGAGCGAATAGCCCAATAAGACGAGCGAATAGCCCAATAAGACGAACGAATAGCCCAATAAGACGAACGAATAGCCCAATAAGACGAACGAATAGCCCAATAAGACGAACGAATAGCCCAATAAGACGAACGAATAGCCCAATAAGACGAACGAATAGCCCAATAAGACGAACGAATAGCCCAATAAGACGAAGGCATAGCCCAATAAGACGAGCGATTAGCCCAATAAGACGAACGAATAGCCCAATAAGACGAACGAATAGCCCAATAAGACGAGCGAATAGCCCAATAAGACGAGCGAATAGCCCAATAAGACGAGCGAATAGCCCAAGACGAACGAATAGCCCAATAAGACGAGCGAATAGCCCAATAAGACGAGCGAATAGCCCAATAAGACGAGCGAATAGCCCAATAAGACGAACGAATAGCCCAATAAGACGAACGAATAGCCCAATAAGACGAACGAATAGCCCAATAAGACGAACGAATAGCCCAATAAGACGAACGAATAGCCCAATAAGACGAACGAATAGCCCAATAAGACGAACGAATAGCCCAATAAGACGAACGAATAGCCCAATAAGACGAGCGATTAGCCCAATAAGACGAACGAATAGCCCAATAAGACGAGCGAATAGCCCAATAAGACGAACGAATAGCCCAATAAGACGTAGGAATAGCCCAATAAAATGATAAAATCATTGTCCGATAAAACGATAAAATAGCCCAATAAGACCACAAACCAACCCAATAAGACGAAGGAATAGGCCAATAAGACGACTGAAAAGACTTCCATTGTCTTATAGAAAAATAGAATGAGGAATAGATATTTTCGAAAATGCCTCATTCTGTTGATAATTCTCAAGACAATGGAAGTGCTTTCGGCCTTTGTGAAAGAATGTTGAAACAATTTTAAGGGGATGACGTACCTAAATAATATGAAACCACAAGTTATAATTTAAAAACAATCCACTTGCTTTTATTGGTCATATTATTGATTTTTACAGACGAAACACTGATATGAACTCGTTTCTCAAGTCTATTTAGAGTGACGTTTGGTATTTGAAGCACTCTATTTTAAGATTTATTCGAATAAATATCTAACAATACTGACAGTATTTTACAGGAAATAATTTACAAGAATATGATTGTTCGTTGTTCAAATTCGAACAAATAAAATTGCTAACATGATATTCAATTGACAGGCAAGTGATGCATAAAATTTGGAACTCTTATTACAAAAATAATCTGCTGGCCGTAAAAATTCTGGCAGTGAAAGGATGCCAATGTTGATTGGTAGTAGTAGTACTGCTACTAGGTTTGTATGGTAGTTAAGCTTGAGGAGTTCGCCTTAGTTGTCGTCGATTGTTTGTTTGAGTGGTTTGTGATACTAAAGACAAATTGTTGACAACCAACTTTTATGTAGCTGCCGTGATGAAGGAGCGCAGTGCCTTCCCAGCCTGCCCCACTGCTACCAATTAAATTAGAACTACTTGTCGTACAATTGCATGTTTTGGAAATCTTTTGAACACCAAAACCAACAGTTCTACGAGCTACCTTTGAAGTCTTTCTGGATTCTGCTGATTTGACGAGTTTTGACTTGGCAACTTTGGTGGGGTCAAGATCTTTGGATGACGTAACATTACGATTTGGTTTGTCAGAAAAATCACATGAATAGAGAACATTGTCAACGTATGTGCCATGTTCGCTGTAGTTGATCAGTTCATATTGATCTGAAGTCTAGGTAGAGGAAAGAAAGAGAAGGGATAATGAGATAAAATGAATATAAAATGAAGATAAAATTTGATATGTTTTATCCAGCTTGTTAATTTTGTGCGTCCACTGCCTAAATCAGACAGCAGGGGTGGATCCAGGGAGTGGCAAAGGGGAGCTGTAGACCCCCCCCCCCCAGGTAAAAATGGAAATGGAATGGAACAGAAAGCACATTTTGAAACATCTTTCCAAGTTCTGCAGTGTCATTAGCAACATTCAGTCAAGCCCCTCCTTATATTTCTGGCTGATTCTGCCCCTGGACAGAAAGACCTTTTCAGCTTGGGTATAATGTTTTCCCATTTCAGACCACACATCTTTCCCCATCTTTATTTGAGTTGTATCCATATTCACGTTTCTTCTCATGCACAATGGTTGAACAAGAAATTATACTCTAAGGGAGCATTCATTTTTTAGGAGGGGGTGGGGGCGGAGGAATTGGAGGAATCAAATAGAAAAAATGCTAGCCCCCATGGTAAGGAATTGAATATTTCGATAACCCCCCCACTTCCAAATATAAAAAATTTTCTAGCACCCCCCCCCCCCCCCCCCAGAAATTGACTAAAAAAAAAAAAACCCGTATTTTTATGATGACCCCCCCCTTGGTTCAACGTTTAAAAAAATGCGACCCCCCCCTTTTTACCTAGTATTTTTTAATGACCCCCCCCCAATTCCTCCGGCCCCCTCCCCCCCTCCTAAAAAATGAATGCTCCCTAAGGAATGACACCTGGCCTGAAATGGGAATATATAATTTACTCCCAAGCCAAAAAGGTCTAATAAACAAGTTCAGTTGGATACTGGGAATCATACTTGACTAATTATTTATCAACTCTTACCTCATCATAGAAAATACAACAGTGTTTTTCTGAGATGAAGTTACAATGACTGTAGTCTTGTAGACAAACATCTGTGTCAACACCTAAAGAAACAAGACATTACATCTCATTAGCAACAGCGTCAAAACAATGGCCTTGATATGATTGGCTCACAAAGCACCCAATGCCGTTCATGAGCTCCTTGGAATGCTTGATACTTGGTGACTATTTTAATACAGAATTATGCTGTACAGTATTAGCACACCTTGAAGCAGAGGGTGCATTCATTAAAGATACTTTTCAATTGCTATTCGAGGAGCAGGATTAGCTCATTTGGTTAGTGCATGGCCTTTAGAGCTAGAGGTCCATGCAGGATCTCCACTTCTGTTTCGACTTCAGCTTTGAATACTCTTAAACAGAACACTGATAGCTGGAGAGAGTGGGTCAAGTGTGTACCAGTAAAATATTAAAGGACAAAATTCCAGAAACTCACCCAGGCTGCAGTGGTTAAAGGGTAAACCTGACCCCTACCCTCTGGCTAGCTTTTGCCCCATCAAATCCTATCCCTTAACTAAAAGTTACGACAACTTGTTACTCTATTACATCAAACAGCCACCTACCTCTTCCAAGTGAAAGGCATTTATGAACCATAGACATTGGAGGTCCAGTTCCTGTGAGGGGGCATAATACTGCTATAGATCTACCTGATTGGACAGCTGGGAATGGAGAACAGAATACATCAATGATAAGTCAACAATCATTGATGTAGCAAAACATCAAATAGATAACTACAGCTGTAGATAACTAACAGATAACTAGAGACATGCCATTACACATAATAATAATAATAATAATAATAATAATAATAATAAAAATTTGAGTATATCTAAAAAGAAAATATACATAATATATATATGAATCTAAAAATATCTACAAGAGTAAAACTAGTATTATTATATTCATATCTTAACATTTCAAATACCGCGAACCTAACATCTAATTTCACCCCGGTTTGCTCCCAGTTCGACCTTTAGCTCAGCTGGTAGAGCGTCGGTGTACAAATCCGAAGGCCGTGGGTTCGAATCCTATCGAGGTCGGAATTAATTTTTCCGAATTTATTTCCAAGGGTTTTTTGCCCGGAATTACCTCGTTTCTCTTAGCACTATAACTTTAACTTATTTCCTTTCTATGTATTCCACAGTGCTACACGGTCCTCATATTCATACTGGTATTATTTTATTTAACCATATGCTTGTTTAAAAAGAAAAGTTTTAAGATTGCTTTTAAAAGTATTCAGGCTACTAGTATTCTTTATGTCACAAACCTGTATGGTTGGGCGAGACTACTGAATCCTTTAGTCCATTGAAGGTGATTTTCCTGGATGTTACTGGACTTGGTGGTACAGGCTAACACAGAAACAGAAAAGGATTTTGTCATTTTTCCTTGGTGGTGGTGATGGGGAAGAGGAGGGGTGAATCTATGATCCTGAAATTTTGTATGATTTTGATGGGGATTTTTGTCCCTGATTCGTCCAACCCTAATACGTTTCTTAAGTGAAAGAACTAGACTAATAACATACTCTACCTGCTAAACCAAGTATGGACATGCAGAGCTTTCAATAATATTTGGAGTAGATGGTCAATCCAAAAAAGTGGGGGTCCGTATCCCCCAAGGGGCTGTAACTTAATTTGGCAATGAATTAATTTTTTGTCAAAATAGCCGGCAGTTTAAGGTGAAGTATCCAGTGATAAACCGCTGGTAGCCGCCTTTTATTGAAAGCTCTGGACCAGTGTATATTGGAGAGGGGTGGGTAGGCATGGGGGTATCAACCCTGTTTTGTAAAGGGTACCAAGTGTTAGGAAATGTAAGGCCCTAATGCAACAAGATAGTAAGATAGTATTTTAGATCAGGACATCATAACTTGTAATATATATTGCAAACCATGACCCATCCCATAGATAAAGGCAAGTTTAGTATAGGATGTACTGTACCTTAGCCTGTGCAAGAAGCTGTTGTAGTCTTTGAAATGCAAGAACTTGTATTAATCTTGAGTCTAGTTTACCAAGTTCTGATATCACAAAGAGAAAAGAAAGCTAGTAATTAGTCAAAAGAAATATTTGTCACTGTACTTGCTACCTTTGCTGGAATGATAGCAAGCTGGGACTGTAAAAACTATAGACCCCTTTCACATGACGACAAAGCAGCTCAATTTGGAGGACAAAACAAAAGAACTTCAATCTCTTAGAAATGGAATCTTTTGTTTTGTCCTCCAAATTAAGCTGTATTGCAACATGCAGAAAGGGGCCTATTGTGGGTTTTATAATATTGTAATCTGTTCTGTATGATTATGATCGTCGTGGAATATTGTAAGGGACCGGTCATTATTTATGTGTGTGTGGGGGGGGGGGGGGGGGGGGGGGGGGGATTTTTTTTGTCTGCATTAAAACATTTTTCAAGTATTAAATACCTGTTTTTGCTTGAACATATTCTTGTACATTGAAATTCTATTTTGACCCACCCCCTTTCTTTGACAAATATAAGCCTGACCCCCCTTGATTTGATTTCTCTCCCCCCCCCCCCCCCCACATAAACAATGACCAGTCCCTAATCTAGGATCATGTACAAATAGGGGTCACTTGAGGTTTTGCAGCACAATGTGTTAACATCAACAAATTTAGGCGCTTCCTTGTACAGTTAAATTCTGTTCCAAAGAGTCTACATCTAGTTAAACCTTTTTAAGGTTCAAAGTAAGACTTTGTCCTTGTTTTGAAAGAGTAGCACTTGAGACCCAGTGACTAACGAACATGTGACTCATATTCTAAGATCAAATTTGAATTTAAAAGTTGATTTTTGTAGAGGGATGAAACCAGAAAACCTGGATAAAAATCGTTGAGGCACAGGAGAGAATCAACAAGCAATTCTACTCATTGCATTGGGGAGAGGCAAGCACTTCCATTGCTATGCCACTTGTACTTCAGAGTGCTCCTATGAAATGTTTAGAACAACATACATATGTAACTCACCATTAAAGGCATCCACACCTGTTGCCGCACAGATACTATTAATAGCATTGGCAGTGGCCAGTGGTGTTGATCCTGCTCCCTGAGCTCCCCGCACAGGACTTGACATCACTGTAGAACTTGTAGAGCTAGATTGTGCCGATGTTGTGGTTGCCGTAGAAACCGTAGCAGGTAATGTAAGAACTGAAGCTGAAGGAATTTGTCCAGCAGTGGTACTCGATGCGAGTCCTATAGTCTTTAAAATACTTCCAGTACTGTTACTAAGAACTATTAGTTTTGTTGGAGTATTAGTGTTGAGCTTCCCACCACTTGTTCCCGGTAAAGCACTCACTATAGCAGATCCTAGAGCAGTTGCAGTCTTTGTACCGGCATTACCAGATAACGACGTTGAAACAGCAGATGTCCCTGCTACTGGTTTGACTATTCCTACCGTAGACTTTGGTTTTAAATTATTTAAATGTGTCAGGTCATTAATAAGTTTAATTGTATCTATTTGATTTTTATTCATTTCACCATGATTGACATCCGTAGGTTCGTGTTTAAGGGTTATCGTATTAGTATTACTCAACACACCAGAGGAAGCCATTGCCGCAATCTGAGAGCTCAAAGAAGATGGTGTGATGCCTTTTGCCGTACTCAAAGGACCATTCATTTGTGCTTGAAGTTTTGAAGGAGAGGCATAAAGTATAGTTACAGGTTTTGTTACAGTCTTGCCACCACTTGATGTTGTTATCGTCGTGGTAACCACCCTGCTGATGCAAGCATTTGCAACATTACTAGTTGCCGAGCTGTGTGTTCCCAACTCATTCTTGACTCCATTGAAGACATCCTTTGACAGGCTACTTAAACTAGCTGCAAGAGCATTGACGGCGCTTGTTGAAGGTAGGTTTGTAACACTAGAAGGTTCTGATTTAACGCCTGGTGATGTTTCTGATGGGTCAGGTGAGCAGCCTGGAACCATTAGTTTGTTGGACTGCGTGTTAACAAGATGCTTCGCTATATCACACTGCAGATTCACCACACACTTTAACCACTGAAAAAGGAAACAGTTATTGAATTGAACATAATCAATTTTATGATATTTGTGATTTGATACTTTGTAATTATAATTTGTCTTGCCCTGACAGGCTTGAAAAAATACTGCAGACATAAAAAAATATAAACCCATACTTCACTCATAAAACATCGAATAAGATATATATTCTTAGAGTTGGTTTGAGAGAACTGTAAGATTTCATAGCATACCAATCAATCACAGCATGATGGAGCAGATTTGAGTGTGAAAAGTTATGGCATATACAGCATGGTTATGGCACAGCATGGACATGGCAAGGCACGTCTGCACTGACATGGTCACAGCAAAGCATGGTCTGTGCCATTAGATTTTCATAGTCATACAAAAACTGCTTATTTGACACAGTGTGAAAACACTGCTCATCCAATCAGAATGCTTGAACAATGTACCATGACAACCAACACACAGCAAGCCCATATAATGAACTTTTCTCTCAGTCCTATAAACAACTCTACAACTGGGTTTAGTGAGTATTTTGATTACCTCTTCCTGTTCTTCTGTTGTTGGTGTCGTCTGAGGAAGAGAATAAAGTGGTAATGGGCTCTGCATTTTTCTGATGTGTTCTGGTAAGAGTGTGATTGGTGGTGACTTGTAGTGATCTTTAATTGCTTGAGGAACCTGGAAAACACAATAAAATATGATGTGGGTGTTACTTGGGCTTAACTACACATCAGACAACAATCTTGAAAAAAAAGGAAAATTATCAGAGCTAATTTTATACAAAGGAGAACCTATGGATTGGAGATATAACCCTAATGCAGTCCCACAAATAGACTAAAAATGCATTGTCTAAATTTAAATGCATTGTACAACTTACTGGCTTTCAATTTTCAATCAGACTGTGATTTAGCCATTTTTTAACTTTTCTATAGCTTACCAAAGAAGCTCTTCTTCCAGAGGGCAAGTGTGCTTTTCTCTTGAAACCTGGATGGTTCTGAAGCCTGTAAAGAAATAATACAAAGAAAATGTTGATCAATGTGCACCATGGTTTAATGTCACCAGAACAAATAGACAATTTTTGAATTAGTCAATTACTGTTACTACATTATAGACTTATTTACTGAGACTTTCTGAGAATTTCCTTATTTCCTTATTTCAGTGTCTAAGTATTCACAAATACCAACGGTGCATAACATCAACAATACAAACACGTTCAAATTCTCTGGTATTCAATAGAACACATGAATATTCAAAATAGTTCCATACAAAGTCAAGGCTAACCCTGAGCAACATAGAATTCAAAAATATAGTATTGTACGATTCTATGCATGGCATTGAAACTGAATGTAAGGATTAGCAATTTTGATAACTTGGTTGATCAAAAACAGCCTCAAGTTCACTAATAATGGATTAATAGTCAAGTTAATGCAGTATCTGTACCTGTGTGCTTTCCTCAGGAAATTCATCTTGACTGTATGTTGAGAAATGTTGTTTTGTAGGTCATTGTAAGCCTGACAACGCTTGGTGAAACGTGGATCTCTCAGGCCAGGCTAAACAGAGAAATAATAATTATATCAAATTAATATTCATTCATCCACAGCTTTCCTGACATTTTTTCTAAGTGAAGTCTAATAATCAATTGGATTTGGAAGAGCCAACAAGACTTTGTACAGAGTTTAGTACATTGTTGTACTGTATAGAATTATAGATGGAATGCTAGACTTTATCAGTTTACACATATTTTCATAATTACGTGACCCAGACAACTAGCTATCATTCAAGCCATCTGGGTTTTTGGCTTCTGGCAATCAAATATTTAATACTCTGAGCTAGCAAATTCTTTATCAAGAGAAGCCAAAAACCCAAATTTCTTGGGCTGTGTCGGTTGCATAACTAAGAAAATTGGTGTAAATACACCTGGATGGAGTCACTGTGACAGTGAAGTGTTTTTGCCTTAGAAGAAAAAGCAAGTACTCAAGCAAGATCTAAAACACTTCACATTTCAATGACATTTCTCTGTGCAGTTATGGTAGCAGTTACACAATAGAGAACACCATTAGCCTACCTGTTTATGCTCGGCATGGTTGGGACACATCCACATTCCTGCAGGTTTGGTAGTAAGGGGAGGGTTGACGCAGTCCATGTGGAAAGCAAGTGGACAGAAGTCACAGTGAACAAGGTCACTAAACAGTTCAGACCTAAAAAAAAAATTTAATTTAAAAAACTATAATTATAAACAGCCACTTCACTGCAATTATAATAAGGTCATAATGAGTAGAGCAGGAACAACAGACTCTTTAAGAACTACATGAGATAGTTTGAGAGTTTATCCCCTAGTTGTATAGTTCTCTTCCCTCCATAAAAATTAACATATGAGTTGAGAATAACATGTATTTAAAAAGATAACACACCTACTACATGAAAAGCAAAGTCTGTCTGGAGGCAGGCCAGAATCCTCATCATCACCATTACTATAATAAAACCAGCGATTTATGGATTAAGTACTAAAGTTACTGTGATTTTCAATATTCTGTGAACTCAGTAGTTTCAAGTTCCCATTGAAATTTGTTTTTTCACTGCCACAAGTTAAAAATATAAGAAGGTACTGATTGATTAGTTTTGATTGACGGCAGCGAAAAACCAATTTCACGACAAGCCGCTGAAATATCTGAGTTTGCAGAATATTGAGAATTGCACTAAGCTTCATACACTACTGTTAGTATAGTTTGTACCATCTAATTTAGGGGTTCAAAAATCCTGGAAGCTGAGAAATGAAAATAACCAAAACCAAAACACTGTATCAGGGCAGAAAATAAGGACTTAACAATGGACAATGTCCAGTCAAAGTTGGCAGTTGTCTGACCAACTCTTCTTAGGCCAGTCATCTTGGCCAGTAATCTTGGCCAGTCACATTGACTGGTTACATGTTGGTCAGTCAGATGTGGCTTTTAATCATGCGCAGCCATTGAACAGCTGTTATATTTAGCCCTGTGTAAGGATTCAGAGTAACACTGGACCCACTGTGTTGAAAACTTTTGAGTTTGAGAGTGAGGAAAAAGGAGGGGCATCTTTCTGAGTTAAAAGATTAAAAACAACTGTTCACCTTAATGCTGGACGCTTCCCATTCTTTGGTGGAGGTCCTCTATCATCACAGCTACCCTGTCTTTTCCTGTCTCCTGATCAAACACGATGAATGAGAAGATTTAATATGGGTGTGGAAAACCAAAGCACATAGGAAAAGATAACTGTTATGTGCAGAATAGATTGCTACTGTAGAACCAATCATAACAGATGAGACTGAGAGATACAGGTAAAAGAACATACAGGTTATTATAAAAAGATGTTATTTTTGCCTCATGCAGATTTCTTATCAGATGTACAGTATGGAATTGGTTTTTCATGGTTGAGAAGGGAGAGATGGTCAATGTTTTCCGATACTGTAGGCTGGATATGAAATTTATGTCATTCACTCAGCTGATTGACACCAATATGCAACATGGGATTCTTCGAAAATATATCTGTAGGGATGTGATATACCCAAGCTTAAGGCCCTGTTACACATTGAAACTTTTAGCTGAAACTTGTGTGCAACAGTATCGCAAACAAATTTCAGGACGAAATTGCGTTGTGTAATACTCCCGCAAAACTTGTCTCACAATGCTGTTGCACACAAGCTAAGAGTTTCAACATGAACAGGGTCTTAAGGCTTGGTAATAGGATTGATTCCCCCTTCAGGATCCTGGTTTTTGGATATAAAAAGATAATATTAAATTTTTTTTGCCTACCTGGAAATACAGTGTTGCATTTTAATTCAGGAGGAAGAGTGAAAGTCGTCGGGTTTTTCCCTGAGCTCATTTTAACCAGCGTAGAGAACAGTGACTCTGGTTTGGAAATTTCTTTAGACTTTGGTTCAGACACTTCTTTATCTTTGGGTTTCTCATCCTTCTTTTCATTCTCTTCACTTTTCTCATTTTCCTTCTCTTCACTTCCTTTTCCTCTTTCCTCAACATCTTTCATTTCCTCCTTTAAAGAAAATTAATAGTTTAATAATATATTTTTACAAATGAATATGACTTTTGAATGTGTGGAAGTCGACACAATAGCTAATGAAATAATGTACATACATCCTTAGCTTTTAGCCTGCATTCAATACACAACCATTCACCATCAGGGATATCATCTTCTTCTAATGGTGGATCACTGATATATATAAAAAATAATAATTTGTGAATAAATTGGTTACTATCATTTTGGTTTCAATGTAAACTAATGTCTTGTGTCAAGTATCACCAATACTCCAGTTTTGCATTCAATGCAAACCGCTGTTTTTGAAGACCACAGACTCATTTGCACAGGCTTAGCCTCGTTTATAAAACATCTATTCAAAGACACCATTAAAAGTCTGTGGGATTGGTATTATTCAACTTGCACATTCTTTACATTACAGTTGTCTGTTACTAATGATTTGCAAAAGTCAACTGTAATGTAAAGAATGTGCAAGTTTAACAATACCAATGTTTTGAAATCCCACAAACTTTTAATGATGTTGTTGAATAGCTGACTTATAAATGAGGCTAAGCCTGTGCAAATGAGTCTGTGGTCTTCAAAAACAGCGGTTTGCATTGAATGCGAAACTTGTGTATTAAGTCATTATTATTTCTAGATAGAGATAAAGCTATCTTAATGGATAAGGATGGGTGTTCTATTGGTGGACATATAGATCAATGGGTGGCCGGTTGATTTATAGATAATTGGATGGGTGGAAATCAGATTATTTGTACAATTAATTGAATAGGCCATTTCTGAAATGTTGTGACCAAGTGGATATTACCAAGACTATGCTTGGTGGTGCAAAATATAAAAGCATTCTTGAGAAAATATATGAGAAATCTTTCTGGGTCCCTTAGGCTGCAGTACATTTTTGATTGAGTCTTATTCCAATCTGGTAAAACCCCCTAACATATTATTGGCATTACTTCCTTTAAGGATATCAAGAGAAGACTACTAGCAGTATATAAGATAAAAGCATGGAATCTAAATCTTATTTACTTTATTAATTAAATGGTACATTAGGCCACCAAGCAATATTATTCAAAGAACACTTAAATACTTATTTGAGTAAAATAAGCAATAAAGCATCAATAACAGAGTATATTAAGGATTAAAAAATCAGGGAATTTAGGTACTTTTTCTGCTACTGGTACAAGACAAGACGAAAGATACTGGTATCCTCAATATGACCACCCTTTCAAACCTAAACATTAGACTCCAGCAAATTATTAAGCACAATAGCTTTGAAAAAGACCAGAAGCTAATACGTTCTGGTGTTAAATACCGTAAAATGTGTATCATAATCCTATTTTTTATTGTTTGGTTGGTTAGGCATACACAAGGACTTGCAAAGTAGCTCAGTACTGGAGATTCTTCGACACTAGCTAAGCCTACTATAACATCTTTTGTATATGAGATGTTGAGGACATGGGTAAGATGGATAACAAATTTATCTTTGCGTCTTAAGAGTTATTGAGAAAGAGGTAAAGATAGGTGGTTTTGTGATATTCTTACCAGCAGCTCAGATGAAAGGCGCACGGACAGCGATCACAACACAACAGATCACCTCCTTCGCCACAACTATCACAATTATCGTGATTGACTGTACGTCCAACTTTTCTAGCTTCCTTGTCTGATTTTTTCGTCCTCTTCACAGGTATCTCCGACTGTGGAGGCTGTATTAGAGCTTGGATTTTCTTTAGGAAAAAACAAGTAAATAAATTTGCAGATAAATGATAAATAAGAAGTTGGCTTGTCAAAGTTTACGAGGATTTGGACGTGAAAGACAGGGAAACTAGAGTTTTACTTACATCCATGAGGCTTCCTTCGGGGTCCAAATGGTCGTAATCCATGACGGAGTGTTTTTCTTTTCTTTTCTAACTTATTACGATTAATAAAAACCAACAGAATTTATTTTAAATTCTGTTTAGAGCGACCCTCACAACGAAAGATTGGGTGAAGATTTGCCCGCCTTCGTTGTTGGGTCAAACATGGAGCTCGTTTTCCAAGCTCAGAAAAGGCAAAACGCAAATAAATTTTACAGCCTTCTAGCCAAATCCCTTGTTATGGCTACTATCTATAAATTTCGTTGAAATAACCAAAGGAGACCACAAAAATCTTTTTAAAAAACAAGATAAATAACGTAGAAAACCTTCGAAAACTGAGAAGAGAATTAGTGAATTGCAATTGCGCATGCGTCAATGCTGTACTTGCCATGCGCGCCTAGTGTATTTTGTGGAAAAACCGCAGGACACAGGATTCGCATTGCTTTCTTTGAAAAGAGAAATTAAATTTTCATCAGTAACAAAAAAGGAGAAATATCGCTTTTCAATACACCTAATTGCTCTCTTCTACCTATAATAGCGTTCTCTTTCGTAGGAAAATTTATATTTCTTTCTTTTTTGCCAATTCTAATAAAATAAACAACCTTCATCCGCGGTTTGAACTGGGAGAGTTTGAACTAGCAATAGTTACAAACATAGAAATTCTTATTTTAGTGTCGACTGTCAGAAATGTCCTTGGATCGATAAACGCTTCTTATTGGTCGGTTGAGTACAAAGGCAATGTATGTATAAAATCATCGAGGGAGGGGAGGGAAGATCATATTTTTTCCGAGCATCTGTACTTTATGAAATTCAACCAATTTCTATTCATTTTATGTTGGATTGTAGTTATTCTCTCGAGCTCTTGCTTCCCTTTATGTGTATTTTTTTATATTTTTATTTTCCTAATTACTTATTTTTAATTTTTTTTTACTTCCTTCTTCGTTTTGAATTTTATAATTTTATGAGCAATTATACCAGCAGTTTGTTACTCAATTTTGCCAGTTAGATAAATTAGGGTTAAAGTGAGTTCTCCGCACCGTTTATGAATCCAACAGCACAAATAAAAGTACAATTTTCCCACTCTCCCCAACTCTAACCGTCCGATTTCTTCCAAAGGAAACCCGCATTGAAATATTAAACGATCATCAGCCACGTTGTTGCTTTTACTAATCCTCAAACTAGTTATAAACAAAAGCTCACAACGTAAGGACTGCACATAACGTGTTGATTAGTGCAGAGAATGCAGCCTTTACACATTCAAACCCCTCTCCTCGAAAGCCACCCACTTTCAAAGATAACCGGGTGCCCTGTATTTTTGAAACTTGATAATGTGCAGCCAGTGTCATCTTTCAAAATACGTGGTATTGGAAATCTATGTCAAAAGGTGCGTTCTTACAGCTTTTCGTCGATCTGAGAAAACTGATTATATCATGATTTTCTGACCTGAATTTCTTCTGATTTTCCCCTCCAAGGCTGTAGGTGAAGGCTGTAGACATATTGTTTGCTCTTCTGGTAAGCACATGTTGCAAAGATAAGTTAGTCTCAGTTGCTTTTTGTTTGTTCTGATTGTCCCAATGGGATATCTTTTTACCAAAGCATAATTCAAATATACTATTATTTGAATTATTAGCTATCAACGTCAGTGAAATCATCCCCTTCACATAAGAATTATCATCCTTGTCACAATGAATGATATATGCCAGTTGGTGATTAGCAGGGGTTACCCCCCCCCCCAAAAAAAAAACAGGTCAAGAAGTTTACTCTCTCCTCTTCTCCCTACCTTTTTCCAGTAGTTGCTTTCCTACAGGTTTTTGAATCTTTTTGAATTGTATTATGATTACAGGTGGAAATGCTGGTCTTGCAGCAGCATACTCGGCAAGACAATTAAACACCCCCTGTACAATAATTGTACCTATAACAACTCCTCAGTCAATGGTGAATCGGCTTCAAGAAGAAGGTGCAAAGGTTACTGTTCATGGAGATGTAGGTGAACTTTCAGTTTTTTACAGTATACCTCGGGTGCCAATGTGAATGCCAACAGCTTAATAGAAAGGATAGAACTTTAGGCGTGGCACACCTTGTTTCTTTAATAATTTCTCTAACACAGGGATCCCAGCCAAAGGTTTAAATCTTGCATTACTTGATAAGCATCAAAGATGGGATATGATGAGATCAATCTTCTATCTTGGATCTCTGGTCCTTTTCACATCTTGCTTGGCACTCACTCAGAAATGCAAGATTAAATCTCTTGCACTTCTTGACTAAATGCCCCAAGGTGTTTTCAATGGTTTGGGATGAAGTGGTCATACATTGCTTTTTTTGTGGAAAATCCTGGAATATCCAATTTGTCACATATTTTTTTAGTCTGCTTGCCTGAAGGCTTGAGTGTATACTAGAAAATGCAAGCCGGACTTGAGGGATATAGTTCATGGTACGCCACTCATGCAAAACCATTGTGTAACTCGAGAGCAGATCCATGAATTTTTGAGAGGGGGTCCTAACTTATTAAGCAAAAAAAGGAACTAGAAACTAGTGGGTCTGGACCTCCTGACCCTACACCTGGATCATGGATCAGATACTGTATCTAAAACAAATTTTGTAACATTATGTTAGTAACATTAATACACAGCGACATATCCAGGAGGGCCAAGGGTGGCAGTGAACCCCCACCCTTTTTATTGGTAGTTAATTTGTGTATGTGTTTAGGGGAGGGTAGGGTAGGGTAGGGAGGTGATGGTTTGTTGAGGTTGTTTGGGAACTAGTTTTCCTCATGGGAAATACCAGATACAGTGGCATAGAAAGGGTTGACTGCCCACCCTTGATGTAATTCATGTGGGATTCCTGTGGATATGGTAGAAAAATGGTGCATTGCATACCCCTGCCTGGATATGCCTCTGTAACATGTAATGGCAGGTAGCGAGACTGATGTAAACTCTGTGAAAGTTACGACTCCCACACAGCCATTAGCATATCTGCAACACACTGAATATTAAGTTGAAACCTTTATCGACAAGGAGTTTATATTATTGGGTTCTCAGGTTTGGGATGAAGCTGATAAACTTGCAAGAGAAATAACTGAACAACCAGGTAGGGATGAAAACCTTATATCTTCTTGCATCTTGATATAACATAGCATATGCATTGTAGATTACAGGGAGTGGGGGAAGGGTAAGGGAGGGCAGGGAGACAGGGACAGCATGCAGATCACATCTTAAAGTGAGGGGGGGCTAAGATTGGAAAATATAAAGGACTAGTCAGTATCCAAAGCTGGCTCCATCTTCCCTGGGAGGGGGGACTGGCCAATAGTGAGAATCCCCCATCCCCCTGTGTGCTGTTACGCGTAGGCTTAATTACTTGATATATCTTTGACACTAATAAGTTCTCACATATAGGTTATACCTACATTCCTCCATTTAACCATCCTGATATTTGGTAAGTTTACTTCAAGTAACAGTAAACTGGTGTATCTTCTTCTCCAGATGGAATGAGAGCTCAAGGGGGTTAGCATTTGAACAATAGGTTTTGTCACTTCTTCACTGGATTGTCAAACAGATTTCTGGAAATTTAAATGCCAATCAACCAAAACGAGTTTTTCGTCATCGTACGCCCACCTATAAGGTTAAGGTCACTGCAATATATAAGAATAGATAATTAAAGGAAAATTATACAAACTAATATTTCAAATTCCTAATGACTGACAGGGAAGGAGTTGCTTCTTTGATCCACGAAGCAGCCAAGGAATTAAATGGAGTTAAGCCAGGTGTAGTATCTGTGTGTGTTGGTGGAGGTGGGCTCCTCTGTGGTGTAGTACAAGGTCTGCACGATGTCGGATGGAAGGATGTCCCTGTTGTTGCTATGGAAACAGAAGGAGCTAATAGTTTGAATGCGTCAGTCCAAGCAGACCAGCTGGTCACACTAGATGGAATACATAGGTAATGCTGGATTTTTCCTTTCCAATTTTTCTTTTGCCTTTCTATTATTTGTTTCTTAAGTATATTTGTGTGAAGGCTTTCAAGCGAGAAGGCAGCGTGCCATCGCTTTCACCTCAGTAACCTAACGACTGTCCTTACTTTGTTGTGGTCGACAGTAATTCCCCAAGGGCTGGGTCTCGTTATCTTCAGATTTTTCCCCGAGTAACAGAATCTAGGGCAAATCTAGCATCTTTTTAAGAGTGTCAATAATTCAAAGCTAAAAATTTGTAGTTCAAGTCTAGATTGATTGAGAACAATTTTTTACAGTGAGATGCCGGCTGGTGCAAATAGAGGGGGCGGCAATTTTTGTGCTCCACAAAGTACGGGGCTAAAAGAGACAAAGGGATTTTTAGGGAGGGGGTGGGGGTCACGGAAATGTGTTAAAGTGAAAATCAATATGTACCAGCGCCCTCCCCAGTGAATATTGACTGGTCCCTTACTTTTAATGACTTCTAGTGTCGCCAAGACTCTCGGTGCAACAAGAGTTGCCGAAAGGGCTTTCCAGTGGACCAAGGAACATAACATCATCAGTGATACTTGTACTGACAAGGAAGCTGTCAACGCTTGTGAACAGTTTGCAAGTAAGTTTTTCATGCCTCTGTACCGGGTTCTGCACCTATACAACGGTACTGGTATGACCTATCAACCCGTGACAAATGACGGCGGCGTATCCGACGTATCCAATCAACGCAATGGCACTGTTCTTTGAATACTGGAAGCCACTCCAGTGCTAGTCTCCCTCGCAGCTGTTTTTAGGGTCGTCACGCACCTAAAAACGGCTGCGGGGGATACTACTAATATGCTTAAGGCGCGATTACACGGAGCAATTTTCTCTACAACTTGTCTTGCAACGGCGTTCGACACAAGTTGCATGGAGCATTGCCGTGCGGCGTGTAACCTACAGTGCAATTTGAAAAATCTTGTGAGACACGTTGCAGCAATCGTTGCGAAAAGTAGACTCCGTTTCTGCTTTTGGCAACGATTGCCCCTCAGTTGCACAGTGTAATAACCCTCTTGCAACTTGTGTCACAACGCTATTGCAAGACAATTTGCAGAGATAATTGCTTCGTGTAATCGTACCTTTAGCGAGTAGATCCTTGTAATCAGTTCCATCTGGCTATGCACACACAATTCAGGAGCCTTTTTCTGTTTTGCAAATGAATTGGTACCGAGCATGCGCAACAGAGTTTATGGCTCCCTACCGTAGATATCTAACACTATACCCCCTCTTGCCAGAACCATCACCACTCTTCACTCTTCATTCTCCCTTCGCCAACTACAAAAGCTACCAGAGTTTGGAAGTGTCACACCAAAGGCTAGTTTAGTAAACAAAGAAGTTGTACTTTTCTCATTCACCTGTATTCCGCATCTAATCAGAAAAGAACGAGAAAGAAGGACAAACTCAAAGCGCCGCCTGTATCGCGCGCCCGCGAGCGCAGCGTTTTGTAAGATGAATAACTTTTTTATGTAATTCTTTCTTTTTCATCAGATGATCATCGGATGCTTGTGGAACCCAGCTGTGGGGCAACGTTAGCTTCAGTTTACGAGAACTTCTATGAAAAATGGAAAAAAGAAGGGAAACTCCCGAGCGACCTTCGGTCCGTACTTGTCGTGGTCTGTGGCGGGAATATGGTGTCTATAGAACAGATATCCAAATGGAAAACACAACTAGGAATGCATTAGAATAAAAATATATGGGATTAGGAATGAAATGAGGGACGATAAGCTTTACAAAATTGTATTTTCTCTGTTCTGTATTTTTCCACTGTGGGCTACCTGTGCCCCACGGAAGTGATTGGAAGAATGAGCAAAGATGCTCAGTCTCCCTCCTTTTTGCTTGAGCTTGCGACAGGAAGCCAAGAGAAAAAGAGACATGCAGTCTAGTTGTTTGGATTATTCACTCAACTGAGCTCTTCTCTATCCAGTTGGTATGAATGAAATTTAAGGGAATATTAAAGAGGAAAATTGAATCGAATCGAAATTTCATGACGTTCTCACACTTCTATTCATAAAATGTCAAAAACTGCGAATAACAGTCCCCTTCTCCCTGAGTACGCCATCTTGAAAGGCAGCCGTGCCTTTGCATCGAAGCGCCCGGAGACGAACGGTGACCTTGCAATGATAGATCGAGACATGGGAATAATTGTCCAAAGTGTTAAAAAAGTGTTATTGCAAGCTCACCGTTCTTCTCGCTTCGATGCAAAGGGATGGCTACCTTTGAAGATGGTACAGGGAACTGTGGAGGGGACTATTCTTTCTTTTCCTTTTTGTCGATTCATTTCTTCGTGTTCCTTTTCGCTTCCAAAAGTAAGAACTAATTTTGAGAAATTCAATATAAGATATTCGGGAGCAAAATGCTGGAATTCAATCGATGAAACTCTAAAAAAACAAGTAAATAGAAATAAATTTAAAGAGAGGCTGAGTGATGAATTACTCCGCTCATACTCTTGCTGAGACCCTAAGCCTATTCATATTTCTCCATTCATATTAAGTCATGTCTTAGATATTTGATCCATCCTTTTTTTGCTCATGTCACGATGTTTGCATTTTTTACACTCAGTGCTTCGTTCGAAGTTTTTCAGTTTTTTCAGATTACGACGCTTCCTGTAGGAAGCAACGTCTTTCGTCTTGGTACTTGAAGCGTGGGTGAAAAACAGCTTCCTGTTGCTGGTGGTGAGGGTCTATCTCATCTTCTTGCAAGGTACCTGGTTCTTGCAAATAGCTCATTCCCTGTATGGTAAAAATCCATGGAAAGATATACCATCAAACCGAGAAATCATCCCTTTGGTCTTTGCCTGCCACGTAGCAGCCTGGTTTGTGTTCTTCGTTTTGAGCTTCATGAAATCTTGTTTCAGTCAGGATTCTGAGAAAGTGTTGTGGAAGCCATTCCCATGCCTCTCAGCAAACCGGCAGCGAAAACCTAAACAAGGGCGAGGAAGATTCTGAGCAAGAAAATCTTATGCTAGAATATCAGGAATAACTGTTGTTTTTGAATTAAGAAAAACTGAAATTAGTTTAAGATAAAGTTGTAATGACGGAGGTCAATTGAGTGCAGGCCCTATAGGCCCTAAGCTAACTGCTGCATGGATAGTTTATTCGTTATATCACGACTAATCATATCCATTTTAAAATCATTAGCAAATCCTGCAATCTGATTGTCTAAAAAGTGTACGATCTATTTTATCTATTTATTAATCTATTTTGAATCATTAATAGCATTTAATAAACCAATTACTTTTAAAGCAACATATATAACTGTTGACGATATATTGAGATTTCAAAATTGATATTATTAATAGGTAATAGAACTGAGTGTCGTGCAATTTTGGGCTGAAATCACACTCGTGATTAACAAATTGCGCTCCCACTACGCGGTCGTGCATTTTTGTAATCACTCTTGTGATTTCAGTCCAAATTGCACTCCACTCAGTTCTATTACCATTATTGATATCCTAATTTATCCTAACACATCTCATTGTTTCACAACGAGTTAGACTATCAAGTCTAGTATTTCAGTGTATTTTCATCCATGCTTTATAATACTTCCATACATAATTTACTTCATTGATTAATCACTCATTCACTGTGCGGAACTGACGCTGAAAAGGAAAGACTACTGATTCTATAATACCTTTCACTAACACTTCATATATTTTGTCAAAGTAAGCCATCCCTCAGAAAGGGATTCTTCAGTAATAAGGTTACTGAACATTATCAGCACTACTTGTTATGCGCTGCGTGTTCAATGTAGGTATATTTTATAGTTGGTATTCATAAAAAGAGTTACGGAGAGTTTTCTAAGCTATAATTAAAAGCTAAGACAGAGCCAGACCAACAGCTGTTTTTGGGGTGAGTTGCTAACGGAACTTAAGGTAGAAACTCCTGCGGTTGTATGTGGAATTTGCTTATATGCAACCTGAAACAGCCTAATTAGGAAGAAATTGGCACTATTTTATTGTGCAAAAAGAGAGTGTTATTATAGTTTGTGCGAGACATTTTCTTTCGCCCTGGCAATGCGCCAAGTATATGAAATGTTTGCCAAGCCGAGGAATAATTTGCTGTGCTATTTCAAACACTGGCAGTGTTTACCAAAATTAGTAAGTCAGTAGACAGTGAGTGCCACAGGCCATGCATCCATGACTTGATGCACGATTTTATTGTGTTGTGCTGTAAATAAAAACCGGAAAAAGTATCTAATGAAAACCATTTGAGGGCGCAAATTATACATTCAACAAATAGTTCTGTTTGTTCAGAATCCGAAGCTTCTGTTCCAAAAGCAACGATTCTGCAAATTGTTGATCAGATAGATAGATAGATAGATTGATTGATTGATAATAAGGCTTACAGCTGGGCTGAAGTGGTCGTGTTTCGCCTTCTGGCGTTAAGCTTTATCAATAAACGGTACAAGGCCGGATGTAACAGGTATAAGGAAATAGATGGGATCATGCCCTGGAAGATGTCATACTATCTTTTTAATTACGATATACAGCATATAGTACTAAGACTTAAGATTGGATTATAATAATTTCCGAAACCGGCTTGTCAGTAAAAACGGCGTTGTTATGCAGTATGCTTTTCATTGCGTGACTATGGCTCATAGTTTCCTCGCTAATTTGCACACAATACTTAAGTGACCTTAAAAACAATGCAGACTGTTACGAACATAGCCTATAATATAAATATCAATTACTAATGTTATCAGCTTGGTTTGTCGGCATAATTTGTAAGTTACTCGTACGGGCAGGAGCTGCAGCAAGAGGACTCATCCATATTACCCCCAAAACATGGGTACTTTCATGGGGCATGCTGTTCCTGGTTTTCTGTTTCTACTTATTAGCAGCTGGTGGTCCTTGAACGTTTTATTCATATACGCAAAATTTCTAAGAAACAGATCGGTGTCGTCTGGTTTGAACCCCGCGAGATTCAAGTCAACAACTTGGTTTCCCATCCCCGGCAGACGATTACGTAAAGTGCCCTGCGAGCCTCTAGCCAAACTTATCTTGATCACCGTTGGCATAGCCTTGGAGTTATTTCCCGAAAACGCTTTGATACTGATGAAGGAAAACGGCGAATTCAAGGAAACCAGTTTGAATAATTATGCACATTCTGCAATGTATGGCTTCTTCCTATTTTCTGCATTGCTAGAATGCCTTCAACATTGGAATATTCTAGCACTACCGAAGGCAAGTGAACACTTAGCTTTCTCGTTTGCTCTTTTCATCGAGGGATTGTTGTTCTTCTTTCATTTGGATGGACGTCCAGTGCTTGATAAACGTCTCCATACCATACTCTACCTTGTTATTTTCGCAACGTCTTTCGTCTTGGTACTAGAAGCGTGTATGAAAGACAGTTTCTGGTTGCTGATGGTGAGGGTCTATCTCTTGATGTTGCAAGGTACCTGGTTCTTTCAAATAGCTCATTCCCTGTACGGTTTGAATCCATGGAAAGACACACCGCCAAACCGAGACTTCGTGACTATCGCTTTTTCGTGGCACTCTTTAGTACTCCTGTTCTTATGGCTCTTTGTTTTCGTCCTGGTGTCGATCAAGGTCCGTGGCTGTCACACCCCTAATACTAGTACTATGCGGGAAAACATTGAGATTGAAACGATTGTTGGACATGAAGCTGGCGATGCCGAAAGAAGCAGTTTGATAGAAAGAGAAGATGCCGAATTCATAGAAAATGAATAATGAACATTGCTTGACTGAAGACATAGATAAACACTGAGTTTTATAGTAATTTTTACGAGTTCGTTGAAATTTAAAAAAAGTAAAAATGAAGATACGTAAACAACTATATTCTTATACTAGTAATTAAACTGCAAATATTTCTTGTGTATGTGAATAAGATATATTATGCAAATTGACTTAAGAGATAAATGAATGAATATTCTATTGTACGAACACAAATTATTATATATAAACACGTAATGAAAATTATTAAGACTTATTAAAACAATTTCTAATTTTAAGTTTTTACCACGTCAGTCTTCTTTTGACTCATTCAGTATTCTAACATCTATTTGGCTTTTTTCAGTATTGGTCGTTGTTGCAGTGTTGAATATCATTCAGGCGTAGTATCTCTGCAAAATTAATGTCACGAAATTATTTACTTTACCACGATAAATTGTTTTAGAACTGATCATCAAGGCTGTTAATTATTTTTGATTATTTTTCAGTGCGAAAAAAACCTGTATCGTTTTCTTGAGCTAAACTGTTTAGCAATTATATATCTAAAATTAATCCTTGCTAGTAGACACGCCTTAATGAGTGGTATGGCTCAATGGGCAGTGAAGTACGTAACAACGGTTGAAGTACAGACTAAAGAACAGAAAACAGAAAACTGAGGTACCTTTTTCGAAATTAGATTGATTTTTACCTGAAAAATGGAACCTTTAGACTATATAAAGCAAAAGTTTTGGTGGAATTTTTGAAATAATACGAAAGCATATTGTTTTGCAAAAACATCAATTAGCGTCGCCCTGAGGGCATATTGATGTTAAAATTAAGGTTTTCAGATTTCGACAAAAATGCATTCCACTGAAAAATGCCATTGAAGTGACGTCACATACGTGTCACACAAACAGCAATTTATTTGTCGAACCCTGAAACAACCTCTGGGCTGATCATGCAGTAAGTCAGGTTGGGTTTTGCATGGAAAGGATAACTGGAGAACCTGGAGAAAACCACTCAAATCAAGAGAGACCCAACAAACTCTGCTGACATGTGATGCGGAGTTCAGGAATCGGGACTCCAGAGCGAGAGGCGTATTTACTCGAATGGCGGCGCTTATTTGAGGGCGGCGCTTATTCGAGTAAATACGGTACGCTACTACAGTAGGATCCAGGGCTGTCTCAAGTGCCTTTACGCGCTTTAATTCTTCAAAAAGTATTTTTTCATGTTAAGATAGAAAAAAATATCAACCAAAACTAAATAATGAATTTATGAAATATATTTCAATAGCTAATATTTAAAAATAATTATAACGAATTTGGTGAATATTTATGAAGTGAATAAATTTTTTTAGTATAATTTCAGACTTGAATATCAGAGAAAATACGTAATTCAAGATTTGGGGGAAAAAAAGTTTTAGTAGTACTTCCACTTTGACAAACTTTGGCAAACCTTATAATTACCGTTCGTCCAGTGAATATCGCCTCATAATCACTGGTCGCTTGACCAATGAATAATCTAAAATCTAATCTAAATTATATAATCTAAAAATGTACCTGAACTAATTCGCAATGCAAGTAACAAACCTTATAATTGCGCAAAGCATGATGGGATAGACTGGGGTACGTAGATAGTCATAACGAAGTTGCAGTCAGCGCTAAAAGCTGGTCTTCCTGTGGTTTTGGATTTTTGTGATTGGGCTTCCTGTCCTAGAGTCAAAGGAAAGGAAAAGTATTATTTTGACAACAATGGCTCCAACTTCAGCAGTCGATAATGCGGAGTACTTTTTCAAGATAATAATAGTCGGTAACTACAGGACTGGAAAAACATCATTACTCTGCAAATACACGAATCAGGAATACTGTCCTGGGAGTGATAATTCGACGATGAGTGTGGATTTTAGTGTCAAAACGCTAGAACGAAACAACAAGAAAATCAAACTCCAGATATGGGATACTGCAGGACAGGAACGATTCCGAACTGCTACTGCAAGTTATTACCGAGGAGCTAGAGGAGTGTTGTTGGTATATGATATAACGAATAGAGAGTCTTTTCATAACATTATGTTCTGGTAAGGAACGATTTGAAATCAGCTTTACAAACCTAAATCTGAAAATGGTTTTTGTGTAAGCAGCTTAAATATACTTATGACGTAATTGAACATCTAGCTTCATCACGAGAAGGCAAGCAGGCTGCAATCGTGAAAGTCGTAGAAATAACCTCAGAAATAAGAATCTAGAGTTTAAAACATGCCTTGTTCGAGTCAGAAATGTGAAAGTACTAAGAAATGATAATAATCTCACCTGTTAAGGATATTCTCTATATCACCATGTTCAAAAACAACCTGGAAACTTCCATCATAGTTAAGATTTATAACCATGCTGCTGCCATGGACGCTGCCATGTTGGTTTTCAAAGATTTTGAAGGGGTAGTACTGTATACTCATGGTCAGACTACATTAATAAATTAATAGATTTTATTGTGCAGCAAAGCCTTCTGGGAATGACTAGGGCAATAGAAATGTGACCTCATAGTAGCAAGAAAACACCTAAAATTTATGCCGAAGTGAGTTTAAGTTAGGAAAAAGGGGATTTCAAGCGAAAACTATTGTCATGTGACCTGTTTACTGAAAAATATCTCCTTAACAAAAATCTCCTTTAACAATCTGTTTTATAATCTGTTAAAGCCTTAAGGTGAAGTCCATATGATGTATAAGTTTGTTTTACATATTTTAAACTCGCCTCAAAATTAGTCCTGTGATCAAGTGAAAATTATATATTAATTAGGCTCACCATCAGCCCGAAATCTATCAATGTACCAATTTTCATTAAAATCCCTTGGGTCTTGTGGCAAAAAGAAATATAATCGTATTTACTGAAATACGAGCTAAAACCAAGCCTTAACATACTGGACTTGTCTCATTTGCATCTCATTTGCATGCATCTCTAATAACAGCTATTGACACAAACAATGGCTTTGAAAAATCCATGCATGTCTCATGACATTTGCAAAAAAAAAAAAATTATTTTGGGTATTTTTTGTAGCAACAACAATGAAGATGTAGTTTCAAGTTCATTGTGCATGGTTGGGTCTTTGTACGCAGGGTATTACACCGTTTCAAGTCTTTTCGGTTTTTAGCTTATGTTTCATCTGTGTTAGCTGCAGTACACAAAAAAAGGAGCTGACAATGAACAAAAAGGTTAAACCATTTAGTAGCGGAAAACAATATTTTAATAGCCCACTTTTGATAATTTCTGGTTGAATGATCCTACACAAAGCAATTCAAGGCTGTTTATTTATGCATATCTAATTTCATGGGATGATTAAAATCACTCTATATTAATCTCTGAATTGCCAATTTTTTTTTTGCTTTTTCAGGTATAACGAAATGGTTCAACACTGTATAACAGACTCCATTAAAGCAATAGTCATCGGCAACAAATGTCATCTGAACTGTGAAAGAGAGGTCACCAGTGCCGAAGGGAAGCAACTTGCTGAAAACATTGGTCTTCCATTTTATGAGACAAGTGCAGTTAGAAACATAAATGTTGATGAGTGTTTTGATGAACTGGTGGATTCAATACTTCTTGGTTTAGAAAGACAACAGATTAACAGAAACTTAGATTCAATTACTCTTCCAGTAGATAATAATTTTTACCGAGATCCACATGTCGTTGAAGGTTGCTCTTGTTAAAGAATGCTGGTAAACCATTACAGGAATGTTTTGCATTATGAGTTATTCCTGGGTGCTTATGATCTTATAGTCACCTTGTTGGTCGACTTGAACTAAAGATTTAGTCTTGGTTTGTATTATGTCAACCAACATGATGGCCATACATCTTTTGTCAGGGACCGCGGAGCGTAATTTTGATTGGGGGGCTAACGACCATCAAAAACTGGAAGACCTAAAGGGTTTGGGGGCATGCTCCCATTATTCCGGGGGCTATGGCCCCCCAGTGCCCCTGCTCCGCGGTCCCTGTTTGTCCTTATATTCTTATGGATGCAACTATTGTTGGAAGTACGAGTTTGAAAAAACTTGGTGCATTCTGGTCTAGCTTGGGTAAATCTTTTCTTAGTAATGCCTTATACAGTGCTATTTATTTCTAGACCAGAGTGAACCTTTTAGTACTTCAGAAAACACCTGGAGAGAACTCAGATTTGCTGACTGTCACAGACACTCATAGTACCTGGTATCTGTTTTCAAAGATGTGTGTAATTATGAGGATTTTAGATAGTGTTCTTAATAAATTAAATCTACTAAACAAGAACTAATGCTTTAATTTAAAATAATTGATTTGCATTACTCTTTAGTTCAAACGAAATACCTTGCTCATTGGAGAGGGGGAAATGATTTTAAAGGGTCCCTATACTTTTACGTTAAGTGTGATTGGCCAATTTACTTTTCCTTGAAACATGATTTGAGGTTCGAGATCTTTTTACGGGTACCTAATTTAAACTTAATTCTGTGGGAACGTGAAAGAGATTTTGTAATTATCTGCGACACATGAAAAGAACAAATATTTTAACATGATTTCATTTTGCAAACGGGTATAGGGGACCATGATTATAGACCCCACACTAAATTTTAAAAATGATCATTCACAAAAATTGGTAACTAAATAGCCTAACAGTCAAGAAAATCTAAGTTTAGGAGTCCTTAATTAATAGTACAAACACTGAACATAAGAGCCTTCTAAGGTATTGTACTCGCAATAAATATACATATCTTCAAAGCTAACCAAAGCACATTAAACAGTGATCAAGAAGGTTAATTTCTTCCTAATCTAAATTATTGCTTCCCATAAGTAATCCAAATTGATTCCAGAACATTTTAAAATACATTTAATTGGTTTAACAACAATAAAAAGTCTATTATTTCATGTGCATTAGTTAAAGAAATCTCTTCATTTATTTCCCAAAGATGTGACTTCCATGGCTACCATGCTAGTTGAATATAACAAAAAATATCTTTGATTTTTTAAATTTGTTATATCAACCGATGCGGCATTGCATGTTAATTTAATTTAATTTTCTTGAGAATGACAGCAAACCAACTATAAAAACATACATTCAGAGAGTGATTGAAACTAATGAGCGAAGCCTGTACTACAATGATATAATTGACTTATTGATGAATTGTAAAAAACTTCTGTTTCAGTACACCTAGCGACCAGCTTAATAGACCTCATCGGCTTGGGTGTAATGTTGTCCCATTTCAGACCACGTGTCATTCCCCAGAGTATCATTTTATTGTTTAATGCTTGCGCATGAGAAGACACATGAATATGGATACAACTCAAAAAAAGAATCTTATTCTCAAGAGAATGACACGTCTGAAATGGGACAACATTACCCCAAGCCGATGAGGTCTATTGCCAAACCTTTTGATAAGCTAAAATACATTAAAGCTCTTTTGAATCATACATGCTAATTGCCATCACGACAAAGTAAGGTTTTGGTGCCGGATGTCAATGAAAGTGTTTCCATGATATTGTCGAAAAATACATAGTTATCAAGGCACGTGCCACATAGAATGTCGTGGAAATATTGTTTGAACTCAACCAAAACCACATGTTGTGACAGCAAATTGTATGATTTCAACTGTGATTGTAAAGCACAGTAGTGACAAAAAAATAAGTTTCTTTGAAGAAGATATCAAGATATATTATTTGAGATGCTTGGTTTTTTTTTTCAGCTTATGAAAAAAAAAATAAGCATCTGAAATGATATGGATATTGTGAAGTTAGCTCAGATTCACAAGATTTAATTCCAACCACTCTATTAAGATATTATCACATGGATGTTATCACCTGTAAAGTTATCAACCTTTTTTGATTATAAGAACAATATTGTCCGATTAACCAAGACATGAAATCATTGTGACAGGAACTATGGTACCTATTTTGCATGAGGAAGTGTTACGCCTTAGAGAAAAACAGGACAATATTGCTGACACATGCTTTCCAGTCTAACTTCAGCTTGCAATACAAAAACTGTTGCAAACATAAAATATTGTTCCAAAAAAGAAAAACAAATTTTATTATTGCCAGTATTTTCTAAATTTCTAAAAAATCTTTCAAGGACTCTATTAGATGAGGTTGGGAATCCTGGGAGGAGTTTCTAGATGAGAAAAAGTGCAGGAGGAGTATTTTTGGACTGGGTTGTTATTGAACAGAATTTAATCATTGGAGTTAGTTTTACGAAGCTTGGATAAAGTTATCCACCAGAAGAGTTATCCAGTGTATAGAATTTGTATAGGTTTTATTTACTGGATAAGGATTTATCTGGTGGATAGCGCTATTCAGGCTTCGTACAACTTGCTCCTGGAGATTAATGGAGATTAATATTGATTCCGAACGAATTATTTTTGTGTGGAATTTAGTATATATCAGGGGAACAAGAAAAATCCTCTTTTTCCTTTGCCTCCCAGTAACCTCCCTTGTATACATGCATAGGAGTTTCTGTTAGTTCATCAACAATTTGTTCAAACCAGACAGGCTTGTAGCCTTCTAAGACAATGCCTTCAGTCAAGGCATCAGCCGTTTCTTGTTCTCTTCTGCGTCTCCATGCTCTTTGCTTGTCTTCTATTCTAATTTTCTCCTGATTGGCTTCTTCCCATTTGCCATTCTCCATGAGACGTTGATCAGGTCTGTTGCGAGAATCTGTTGGTGAAACTCCCTCTTCTGCCTCATTTAGAGTAATGGCAAACTCTGTCATAAAGTACATTTTATCATGCTCTGGGCTGTAATAAAAAAAATGTCAAATACATTGGTCATGGTACTCATGGATTTATGAAATAGTAGAGCAAATAACATAATCATTAAATTTCTTCCATGCTTGCTTCCTTGAGATTGTCACACATTGCTCCCATTGTGTGGGAAATACATGTTGCAATTTGTCTGCCCGACTCATCGTCCTGACACCATCAGGAAGCAAATCGTACATGTAGTTTAGAGCCTGATTCAAGCCCAATTTGACAAAATTGAATTGGCCTGAATCACAAAATCTGGTGCAATAAAGTACATACAAGATTTTGACAAATAATCAGGCCAACAATCACAGCAGGTAGATGAGCCTTAAAGAAATGAAACTCTGAAACCATCCTGACATTTCAAATGGAATAATAAGGATTTGTTTAATTACAAGTTCATTTTGAATATCCTTAAATTTTACTGAAGAATTTTCTAAAACCATTTCTTAATTTGTATAAGCTGCCATTATAACAACAACAAAAATAATAATAATAATAATAATAATAATAATAATAATAATAATAATAATAACAATAATAATAATAATAATAAACCCAGAACAACTGCAAGTGATACTTACGGAGGTAAGACTCTTGTCCATATTGTGGAAGGTGGAAGGGTCTGGGGTTGTCCCTTCTGAGAAGAAGGAGGCACTGCTCCTTTACCACCTGAAGTCTTATGATAAACTACTTTAGCACAGTCAATCTTGTTGTCCCATGTTCCTGATACAACATATCGTACCACTTTGGAAGCATCAGTAACCACACCAGTAACCTTAGTAACATGAGTAAAAACTGGTTACAAGCTGCTTAAGTTTTATGAATGCATGTCTCAGTCTCAATTTATGCGACATATTATAGAAACTCAAAGAGGTCTTACAGGGCTCAAAATAACGGCCAGTCCTAAGTCAGTCAAGATGTCTGGCATTTAATATTCTATTTTATTTTTTCAAATATGACCGGTCAACATGTCTGTTTGAAACTGTATTTGACCAGTCAATCACCAAATTTGGCCGGACATTGACTAGCCGTTATTTTGAGCCATGGTCTTACTGAACACAGACTAAATTTTTGCCAGAGGCTAAATTTTTGCTGAAGAACATTTTGTGGAGTTACGTGTGTCCTTTATCATCTAGGATTTTGGATGATAACTCATAGCAGGTGATTCCAGACACAGATTCCTTTCTTAACAATCAAGAAAAACAGTTAAGCAAAAAGACTGAGCCAAAACAGGGTTAGAATTTCAATTTCTTAATGACAAGATAAACTTATCTTGTGCATTGAGCAGCTACGAGATAATTGGATTGAATGCAAACCCAAAGACTTTATTTTCTGGTTTGCATATCATTATTTTTTAGATTGAAACAAAGGACCTCTGCTATTATATATATTATACATGTATACATATATATACATATTACATTAATTTTGAGTATACCGGTAGTCTCTTAGCAAGTACTAACCTTCCTGGGAGTATCTCTTCCAAAGTAGTTATAAGCATCATATTTCAGATGGCAATTCTCATTTGTGGTATGATTGACTATATCCATTTCACCAGACTGACACCAAAGAACAAGTATTAGAAAACAGAATAATATTCAATAAACAAGACTGCACTGTGTTGATTTAAACACCACAAATAATTCTGTGTATGTATTTGTATTTCTTTTTTTCTTTCTCCCCACAGAAGTGAGTGTCTTAATGGAAAGCCCAGGTTGTGCCATTTCTCACTTATATAATCATGGGTTTGATGTTCAGACCCATCCACCATCAAATGTGGTTAAATTTGCATATTCTTATTCCTGTCAGTTTTTCTCCCTGTTCCCTGCAAGGGGGGATCCAGGGGGAGGGTCAGGGGGGTCCAGACCCCCTGCTACACATAAGGTTCCATTGTTTGTTTCATCCTAAAATTTAGTTTTGCAACAGGTTTGAAGAAATTTTTTTATGAAGTACACATTTGGACCCCCTCTCAACAAATTCCTGGATCCCCTTTGTTCTGGTTTAACTCCCTCTGCAAAAATCAACTACTAAATTCTAATCTTATCTGGCATCAAAAGCTTTAGTTATAACATGCTGTTCATATAAGTAGAAGTAGCTATCCAAGGCTGTAAATAATGTTTTTGACAGGCAGTCATTTGTCAGGCCAGAGGAATATTTGACCTGTCAAACCCAAGTGTGGCTGGTCAAATGTCCAGAGAATGGGAATCATTTACCAGTCAAGTGGTCATTTTTACTGGATATTTGTCTGATGACTGGCGCTTATTTGCAACCTTGTTATGTCAAAATTGACATCCCCTACTCACCTGATCTACCCAAAGTCTTCCAACTATAATATTATGTACTGTAGTAGTAACTTTTCTCCATGTGTAATGATTGCCTGATTTTATAAATTTCAAATGTGCTACCCCTTGTGGGATGATCTGAAGGTATTTGCCACGGAACTTGCTTGTAGCTGTGAATTCCTGCCAGAATATCCAGTCCTTATGCTCGACATGAAGTGCTGATGCTGGTGGGTGATGGCTCACCTACAAGTGGTAAGATAAGGATAAGCATACTTTATGTAATATGGAATCCCTACTCCCTCTAAGCCAACTCAACATTTTCAATAGACTATGTCACTAGTCTGCTACAGCAATGCATACTGGGCACGGTCCCTAAATTTTTTTATTTTTTTATTTTACTCCTGAAAAAAAACTGTTTTTATCACTTAACAGTTGCACTGCCATTTTATTGACTATCAATTGAGGCAATTGTTATTTTTTTAAATTTTTATTGCAAGGGCTTTTGTGATTGATAAAGGGGTTCTCCATTCAATTATCATGTGAAATATTCTAAGTAATGTTTGCTCTTGAAATTCTACCGTTTTCCAGAGTCTCTGGCATTTTGTTGAGCATGCACAGCAAGAATGACATGGCTCTGGGGTCAATAGTGGTACTAATATGGTAGCACATGATGTATATACCTGCTCAGCCAGTGAACGCCATCCTTTTTCCATTGACCTATCACATTCATATGTCTCTCCAAGCAACGGATTGAATGGTTTTCCTGTTCTATGACTAGTAGTTGAATATGAAGACACAGTAAACGCAGCAACATAACACATTTGTTCTAATGATGAATGACATGCTGCTGCTCTGTCGAGTACCTCAGAATACTCCAAGTCTTCTGTCAATCTTTGGAGCATAGACAAAGGTTCATTAAAGTTGACCTGAAAAAAAACAAAAAATCAAGCAACTTTGAATTAAGAACTACTAGAAGTGATTTTTTTATTACTAAATGATACAATGAGCAACTTTATAGACCAATAGGAATTTGTTTGCCTATTTCAGACCACACGTCATGCCCTTGAGTATTATATATCTGTGTATCATTCATTCTAGTGCTTTTCATATTTCTGTGACCTACTGACTCCAGACGTCTGGCACCTTGGCTTCTGTCAGTAATTCTTTTACGATAGGCTGCTCAGATCATTCTGATCAGTTGTGATAAAAAAAATTCCTGGGCGAAAATTGCTTGATTGGAATGAATTCCACCCGTTGTAAGTTTGATTGACTAAAGCCAAAATGCCAGACCTCTGGAACCGATTAGGTTGCATAAATATGAAAAGCGCTGTAACACTTAAGACAAGTACCGCAGAGGACCCATGAAAGTAGGGGGCCTAGATTTGAGAATGTAGCCTAGTATGGATAAGATGTTGCGGAGCTGAGACTTGAAACTTACATGTAGTACAAATAGCTATTACCAAAAACATAAGGAGGACTGAACCCTTCGAATGTAGGAAGTACCCAAACCCCTTGCTCTCTCCAGTCCTTGTGAGAAGGCAAATTAATAAAAACACAGATGTACAGTAACATATACAAAGCCTTTTGTTCTAGAATGAATGATGTGGTCTGAAATGCGAAAACATTATGCTCAAAAGGTCCACAGCACAAATAACAATCTAAGCTTTATTGACTTACCGGCATAGGAATCTTTGTGAGTTCCTTTCCTATACAATTCTTTAGTATACTCCACAAGTTTATGCTAATATCTGGTCTAGGTAGAATAGATGTCCTAAATTTCCTTACGGATACCTTGTCCAAGGAAGGCTGTTTTTGAAAAAAAGAAGAGCAACAATAAAAATGAAGTTAAATTGTTTTTTGAAAAAAGGAAACTATAATTTTAGAATTACACCAATTTCAATAATTACTATCAGGACACAGCTGTCTTGAGTTTTGGCCATCAATAAAAATATGCTTACTTAGAACGTTTTGTAAATTTGAATGACTGAAGCCAAAAACCTAGCAACTGGAGCTGCATTGGTGCCATTGAATAATTTCATATCGTGAAGGACTGGGGCGAATCCGGATATTTGCGGATGGGTAATGCTATCCCCCGAGAATGGAGTCGGGCTGAAAAACAATGTTGTTTTTTGGCCCAACTCCACGCCCGGAGTCGCCCCCCGTCCGCTAATGTCTGGATTCGCCCTAGTTCTTCATGATATGAAATTAGGCAATAATCATGAAACTGGGTAATCAAGACTAGATATGCCACAAGATGGGATAAACAATGCCATTAATCATGACTTGGTTATTCCCAAAACTATGAGTAAAACTATAGGTTTGATCATATATCTGCATCGCGAACAAACTTAAAAATATCAACACCATGTCTCAGCAGGATGTCAATATCAACTTACGTAAGATGACATAGCAGCAAATGCACCGCCCTGAGGAAAAACTGTAGCCAGAGTCGTGACTGTGTTATCTTTGGGCTTTCCATTTTCTTCTCCTTCCAATTTTTCTTCAATTTTTTTTGGCAACAGTGGTTTGGCCTCAACATCTTTTCCATAGCTTTCTGAACTGGTTGAGCTTTGTATGCTTTCTTGGCTACCCCTTACAGCAAAATCACTATCTGAATGTTCTGATATTGCATCAAAGAATTCATTTTCATCTTCATCGCTGTCGTTAACCACCCCTTCCTCTGGTGGTTCTCCTGGAGGACCACCACCTTGTCTTTGACATGCTCTTTCTAGATAATTGTGCTGCCGTGCTAGAACTTCAACTGTTTCTTCTAAGTTGATACGTTGGTGTCTTTCATATTGTAATGATTTGTGCCATTTTTTCTCTTGTGTCTGGGCTAAATCTAGGAATTCAGCACAGGCCTAAGAAATACAGAGTAACAAGTTAACTTTATGTATAAAAGCAGATTTCATTACTGTGATTCTCAATATTCTGCGAACTCAGACATTTCAACGGCTTGTTGTGAAATTGGTTTTTCGCTGCTGTCAATCAAAACTAATCAGTCGGTACCTTTTATATTTTTGACTGGCGGCAGCGAAAAACCAAATTCCAATGGGAAACTTGCTCGCAACAACCGAGTTTGCAGAATATTGAGAATTGCAGTAAACAGCATTTAATACAGCCCCATAATGGTATGGAATTGATCTAGTATTCTTTGAACCAGTGAAAGTGCATGAGATCACTGCTTAGACATGACACATCTTTGGTCATTGAACAGTACCTTCACTACTAGACTTTTTCAAAATGATATTAAATTTCCTCTAAAGCCATAATTATATAGTACTCCGTGTCCATCAACACAAAAGTAATCCTGAGTTGAAACAATTCTTAACATGCTCTGTCAATGGCCAAGTTGCAATAACCACCAACAGATGACACTACAGAAACATTTCTGTGCATACAGGCATGCATCAATGCATTTTAGCAATTTCATTAAAATTTCAAGAGCATTTTAGTACCAAAAAATTTTAGTTTCCTCTCCAACCCAAAAAATTGGGTGCTGAACTTTTATTCGAACTAGAAATTTATATAAATACAACACCAGGTACATGCACACAAATGTTATACATAAACTAATAATCAAAAAAATGTTAACTTTATACATACACTAATCATGGCATTAGAGGTGATACGGAAAAGTGTTGCCTTCTCGTTGACAGCCTTTAACTTGTTGATAAGAGTTTGATTATCTTCAATCTCTTGTAGCTCCCCTATAGAACGTTGTAATGCCGAGCCATGTTTGCCTACCAATTCATTACAAGTATGGAGGTCTTCAAGTTTTGCACTCAACGGCTTGATGTCCTCAAAAGGCTCATCCTCTTCCTCATCTGAAAACATGGGTTATTGTCATCAGATAAAAAGAATAAATGGATGGATAAGATGGGATTGTGGGGATAGAAAAATGGGATTAATGGATAGGGTGCATTACAGTGCTTTCCAATCACATGCACAAAATCGTACAATTTGCTGTTTTGATGAAGTTTGTTTTGGAGGACATCAATAACGGCATTTTCACAACATTCCATATGGCATGTGATGGTGATTCGCACATGTGATTGGAAAGCGCTGTAATGGTCAAGTAAAATATGCAGAGCTTTCAATAATATTTGGAGTAGACGGTCAATCCAAAAAAGTAGGGGTCCATATCCCCCAAGGGGCCGTAACTTTATTTGGCAATGAATTAATTTTTTGTCAAAATAGCCGCAGTTTAAGGTGAAGTATCCGGCGATAAACTGCCGGTAGCCACCTTTTATTGAAAGCTCTGAATATGGTTGCATTGACTTTCTCCCATGATAATGAAGCTGAACACCACATCATATTTGCCTTTTTCAGGCAGTCTATTAAAGAAAGACATACTCTTTTTGTTTTGTTTTTGAGAAGCACACAGCAAAGGCTCCGTTACATTTTGAAACTTTTAGCTGAAACTTGTGTGCAACGGCATTGCAAGACAAGTTTCACAGGGATGTTGCATGATGCAATTTCCCACTGAAACTTGTTCGTGACACAAGTTTCAGTCACACAAGAAAGCAGTTCTACTTTTCGTGAAACTTTCTTGCAAAAAAAGTTTCACAAAGCTGGGTTGTTACATGGTGCAATTCGTTCTGAAACTTGTCTAACAACACTGTTGCACACAAGTTTCAGGTAACAGTTTCAACGTAACATCTAGGGCCTTTTTTGTCTACTATATGCATATGCATCCAAATTGTAAACAGAAAAAGATATCAAAATATCAAAAAGAGACATAAGGAATACCAGTAACACAAGTTTTAACATCAAGATAGTATTGCTTAACTTTCCAGGTGAGTAGTAATTGAACTGGTAACTTAATCACTGTGTTTATAACTATTGGTAATGCACAAAAAATATTATTAAAGTAGTTGCACAACTAATATTTCATATACATGACTCATTAATATTGCACACAAAAATAAGTACACTCGATCTAAACAAAGTTATAATGATAATAATAATAATAATTGCAGCAGCATTCACTTGAGGCAAAATAAAAGAGATGGATGAATGAATGGGACATCCATTCTTTGTACATTAGATACTTTTAATAGCTCAAAAATAATCTCAACAAAATTTATTCTACATGTAATTAATATACATGAAAATATACTCAACTTTACTGTCTGGGTATTGGTTCAATTTTAGATTGAAAAAAAATGTCTATAATTTTTCTATGAATTAATGCAGAAGTGCAAAATAATTTGTTATGCAATTTCTTAAAGAATTCAAACAAAAGATCTGTCAGTTCATGAGCTGTTGTTAACTTCTAGGTTACCTTGTTCATTTTGTGTGAAACACTGGGCGTAACATTTTCTCCTTTTCTTTGGACTTGGAGTAGGTATAACTTCTTTTCTACTGCCGAGATTTTCTAAATCTCTGGTAGAACAGTTCTTTACAAGTCTTATGATGAACATCACATCGCAAGAACTCTAGCATCCTGCATGATGGTATCCCTTGCTGGCTCTCATGTTTAAAATATGCATGTTAAGTTAAAAATATCCTTTGCCAGTAAATCTGCTTTGGTAAATGTTAATATCTAGGTGTTATAACAGAACTTTTGATAAATCATCTGGATTAAGTTTGAAATTTTGAATTAAGAATTCTGTATGACACACAGCTTAGACTCGAAAAAACGGACTGGTGGAACATATCTACTGAAACTACCTAATTTGAAAAACTGTTGTCATGAAATTTGTACCTCATGAGACAAAAGGTTTCAATCAAAACAACAAAACAAACCAAGACAAGAGAACTGGAACAAATACAATTAATCCCAAAAAACTCTCAATATATTCAGAACTGTATTTTGTGGTTTTATTAGTCAATAACAGATAGATATTCATCAAAATACCCCAATTGTCAACTCTAGCAGGTACCTGCTTTGATGAAATTTGAATATCTTTAAAAAAAATCAATTCAAAGTTTAAAATATCTTGGACAAAACAGCTAATAATGGCCCAAAATGAATGAAATTAAAAGTGGATATTATTTTAGAGAAATTTTGATTAACTTCATGAGGAATCTTGTGGGCTTTTTTGCGATAATGAATATTTCAGCCGTTTCAGTGGTGGCTAGTCATTGATACAAATGTATTAAATCTGTAATAATTTTTAAAGACATAAATATCACTGAATGTAGTTTTGGAGTCAAAAAGATGATACAATAGCAAGTGCAGAGTTCAGTGAACACGTTTGAAAACCATTAGAGCATAAAAATAATTCACTCAAGACCAGGCAATCTAGAAAAAATGACGAACTAACCCACATTTAAGTCTTATTCTGTGGTTAACCAATAAAACTTAAACAATATTTTTAACATATTTAAAGTTGCTGTTTACCTGTCTGCTCGGATTCCAGGTCCAAAACCTATGAAGCTTTCTGGTTCGGTTCAAAAAGAAAGTTTATGAAGATAACTTGAGAATTAAATATTCAAGAAAAGACTAAAGAAATAGATGACCCAAGAAAAAACAAAAAAATAATTGAAGATCATCTTGTTGACTAAATGTCAGATTTCTGTTTTGTCATTGGCTGTTGGTGACATGTGTTGCCAAAATGTGTTGCTAAGTGACAGGTTTAAATTGTGACTGGCTAAAGCACCAGGATTCCTATCGACCCAAGTAATACATGAATGTACCTGGTTATAAGATAATGAGTGTGTTAAACCTAAGTTCAATTACTAATGACAGAGGTCAAGAACTAATGAAACCAATGCTTTGATTTATTCACCAAAAATTCTAAAAATAATTTTTCGTGTCTTCTATTAGTAAGTACAATTCAGAACCTTTCTCGAAAACTGTCAATATGATAATTGAACTAGAGAAACCAAATTAGAATAAGGAATGGTTTGGTTAACCTTTACATAAAGTACATTTTATATGTGGAATAATAACCTTTATGGGATCTGACCACAAGTTGAAAGTGTTTTAATTTAAGACCAAAGTGCAGAAAAAATGTTATCTGAAATCAGAAGGAGCTTTATAGTTTTTGCAAGACAAAACATGCTTGTCATGAAATAGAAATGTTATTGTTATAAAGAAAAATATACAAGTAGTACCTTGTGGAAGAGACACTTTTTTAACAAAAACATGTAAATGAGCAAGTTAGTATTGATAGCTTAACTAAACACACTTAAGTAGGTAGTAATGTTAAAACCTATGTACTCACTGTTAAGTAACAGAAAACATTTCCGAAAAAAAAAGGGGGAAGAAAAAAATTGGAAATTGGAAAATGAAAAGTGCTGAAACAAAAAAGAAATTTATTTGAAATAATTTTGACAACAATATCAAAACAGGAACAATAAAAAAATAAAAATAGTAGCCATCAAAGTTTGATAATTTTCCATACTAAATTCAACATGCCCATTCTTGGTGATGATTATAAGATTTTTTCCAACAGACTAAAACCTGGTAGTTAAAATCTAACAGTAACTTAGAATAAAATTTGATGATTTACAATTACCATAATAGACCTTTTTTCCAATAATTATGGTGGTCACATTGGATTCTGTTTTTTAAAGTAAGATGTTATGGGCTTCCTAGGGGGCAATTTTTGGAAAATTTATAGTACACACTATAAATGTGTACTTTTTAAGTTTCTTTTATATAACCTAACATTATCCAATGAGAAACACATCTAAGGACCAATAATTATTGAATTGACTGTTAGTTGGAGAGAGATGTAAAACACCAAAGCGTAAAATTATTTGAGAAAGTTATACCCCCCACAGTATGCTTAAATAAACATTTCTATGTTTGCCCTCTTGTCTGCTGGATAGGTAAAAAAGTCTATTGACAATTTTCATTTATTAAAAAAAAAAGGTACCATTAAATGTATAAATCAAATGTTGACCATGCAGAGAATGATTGCTCCGTCTTTTTAGAAGCAGAATTGTCCAATCACATATTGACTGATTAATGCAAGCACAACAGGGGAATGATAATAATGGCTATGGTGAAGGCCTTTTTAATAGCCAATATCCTGTCTTGACAAAATAAATGTCTGGTAATATATGTATGGACACAGTAATTTGTACGACAAAATGGCTTGAAAACTGGATGGAAAATAACAGGGTTTGAATGAAATCTTGAACTTTTAGGAAAAGGAGGACAATTAGATCGAATTAATAAACAGGGGTTTCAAAAGAAGATGGTTACCGGTGGTCAATCGCCGGGTACTTAACTTTATACCGCCGGCTATTTTACGAATCAGTCTCAATAAAATTTAATAAGAAGTAAAATTATTGGAAACAGACGTCTACATCTGAATCCCATCCGTCTACTTCAAATATTATTGCAACCCCTGATAAACATAGAATAGATTTTCAAAATAAAAAATAAAGGTATTGCTTTTACACTAGCGGAGTTAGGAAAGGAAAGGGGTATCAATAACAACTTAGAGGGTAAATCATGGTTTGCTGTCAGTAGTGGCAAGAGATCATCGAATCAACACAGAAATAGTGTGTAAAGTGTTCATCTTTTACATCTCATACTGCATCATTCCCTTGAGGATTATTTCTTTGTTCCAAGTAACAAAGTGAAAATACAATCATAATACAGGGTACGATACAGATATAATATGGGTATGCTTGAAAAAGAAAAGGAATATGGTTACACAGATGGCTTGTGGATGTTACAAGAGTTACAAGAAAGTTACAAGTTACAACACTTGCGAGTAAGAATCAATCATTCCTTCAAAACTTTACCACTTTGCTAGTAGAAAAAAATCATACTAGCTACAATTTACTAGTGGGCTAAAAAGTTAACTTCAAGCCCTGATCCTTGAGAGTGGAAAGAATGCAAGCTAGGAACAGGGTGGCACAAGGGGGTATAAATCAAGAATCACAGACAACTTTTTCATGAATTCAAGAATCATGAAGCATGATTAATGAATGACCTTGATACAAAGATTCAGGGTGTAATAAGAATTCTAACAAAAGTGAATGACCTTCATGGGGGGGGGGGGCATAAAGGCATAATAAAAGCTCGGAATCATGCTATTCCTAAGAGATGTTGGACACAGATATCCAGGGATATCCATAGATAACATACAGAGATAGCCAGGAATTGGTGGTATCTGTGATAGATGATAGACAAAGAGTTGTCCAAAGAGGAGGCGCACCCCTTATAGATAACTGAGATGGCCAGGAAGGTGCGTTATCCTTGATAGATGGACATAGGGGAGGGGCATCCTTGATAAATGACCGACAAAGAGATGTCCCAATAGGTTGAGCTTGATTTTGAGTTTTAGCGCTTCTGTCCATGAACATATTGTTCATGTAAGAAGATTACCCTTGATAAACACACTTGCAGATTGTACAATGGAAAGACTTATGTTTATATCAAGCTGTGTGTGTTAAAATTAAACACCTTAGTGAGAGATACATTTTTTTTCCAACGTTGAAAATATTTCTATACGAACTAATACCTGAGGTTAAATCCACTTTAATACTGATGTGATTTGCTAGAAATACTTTCTTTCTTACTTTACTTGAATAAAACTATCACGGTATTAGTTTAAGCAAAAAAATACCGCGCTAAAAATACAAAAGCGAAAGAGAACGCTCTTCACAGAGCTCTATTCACCACAAACCTGATTCCAGCATTTTAATAGCCTTAGCTTTAGCCAGTTCAAGGGCTGTAACCCATCTCTGTCTCTCTACTTCGCTCGAGGCTCGAAGGTGAAAAACTTGGGTGCCGCCATTTGAGATGACGAAACTACAAGCATCTAACGTGTCGATAAATGCCCCCGCCAAATTAATAGTTCCTCTGCATGTGTGAGCCATTTCAGCCTGGCTCCTACGAGATAACCAAACCGACTGTGAGCAATAACACCAAATGAAAAGATGAACACAAAAACTGGGTCGTCAGCCATGTTGGATTACAACAACCAAGGACTTTACCTGTAGTACGATAATAACCCATTGGACAGCACAAACCAGCGTCTTTGATAACCTTTGATATAGTTAGTCCACTTAAGCAGCCATCCCCTGAAGTGGTCAGGGCAAACACGACCGTCCGGCATTTTTTCCTCGGGATTTTTCTTCACATTTTTTCTTTGCCTTGGAAGATCGATAACTGTGAACCCGTCGACTTCGGCCATAATCACGTGATTCTCATATGCCACGGAGACCTGGACTCCACTTGATCGATACCAAACATAACCACGAAATATTTTCTTATTTTTGCACTAAAAATAACCCATTACCAGTATAATCGCGTGAATCGGATAAAAAAGCCTTAAAGCACTTTCAGAAGTTTCATTTTCGATAAATAAATAAGGTTTTTTCCAGCTGAGAACAAGAGGAGACCGCTGACCAACGTGAGTTAAAATGTGACTTGCTGAGAGAAATATAAACATCCCTTAGAAATGTTACGAGATATTATTATGAAGAACAAACAGCTGATTTGCTGCACATCCGGAGTTGTATTTAAAATATATAAGATGTTTACTCATTTTACTGAAGCTGGTTAGCATCATTAAACAAAAATTTATGAAATTATATTAATTTTGTAAGCGATTACGAACGTGAAAAATTATGCTCATTAAAGATCAACAAGTGCGGTACAGCCCTGCTCCTAACCTACATGCGTCACATTCCACAATACGTCGCTTAGGAGATAGCAGTATATAAACTATGAGTCCGTAGACAAGCAGCCTATGAGAATAAATATAATTTGCACTACCAAAGAAATTCACGCGAACGAACGTCCACCCGCCTACGAGTCAGATAGAGGTCCATCTCGAATACGAGAAAGAATGTTACGAGTTAAGCATGGATTTATTGAAGTCGTATACTCAAATCCCTTTGGAAACATTCTGAAGTAAATGCTTACCTTCTTCGGATGGTTCAGTTTGAGTCTCGACATCGTGTAAAAACGGGCATAAGTTTTTGCATATCCTCGCAAGCTCTTCCTCCGTCATGAAGAAAATATATCCAATTTCTTGGAAGAATCTTAGTATATCCGCTAAGACATAATCTTAATAATCTCTTAAGGGTTTTAAAAAAGAACGAGAAGTCAAAGAAAGACGTTATCTCCTAAAACTATGATGCCATTGTAAAATAAAATGTTAAGGTCTGTACTGGTCTTGCTTAGTTATTTCCTATGCACGTCAATCATTAACTTGGGAAGCCATTTGCCTAACTGCTTCCGGTCGAGTTGATATAAGACTCACTTCCGGTATATTTCCAGAAATTCTTTTAACACGATGATTTTAAAATAAGAAGAAAGCTAAGCAATAAAACATTATTTTATTAGACTTGCGTGACTTTATGTAGACTTGAAAATATCTTCGAAAATGGATAGGAAAATGACTTACTGATGGACATTAGATGCTCGCCCCAGGCTATTCGACAATATTGATTGATACTTTGCCAGCCAGCCGGCCCGATACCACGGGCAAGATATAAGATTTCAAGCATCCAATATTTGTTAAGATGAAGGGGCACTTTATTAATAGGGCAACGACTGATTTTGTTCCGTAGTTAAATGATTCAAAATGCGAAAACACGATTGAGTGAACATCACTAAAATATTCTTTTTTGTTCGTTTTCGTAAGAAGCACACGCTACTTGCCTAATAGCAACACGTCTGATTCACTCCTTCCTTCTTACAAACATTTCCTACTCGAGAATGACATACGCGAAATACATTTTGTTGTTTCACATTGTTGGAGCGGTATCTTTCGTTTTGCCATCAATAAAAATAGCTCAGTAGAGGTCCTCCTGAAAATTATCAGTCTTGTAACGGTGCACTCTGTGTAATAAAGTTGTTTTTATTCTTGTGATTATAGATGATCTTGTCTACCAACGAACAATACATTGCGCGTCTACATTTACGGAATACAAAGATGGAGTAGACTCTAAAAGTTAAATGTTTTCCAACATTTTCCCGATTTATTTAACGTGTGTCATTCCCTTGAATATGTTTTCTTTCTTGACCTGCAACGATTAAGAATATGCACTATAAAACTTATAATAATACTAAATTCCAAATACGTTTGAAGTACGAAAATATTACGCTAACTTTCAGAACATCACCTACGAGAATTATTTACGATTGCTTTTATTTGCCATCATTTTCTCCATTCTTGTTCAGTTCGCTATCCAGTTCTTCAAGCAGTGCCTTTGCATTAGTGTTCTTCTCTGCAGCTTTTTCATACCATTCCTTGGCTTTATGAAGGTTTTTCTCTACTCCAAGTCCGTTGTAATACATGTTTCCTAGATTTATCTAAAGAATGAGAAAAAAAGAGTCTCGATAAAAGGGTGGTTTATTGACGATGGGTTATTAACGAGGTGGGTTATTAACGATGTGCAAGGCTCTGTCATTAGATTGTTTAGCGTATACATGGTGGACTGTACCCTGGGATTCGTTACTAGACACACTCACACACAGATTCCTTCAAGAAATTCTGAAATTTTGGAAATTTTTCGAATCCCTACGCCCCTACGCCCCTACGCCCCTACGCCCCTAGGGTTAGAGGTCTGAGCGCGCTTCTCATGTTTAGTCTTCAGACATGCCACAAATTTTGACATTTCGGCTTTCGTCCCATGTCAGGCGAAAGGAAGAGCTTAATAGGGGGATTGATGCGTGTTGCAAGCTAATGTCATGGTTGGGCAAATTGTGAGCTGTAAACCGGCGCGAAAAATAAAATTTATCGTATTAGAGTTCTGGCGCGAAAATTAAACCTAAGTTATGGGAAAACAATCATCACGTGATTTTGTGTGTTTATTACATATGCCATGTTGTTAAGTGTTCAGGTTGAGATGACAAATTAATTAAAAAATATTTTTGCAATACATTCATTTTTCTCTTTTTTAAATGGTTTAGAGTGGAAAGCCATTTGAGTGGCACTGTACCCGGATGTTTTCCCTCACGACAAATTTGTTAAAACCATCCGCCTTTCGTAATAAAACGCCGAATAAAAATCTAGTAGCTGAACTAGAATTTTGAATGGGGAATTCACTCCAACAACAAATTAAATCCAAAAAAAGCCTTTGTCGAGGTATTCGTGATGCAAGAATGGCGTACGTATGTCTAGCCTAGATTCTCCCATAAAATTAAACAATAGGCTATGTCGGCAAGAGTTGTGGATTAAAAGCAACGGTTTCAGCAGGAACGTGTGCCTACCTGAGCCAGTTCAAACCCCTGTTCAGCAGCAGCTCTGAAACAGTCTGCAGACTTGTCCATGTCCAGTGTCACGCCACGTCCAGAAAAATAGTGAACCCCAAGGTTATACTGGGCGGCTGGGTAACCTACGAATTATATGATGGTAAACGATCATCGTCTTCATCATCGTCGCTGTAATCATCTTCTTTATTATTTAAGCTGTTTCAAGCTGTTGCGCACTCTTATTCACTGGTATTTCATTACATCTACACACTCAAGGGGTTCCGCTGCATTTTCTCTATATTTCCATTGAATCGAGTCACTGTCATAATTTGTAATTCAGTTGTGACTTACACAAAGTTATGCAAGTCAAAAAATGGTAAGGCAGTAGACCTCTTTACCTTGGGCGTAATGTTCTCCCATTTCAGTTCACATGTCATTCCCTAGAGTATCATTTCTTTGCTTAACGTTTGGAAATGAGAAGACACATGAATATGGATACAAACCAAACAAAGAATATTATTCCCAAGAGGTCTTAAATGGTCGTGGTCTTAAATGGAAAAAACGTTACGCCCAAGCCGGGGAGGAATTGCAGCACCTATTGATCCTTCTTCTAATCAGTCAAGAAAAGAGAAACCCTGAATTTTTTCAAATTCTTTCTAAGAGCTTATCTTTAAGGGCGGATCCAGGAATTTGTTGAGAGAGGGGTCCAAATGTATACGTCTTACGAAAAAATTACTTCAAACCTGTGGCAAAACTAAATTTTAGGATAAAACAAACAATGAAACCTTGGGTATGACAGGGGGTCTGGATCGACCCCCTGATCCTCCTCCTGACCCTCCCCCTGGATCTGCCCTTGTTAAGCCATCCTTTGCATGTGGTCTTACCTCAAAACAATTAACGAATTACGACACAAAACATTCAGCAAAATAAACAAAAAGATGATACAAAACAGCAAAATTTAAAACAGATAAAAAAAAGGAAATTTCAAACAAAAAAGCTGAATAACCTTTAACTGCTGCCTTGTGATGATAACTGAAAGCTTTCTCATGATCCACATCAACACCTTGTCCATGACTGTATGCATATGCAAGTGCCATCATGCACAATATATCACCTATAAAGTAATTCAATAAAAGTTTTGCCTTAATGAAGGTCCTGAAGGGTTAAGTGGAAAGTTGGCTGGAATTGGCTTAACACTCCTTGTTTTAACGAGGGTAGCACTAAAATAGCCAGTGGCTAACAAACCTGTGGCCCTCATTCCATGATAGAATTGGAATTTAGAAGTTGATTTTTGTGGCTAAATAGTATCCTTCACAGTTCCCTGTGCCATCTTGAAAAGTAGCCATGTCTTTGCATTGAAGCGAGACATGAGGTGTCCTTGCAATGATAGAGGCATGTGAATAATTGTCCAAGGTGCTAGAAAAGATCTCTATCAATGCAAGGTCACCTCATGTCTTGCTTTGATGTAAGGGCATCACTACCTTCCAAGATGGTGATATTGGTGCATTTCTTACCTTTAGTTTCACCTTCTTGGTAAACTTCAATAGCTTTTGACTGGTCTTCATCAACTCCTTGACCAGAGTTATACATGTTACCTACAAAAAAAATAAAATGCTAAATGCCTGTGGGTAGTTTGTTTCTTTAGATAAAGAAAGACAGGAATAGCTAAGGTAAACTAAAACAAAGTTGATGTGTAGGTATTTCAAGTCATGTTAACATACCAAGGAACATGTATGCTGGAAGGATACCATTTTTTGCACTAACCTAAAAATAAGAAAAAGAAATAAGATTTTTCCAGCCCCCCCCCCCCCCCCTCAAAAAACAAAACAAAAAACAAAACACTGGAAAAAAATTACACAGTTTCCTAGAACAATACAAAAGGGTTGTTTGCTAAGATTTTTTCAGTCAAAAGCCCTGGAAAAAAATTGCCAGTTTGCTAGAACCATATGAGAGGTTTACTTGCTATGGTTTTTCCAGCCAAAGACACTGGAAAAAAGTTGGGCCGTTTTTTTAGAACCATACAACAGGGTCATTAGCAAAGCTTTTCATGGTGAAAAACCCTGGAAAAAAGGTGGAATAACTGCATTTGAATCTAACATCATTGTAGGCAAGGATCAAACCCCTAAACACAATAGCAAGAGGTAACAGATAGCACATCCAGTCTTACCTCAAATAAACTTAATGCAAGTTTGTAATCTTGTTCCATTCCAACACCACTGTAGTACATTTGTGCAAGGCTGAACTATAGCCAGAAATTTGTTTTAGTAAACTTTGATAACTTTCTTAATAGGTCTTATCAACCCCCAGCAAGTACCCCTTCTGCAATGGAAATCACCATCTTCTTCCCACCTTCCTGTTAGCATTCCCCACGTACACACATTGTTCAGACTTTTCTTCTTACTTGTGCATATGGATGGCCCATTTCACTTAATTCGTTGAACATCTTTCCTGCCTCAATAGGATCTGCATCAATTCCTTGACCTATGAAAATATTCCAACTATGAGATTGCTACAAATTATTACTATGTCAATGATTTTTTATTGAATCAGGCTTTGGATTGTTACAACCATCGTCATAACCATTGTCATTGTCGCCATTGACATAATTATGACAATATTATGTGACTAAAACAGCCAAAGACGCCTGGGTTTTTCGGTCATAGTCAATCAAAAATTTACAAGCTTGGACCATTGAAAATTTAATTGCTGAAAGCCAAAACCATGTAGTAGATGACTTGAATTGACCCTTCTCAAAATTATCTTGAAAGCGAGGCTAACATGAAACACAAAAGAAATCACACTTTTTCTTGATGAAATTTGTGGCATTTCTTTTGTATCTCCAATTAGCCTCGAAATTAAAGATAATTTTGAGAAAGGTTGATTGTAGCTAGTCATATGGGTCATGCAATTTTGAGAATGGGTGTTAATAATTAACAATTATTGTCAATAGCTAGTTGTTAAAATGGTGTCGACAGGTTTCAGAAGATTGTCAGTAGGATGTTGATAGGTTGTTTTTACAGTATGAGCATCAGTAGAAGATTGATGGTGTACATAAGGATGTTTGGGGATGTTGCTTGCTGTTGCCTGACAACATACTAACAGCAAACTTGTGATCTTACTCACTGGTACAAACTTACCAATCTGTAGTAATTTAGCATAAGAATACTTGGCATCAGTGCTACCAGCTAATGTACCCAGCCAAAATAAAGGAACAGCCATTTCCAAAGCAGTCTCCCCAACTGCAATGAAAAAAGTTGTAATTAGTTCCACTGCAAATCTGTTTTCTCTTATAAGTTTGCTATTAAGTAATTAACTCAGGTACTCACCCATGTCATTTAGACTAAAGACAGTAGCGGCTAACTCATAAACTTGTTGGTGTGATACTATAAAAACAGACAACTAATAAACATGGGGGATAGGATTGGAAAGTATAACTGGCTAGTATAGGAAAAAGTGTGTGTGTGGGGAGGTGATAGATGGACTAAGATTCAAAAATTTTAGAGACTAGTATGGGAAAAGGGAAAAAGTGAGGTGTCATAGCCCTCCCACCCCTCATCTCCATCGTCCCTGTTATCACAGATTTAACTCTTTGTTTCTAATCCAGCAGCAGAGAGTACATGTCCCTAAGAGCCCAGAGGAAGCCCAAGTAGGATGCTTACAATTTGCCACAGGATGTCTGACAGCATCTATGCTTGCTTCACCAGATTTGTACTGAACTAACTTGTCTAAAACATCCATTTGAGTTTCAAACACTCCTTCTCCATTGTCTTTACCCTGCAACCTATCTTTAACAAGACTGGTTATACTTTGGTAATCTGATAAAGAAAAAGATAACACTCATAAATGATAATGAAAATATACCTTGCCTATGTGGTTCTAGAAAATGTCAATAATTAAAAGCAACAAATCCATAATTAATCACTATGCATCATGCATTGTGGAGGGGGAGGGGCTTGGGGGGCTTTGTCTCCCATGTTTTTAGCCAAAATTGATTTCTTGATATGAGTTGCCTAAAGCTTTGAAATGACTTTAATATAATAAATATGTTGCAATTGCTTCTAAAAACTGTGGCACTGAAAATTGCATTTCCAAGAGCCCCAATTTCCAAATTTTCGGGAAAGTGAGGGCATTTCAAGGACCCCCAAGATCCCAGATTAGCCCCCCCCCCCCCCCACACACACACACACTCACTCAAAACTATGCTCTGTGGTCACTCTACATGTAGGAGGTGCTTCAGTCAATGTGTCATAGACACTAATGATAATAGTGAAACATATATATGCAGGAAAAGTTCTAAGAAGCATCTACTATCATCTACCTTCCAAATGTTAATTGGGGATTTAATGCACCAGTTAAAGTTAAGGTTTTGTTGGGGATTTGTTACCTTTATAGCAGCTTTTTGGGTCCTGACTATTTTGTCATCACTGCCGAAGGAATGTGGGGCATTAGGTGGAGATCTGTTCTGTAAACTCCAAGATGGCGGCCATTGTTCCCGCATCCCCACGTATATCCTGGGGTGAGGGGGGGGGGGGGTGGTTTGGGTTAACTTTGACTGGTGCATTACATAATCAACTAAAAATAGCTGGAAACTTCAAGAAGACTGTTCAGATATTAAGCAGATTATTTCTATCTTATGCGTAAGTCATTCGTTGACTTCGATCTTATAAGTAAGCTTACGGATACTAAGTTGAAAAAAACTCTGGGTAGCCATCGATTGATGCAGGTTGAGGGGTAAGTTCTCATGAATAAACATAAAGTGGCTTATGTTTAACTAGAGGATTACAAGCGGTTAATAAACTTAACATACTCATAAATACCAATAGTTTTACCTGGTACAGAATTAGTTGAATATGTCTGTAATGTAGTAAGTTTTACACTCAGGAGATTTCCGCATCTTTGGTTTCCATTGAATGCTCTTGTACAACTCGCGCTCAAACTAAAAGCTGCATAAAATCTATCTTGAGAGTATAAAGGTATTGCGCGTGTAGATCTAAGAGTATTAAGAAGAGATCTAGTTGTTTTAAAAAATAAACGATTATTTCCTAAACGAGCCGCCATTTTGGATTTAGCCAAGTGATTTGTTTGGGATTCCTGTGGTTTCAACTGTGAGCCCGAAACACAGGTAGCCCAAACTCTGTTATCGAAAATATATGGAAAAACGACTTCCGGGTCCAAAAAAAAAGCACTTCTACACTGGGCAGTTCTATAAAGATTTTTCTTGCTTTTTCTTCATGAAAGGATGCTGTCTCAGATGTTGTAATGGTTTCATTTGGAAGTCCAATCTTGAGAATATTTTTCCGCCTTTTTAAAGGTTTTCGTGAGCAGATGGAGCCGGAAATACGTCACAACTAAAAGGCAATGTTGAGCCCGCGAGTGCGTTACCCATAATGCACCGGGTGTTCTATGTAATGTTTTGTTATCATTACGACAAAGTTCTAAATGATCAGAGTCATTCATTTTTTCTGATTTTTTAACCTTGATAAATCTAAAAAGAACCAAAATATCAGCCCTAAGGTAATCTAAAGAACCTATCCATGCTGTTTGTATTGAACTTTGACATCTTGATTTCAAAATGATTGGATTTTTATTTTCGTTTTTCTTGCTATTATTTTTCAGAACCTCTTGTCACGAAAGGTCAATCAACTTTATGGGACGATATGGATAATAATAACAGCCTTCCCTACGGCGCTATTTCTTCAATAAGTAATCAACATAATATATTACCAAACCAAAGACTCTATTCACCACCACAGAGTACTTTAGCTGGCAATAATCTTCAAGATCCAATTGCAGTAGCTAGAAATGTTCATCAGAGAAGTTCAGTCCCAAGGGACAGAGATAGGATCACGTACAATCAACAAATCAGTGGAAGGAATTCGTTGTCTGGAGAAGAAGGACACCATTTAGCATTTCCAAACCAAAGAATCAACGGAGTGGCTGGAATGACAGGAGTATCAACCTCTTCTACAGGCTCTCATAATTCATTAATTAATCATGAAGCTATTAATAATCCATTATTAAACTCTAATGAAGAAAATATTGGAACCAGGACAGGAAATCTTTTTGGTGTCAATAGATATTTCCAAGCACCTATGAATGGAATTACTCATGCCGAGAGACCTAGCACAAATTCGTACAGGCCTTTAGATCATGCGACTGGTAGACATATATCTCAGCTGCCCACATTGACAGAACAAAATCCAATACAGCCTGGAAGTAGTTCCATTAATACAGCAATATCAAAGTGATTATCTAGTCTTATTTCTTTATTCTTATTGTGAGAGCCTACTTAGCAAGCAGTTGATGTAATGATGTATTCATAAAAATACAATGCATCACACGATCCTAATAAAATAGATAGAACAACAATAGAATACAATAGATTTTACATTACATTACATCAACTTAGTGCTATCTAGGTTCTCCCTATTCTTATTAGGGAGAGGTAACTATATTTTTATCAAGAAGAGTAGCTTATATTGTTGCTGAAAGGAGAGAGCCCTGGCTTATATTCTGTTTTAGTGGCCAAAAATATAATTTTGAAGTTATGCTTTGGGGCATAAGATAAAGATTTCTCAGTTCTATTTCTACAAACAAAAGCATCATGAAATTAGATAATATCTATTCATGATTGCACATATGAAATGGTAAATTATTTGATAGTGAGCATCGTGGAAGAAAATGATATATCACAAGGATAACAACAAAGGAAAAAACGAGGGCTCATTTTCTTTAATCCAATTATATTGTTATGAGTAATTTTTTTTGTTGAATTTCATTTTTTCAGAGGGTTTGTTCATCAAAACTCCAAAAAGCATTTAGGCATCAAACGAAGAGTCAGTAAAGAAGACTCAGAAGATGGGTAAGAATTTTTATTCATAGAATTTTTTAACTGATGATGGCGATACATGACATGCGAAAAGGCCGTTACATAATGGAAGGCAATATATAAAATAATGGAAAGTGTTACCCAGGTCTGATTTATCAACTTGGATTGTATGAGAGTAGATCTAGAGTTGCTGATTTAATCTGATGGTTTTTCCATGTTCTTTGGTTTTCCTTCCTCTAAACTTTACTAAAATCCTATCATTTAAAAAATATATATTCTTATTTATATAATGCATTAAACTGTAATTTGAAATAGGGCACAGGCTCTTAATAATTATCATCAAATAGTGATTACTTTCTCAATGCAATATTTTTCTTTTCATCTTGTAGAATACCAAGGCCAGCATCCAAAGTGTTGCTTACTGAAGAAAAAATGGCAGCTAAGATGCATAATTTATCAATAAGTAATGACCATTGTTATCATATAAATGGTCTGCCGACACAACTGGCTATAATGGATTCTAGTAGTATATCCCCTACGATAATGTCAGTGAGGTAAGTAATAGTCATCAGCAGGTGAAACCAATGAGTACAAGTTTTCTTTCTGGCTCCTGAATGTGTTCATATGTTCCAGGAAAAAGGTGTGCTTTCTGCTACAAAAAAAAAAAATAAATAAAACCATCCTTGTTTTTACGAGGGTAACACTTTATAGTCAGTGGCTAACAAACCTGTGGCCCTCGTTCCATGATTGAATTGGAATTTAGAAGTTGATTTTTGCAGAGGGAGGAAAACCAGAGAACCCTCACATATACTAGCGGCACACACCAACCATGCATTCCCACTTTAGTATGCTACTTGAAAGTAAGCATAAAAGAGGCCAAGTGCTCCATACTCCACTGCAAACCCTAATTGTTTTTTCTCTTTCAAAGCGCTGTTAGTGAGGACGAAGAAGTCAAAGAGGATGATAACAATAATATGGAAAGGTAATATTAATGTTCATTACAAGGTTATAAACACAATTCAAAATGTCATGGTAAAAAGAATTTGTATTATTTCCTTTCTTGCTTCTTCCTTACTTCTTAGAGCCGATTGATTCATATAAGTGTGAAAAGTCACAGCACACAGCAGGGTTACAGTGCAGCACAGACACAGCATGGAATTTTGAAGGTTTTCATACACAGGACTGTCACAGTCATGGCATAGCGTTGGCACCATATATTTTTCATATTCATACGAAAACTGCTCTTTTTGGGGGTGTATCATATTTTTTCTGCTATGGGTCTGTAAGATCAGTTTCAACTCTAGATCCGTCTTACCTTATGCACTGCATGTTTTGGCTTATGAGTTGCACACGCTTATTACCATACTGATACTGAAATGGAAGTCATAAACTAACACTTTCATTTCTTTTCAGTGCAAATTCATCAGCGTTTGTGCTAGCGCCAGGTTACAAGGAGATGCTTGGAAAGAGTAATGACCTATTGCCGCAAACCATATTCGATCAAATGTAAGTACATAAGTCCTCAAGATTATGATTATTTGGAATGCACACTCTTCTTCTTAGTGTGACTTATTTTATTTACTATCCACAGGACAAAACCTTGTCTGGCAGTTATTCCATGGAAACCTCCAGAGGATTTGGTTACAAATATATCCTTTAACTTCAGCAACAAAACTGATGATGAAAAGATGGCAGAGAAAGATTGTCAAGAAAATAATAATGTTAAAGGGCATCCGCTTTTTACTTTTGGAAACTATAGGTAAATAATCTCTATCTCACGTCATTTAGCATGCGCTCAGAGTTTTTCAATGTCGGACGGTAAAGTTTGTAAGGATTTTCATGTATATTATTAACAAGTAATAATGTGGTTTCAATTTCAATTTGGGATTAATTTGCACTAGTGTGTTTTTCAAAGAGTTCAAATTGCACGAGACCATAGGTCTCTTCTCACTTCTAATTTTGGTTGTTCTTTCAGTGTTGATCACACAGAAGTAATAGATGACTGCAGCACCTTTGACTTGGACGATGATGACATGGACCTATAACATTGCTGAGGAGTCAAAATGTTCCTTGGATAATTTATTATTGCATGTATAAATTAGATGCATTTGAGCAAATGCCTGTTAAGGCCCATTTACGCTAGCAAATTTTTTCAATTTTCACTTCCCAAATCGCAGTGAGTTGCACTAAATTTTGATGTTTGAATTGGCTGAAATTGCTGAATTGATGAAATTGCTGTCAAGTCACACAACAAAGTTGCTAGTGTAAACAGGCCTTAAACATTGTTGTAAAGATGCTTTATCATTTTAAGTCTCTCAGTTTAGAGTTTAATGTATAGTGGTTTTCTTAGATTTTATCTTGGGTGAATAGCAGTCTTTGGAGTGAGAAATCATAAAGCAGTAAAGTACTAGTTGTACTTCATCAGGATATTCATTAGAGCAGTTTTCATTTGAATGGGAAACATGGTACCGACTTACAGCACGTTCATGGTACGACATGCTGTGACATCAAAATGGCTTCCCATCATCTTGTAATAATTCAAACAATCGTAATGTGTAGTAATTGTAAGGTTATTGTTAGATTGGAATAGCTGGGTTTCATTTGACATCATGTCCTGTCTCATGCAGAATGTTCATCAGCTGAATCACAAGTTTTCAGTAATATTTTTTCTGGTTGACAGCACATGGTGGCCAGTGTTTGATCACCATTTGGAGCAAATAATGAGATTCAAATACTTTTATCAGCTGACTGAAACCCAGCAATACAGTACATATACAGCAACAGTAGGAATATGAATATGCCATTTTGTTTTGCACTCATATCAAACTGTGCTATTGTGATATTGCCTCATACCAGTACTACTGCTTATTGACTATGGTATTCTTGTACTTGACAAAAATCATTTAGATAAATATATATATATATATATGCCTGTAATGATTTATAGATTCATAAATTAGGACTCATTAAAGAAAATTTGATCCACAACATGCTCGTATTAGTGTTGTTTTACCACTGTTTTCTTTGTTATGCATTGATCGAGACAACACTTGCAACATTTTGAAGTGGACCTCTGTTCTATTGTACAGCACCAGCCAAATCTCAAATAGAAAATAAATAAAAACATAGAAATCAGTACAAAGGAAGTACAAAGAACTTTATAAGTGAGAAATTATATAGTTTTTTAAAATTGTGTTTTTGTAACAACTACCGGTAATTTTGTTTGAGTGACGGTAGTCTATTGCCCGATTCCCCTGTTGTGACTGTTGTCATGATCTATGCATAGCAATGAAAACAGTGATACGGAAGTACCAATGATTTTCTAGCAGCAAGTCCATATTTTACAAATCTCCCTCCATCAGTGCTCCATTCTGGAAGAGATGCTGAAACCATGGACCTCTTGCTTTGATAATAGTACACCAACTAATCTGGTAACCTGGATAGTTTGTGCCTCTAATGTACTGCCTCTCACTGCTGTGGTTGTGGGTTGAGCGAGCCTGAGGTGGCCCTCTGTGAGTAGAGGCCCCTTAGTGACTCCATAGAGAGAGCCACTATATAAGGTTAGGTATGCTTCAATGTTGGTTTTCTTCTGCACTTCAAGGGTTTTTCTCTAGGTCTGCTGGTTTTCCTTGCTCTGCAAAAATAAATCCACTCATGGACCTGACCCACAGTAATATTGGCCTATGCCGTAGCAGCGTCCCTATCATTACGAACATTATGGAAGAGTCTAAATAAAGATATATCCAACTAATCAACACTATCAGATTTAATCTGCTCACATTTTGAACATAGAGAAATTTTTATATGACTATGGAAAATTCATGTTAGTGCTGTGCAGTGTCATTCGGTGCTGTGCCCATGCCATGCCGTAACTATGTGCTGTGACTTTTCACATGAATTTGGGCCGTGCTTTTCGTTACAAATATTTGTGCTCTGTTAACCAAAACTAAGCTTACATATTTACAAGTAGTAAAATAGCCCGACTTTTAAAAAAAAATTACAAAATTCTGAAATAATTCTTTTTTTCTTCAGTTGGTTGGTCTTGAAAGTCAGTGATATCATTTCCGATTAGAAAGCTCGCTAAATACAATTTCCAGGTTCAGTTTATTTATGATCTCTTCAATGCCCTGTCTGCATCTGTGCTTTAAGTTCCTTCAAACGACTTGACAACGCAGACGTGTCCGTCCTTCCCTGTAAACTGGAATCGCTTTGACTGCCTGGAGTAAGCTCACTTTGACTTCCAAGAGAACCTTTTGAAGTGCCTCTCGAATCATCACCATATCCTTTACTCGCAGCCACTTTCCTTAGCAGCTGAACCAGGGCAGTCGGAGACACATTCAACTTGATTAAGTCTAGAATAATCTTAAATACTTCTGAATCCATTTTGACCCCACTAAGTTTACAAATTTCCAACAACTCTTCATCGACTGTTTTTGGGTTCATTCGCGTCAGTGCAACCCTATAGACATCAGAATTTGAAGCTGAACGAGACATTGTGGCTGGAAGACAACTTCTGAACTTGTTTTACAAACTCTAATATCAGGAAAATAGTCGATATTTGCTTTCAAGCTCAACAGCACAACAACCCGCCATTATTCCGCCATCTTGAATTTCCTTGCAACGGTACCAGTCGAGAGAGCCTGGGCTCAAATTGGACGCCTGACAATATCGACCAATACGACCAATACAATATATCGACCGCGGTGTTGGCCGCACGGACAAACCAACCAAGAAATTATATCCACTGGAGGCATCTCTTTTTATGTTTTTCCTCCTTTTTATATCTTATGAAAAACAAGTTATTGATTACGCAGAATATTTCTGACTGTCAAAAATAGATTTTTCCGGTAGTAAAGCCGACGAGGCTGCGCAAAGGATCAATAGAAAATATTTCTAATTTTGGCGGCCATCAAAGACACCCTTTTTTCTATCGTCCCGCAAGCCAAAGAAGATAGAAGGGGATCTGCTTGAAGGGGATTTGCAACTGTATAGGTATATAATTTCAGTTTCACAAGTTATTTTGATGATGATGATGATGATAATAATATCAGAATTAGAGTTTATGACGGCAAATACAAACAGTTTGAAGTTAAAAAAAGCATCTATATACTTTTCTACCGTCAGCCAATCATATCGCTGGATGTCAAATGCTTTTCAAAGAAACCTTTTCCAAACAAGAATATAGAGATATTTTTGATTGAATTTATGCTAATTTGGCTGTCAATTACGAAAATAACTCAGTATTAAAGAGTGTACTGATCGAGGATTTAAGACAAGACATCGCAGGCAGAACACAGTAACGAAAAAAGACACAGTTAATTCCTACGAGGAAAGCTAGAAAGAAGTCAAAACATTGACAAGACAGTGTCAAATTCCATGGTTATCATGGAAAAA